>VWZT01006521.1:415580-468295 GCA_013397055.1 Pachycephala philippinensis
TTCTGCGCTGAACTCAAGGAGCCTGTTGGTGCCCACTGACCACAAAGGGAACCCAGAGAAACTCTGACTTACAGGGATACCGAGGGGACACTGAACACTCACCTCTCTGAGGTGACTACAGCAAGAAAATATCTACACACACTCCCACCACATCGCCTCCACAGAAGGATGCTCTTCTTAGATACCCTCAGCTAATTAAGTAATACTATAAATTTTTACTACTATGGTATGCACAGTTAGTATTGCTACTTAACTAAAACTACTGGAGTAATTACCACTATTCCTCTGAAGAACAGTTGCTAGGCAGGAAAGACATCCCGCGAAGTGCAAAGAAACACAGTAGACTGGGAGACTATTAAAACAGACAACAGTATGGCAATTGTAAGAGATTAGAAAAAAAAAAAAATTGTTATTCAACCAGGAAATGTCAAACAGCTTCATTCTTATACCAACTTTAAAGGCAATGGAAACTATTTTCAGAGAAGAAATCTGCTACGTAAACATTGGATGCAGGTAATTCAGAAGAAAGCTGATTTTAACGGATTAGATTGGTTTCTCAACCACTGAAACCCAGCCTACTGTCATGAAGTACAATTGGGACTCCAAGACTACAGCTCATAACCACCACTAAGCATTTTAATGCCATTTCATATACACAACATACACACTCATGCCAGAGGGTACATGTTAAAGGGTAACAGTTTCTACCACACAACTAGAAAATTAATCTTAGCAATTATTTTTCTACCAACTCTTCAAACATTAAACTGAAACTAAATTCAAAATGTAACCTCCTGCCTTGAATAAACACAGCCTTTCAAAAGGATTTTTAGAATGTATTGAATGATATTATGGATCCATCACTGAGCAAGCAGATATGCCTGCTCTTTACATCCCTTCAGAGCAGGCATCATAGTGGCTTCATGAGTACCATCACAACTTGTGCTGCCAAATTCATATTAGCATTAGGTGACATGCAATTCTTTGCGTATCAATATGGCAAAAAAAAAAAAAAAGAGCTCAAAAATATTTTCAGCCGTAAGTTTCATAAAAACCATGTGTTAAAACAAATGCTAAGTCATTTGAAATCCTGTTATATAATTTCTCCAGAACTATGCGATCCACTCTGTATGAAATAGAGGAGAAGAAGAAATCTTGGTCTCTGAGAGGTACAAAAAACCAAACCAACAAGCAAATAAAAAAGGCATTTCAATGTACAAGCAGGAAAATTAGTTTTAATGTTTGCAGAGCAAGACCTTGACTTTCTTACACGCTCATGATTCATGCAGGTTCTTCGCTCAGTGTTTCTATTGACATACCATTTCTAGCTTAATCGATAGAAAAACAGAAATTCATATTACTTTTGAAGGCTTTGACAACACTGCAACATCTAACATCACATTTTGGTTTCTGAGCACATTTCTTGAAGGTATAATGAACTATTTCTTTCCAGAATGAAAGTCTTCATGACAAGCAAAAGAAATCTTTGGCTCATTCCTGTATATCTGCTTTGATAAAAATTTCCAAAGGCAGAGACATGTTCTATCAATAAGCCAAAACTCTTATTGCCCTCCCCTTAAGAGTTTACATTAAGGAACACAATTTTTTTTGTCAAGTTTTCCCTGGACAAGACACAATAAAAACGCCCATAAATCAAGGCAAAAAACACCTTATCCTACAAATCTAGAACAAGAAAAATCAGACTGTGCAATATTTTCATGCAGGAAACCATTTCAAAATACGCTTCCTATTCTAAAATGACACTGCATAGGAAGTAATGGAACTATTTCTCTCTTGCTCACCTTATAAAATTTTGACATCACTTCCACCTGCCGTATGTTCAACCCTATAACCTCCCAAGATCTGTATGTTGGTCACTCTCCCTTCCCTGTTGCCCCTTCCCCCTGACTGTAATGGACAGTTCCCTCTTGGTTATCCCAAAAGACAAAGATGTGCCTGGTAAGTGGGGAAGAGGTCAAACATGAGCACAGCTATTTATTACATATACTGTAACCAGATGGAAGTAACTCATCCATCAAGGAACTCGTCATCCTCATCACATTAACTTTTTATAAAAAGCCGACTGCTCCTTCTCTGATCCACACAGTTCAGCTTCCTCTCTTCTGTGTGCTTTTACAAAATGAACCCTCTCTAACCCCATCGCCACCTTCTCCTTAAATCATTGCTACCTATCACTCCATGGTTATTTTTAAACTTTACTTTTATCAATACTCATCCTGTAGCTCTGGGAGATATTAAAAGTGTACCAGGGCAAGGAAGGGCGTTTCTGACACTTGCTCCCTCATTCATCAGCCCCTCATAGGCCCGTTGGTGACAATGAAAAGATTTCACAATACTGTGCGGCAGAAACTCATTCTCCCACTCATCCATCATGCTCAACCTAGCAGCAGTTCTACTGACCTAATCTGTAATGCCTCAATGCTCACTGGAGATTTCTTAAAGGCACCCTTCATTGTTGTTAGTTACAAAGAATAAGGCTGTGCCATTAGATAAGAAGACTAAATGGTGCAAGAATTAATGCAATACTGTATCGTCACCAAGTTGCAGGTTCAAAGACTATAGAGTTAGAGGCAGTGTGGAAGATGGCTTTTATCTGAATTTTGTTGCAGATCACATGAAAAGGAGATGAAAGTAGTTTAAACTCACTTCCGGGTGTAGATAGCACAAGTGTGAGTCACTATTGCTAATTTATCACTTTCTGACACAGGCTAATAGGCCCCAGATACTCCACAATAAACCAAAAACCACATTAGAGCCCCTTCTTCAGAAAATGACAGTCACAAGTAAGAAAGCCATAGTTGAATACTTTGATGGAACATACTTTTTTTCTAAAGGGAAGAAGCGGCACCTGTGTGAGCAGCTGATATAAAAATATAAGACACAATGAAAAATGTAGTACAGATTTTGTAAGTAGGGATGGAAGAGACAGCTAGATGTATGATTTTATCACATTGACTTAGCTATAAAAGAATGACAACACAAAGAGTAACTGATGAACATAAATAAGTAAATAGCAATCAATGATAAGTGAAACAGTCATTCTGTAAGAACTCAAAATTTATTGTGCCATTTCACTTAGCGGAGTTAACTATTTTTTTAATGGTGCAATGGATCAGTCATTCACAAACAAGCAAACCTAACAGTGCAAGGTCTTCTGCACATTAGAATGCTATTTGTCGAAGACATTGTTGGTATGAGATTTAAAAATAACTACCAAAAAAAATTAATTTATTATTTAACCACAGACATAAACACATAGACAAATACTAATTTGTTACTCTGCCAACTTCTTCAGCTCCTTCCCTGCTGTGAGTACTGTCTAGGTGCCTCAAAGACAAAAACCTCTTTATAGACATCAGTCTGTGGTTTACATTACACTCTGGGACCAAGGCCACAGTCATTCGAAGAGGCCAAACCCAGACTCTGAGAAAAAGCCCCTGACCTACATATAAATATCAGCACAGTATACAAAATTGACAATAAATATAAGTTTTAGCTGTGTATCTGTGTTTTAAACACTGAAAACCAGGGTACAAGAAACTAAAAGACTTGTCAAAGATCCCATGACAGCCTGACACAGGTAGAAATTGATCCCAGTATAAATTTTAGACCGGTTTTCTTATGCAAGAGGCCACCTTTCCATCTCCATTTTTATATGCTAAGTAGAAAATATCAGGGCTGGATAGAAGGATTGTTTAATCACAATCCTCAAATGCAAAGTACTGCATAAATAAGTCATACTTTATGCATGCAAAATGCTTACAATTAAGTATATATAGTACATAGAGGACAAAGACATGGCTTTTCTCTCTTCTCTAAATGCTAGTGAGAAAACACAAGAACAGAACATATACTGCAATATATTTTTTACTAGAATAGGGTGTTCTGAGCAAAGTAAGCATTTTTGGTTACAAGAACAACATGGAATCATGCTAAGACCTGCAGTTTTAGTAGACTGAAAGCCTGTGCAGCTTAGGTTAGCATAAAATATTTATCTGTCCTGTTCAAAAACTGGAAAGAAACTACAAAAGCCAAATGGATACAGCTCCTTCTCCAACATTTTTTAGAGTTCAAACACCATTAAGATCACTTTCTCTCCACCTCCCCTAAACAGAATCAAGCCGTGCAAAGCACTTTGCACCTGCAACATGCAAGGTCACTTATCAGAAAATATTCCACATTTTACAGGTTGAAAATGTTCAACAGGGCATACTGCATCCAGAAATATGCAGGAAGAGAAATCCTCAAAAGAATATCCCTACTATAATTGTAGCACTAAATACTTATCTTGCACTACACAATTAGCTTTGGAAGCTTATTGGAAATTCCAAGGCTAGAGAGAAGCATCCATTTCTTCCACAAGACTCCCAAAAGCACTCACAGGCATTACACTTGCCATGTTGACTTTTCCTTTTAGCCAATGAACTCTAAGGTCCAGTTGTCACCTTGGGTTATCTTCTAACAGAAAGCCACCCCAAGTTTTCCATAGGTATGTGCATTTTGGCACTTAACAAAATTCCCTCATTCTATTATGAGAATGTCTTTTGCCATTTTTCTTCAAAGCATCACAAATTCAGAATTTATCCCGCCTAAGACATTTACAGAAATAAAGACTGCTACATACCTTTTTGGCAATGGTAAAGAAATTACACCTCTAGAGAAACAGAACTCTTTTCATAAATAACGGATTTATGGTGTGTTCTATTGAAAGCACTTCCCAGGAGAATGTTAGTCAGCACACTCTGCTATGTAATACCTTCAGCTGTATTAGCTTTTCCATAAGTAATTTGGTATGCCTACCCACTTGGAGAGGAAAAGTAAAAGAAGAAAAAAAGAAGTTGCAGGCTTTTGTACCAACATCCATCCAATATTTAAAAAAGAAAGCGGTGACTTAAGGATTTGAGCTAACCACAATCCCTGCAGAATATGACCCTGAAAAAATATTACTTGTAGATGGTGTATGTTAATCACTGATCCCTGGAAATCTCATCTGAAACACGTCTAATCAGTAATAACCAAACTGTCATACTTGGAGATGACTACATTTCCCAGAATAGCTAAGGCTGTTCCAAGGATCAAGATTCATTGTCCCTGTCCTGAACAATTAAGGTCAGGATCCTCCAACGTTCAGGTTAGAGCTGCTTCTCTGCGGCACAAAGCTTCCTTGCAACCTGCAAGCAGAATGAACAATTCTGAAGACACCCAACCCCCCTCTTAATACTTGGAACTCAGTAGGAGACCAATCCATGGACAATTTTCCTGTCCTGACTTGATGAGCTTAAAATTTTATTAGAAGAAAGTAATATTACAGCTCAAATGAACTGGTGGATGAGAGAAAGCCACTGCAACAAAGGCGTACACACCGACCTATAATTTGGACATCACAAATCATAATTAAAATGTAAAAATCTCCAATATAATGAACACATGGCTAATTTAACATGCTTATAAAACATGCAAGCTTTTTCTTAAATGATCTTTGATAAATTAAGGTATATTGACAATTGTATTTATAATACTGTAGGGTCTTTTAAATGTATTTACTGGGAGCAGGAGGGGCATGGACTGTCACAGTCAGGATGGTATGGTTTTCTACAGTGGGGGAAGACAGAAGGAGACTTTTCATAACCTCAAAAGGCAAAACTATATTTCAGAAAATGTTATTTAACACGATGATGTGATAAGGTGGAAATTCTCTGACCTAAGACAAGCTATTATTGCTAACTATTCCCTAAACCCCACTGCTGTGCTTTGGGCTTGTTTATTTATTTATTTATCAGTCTTCCACTTTCCTAAATCCAGCTGCAGAGCATCCGATCTCTGCTTTCTTCTTACGGTCTCTTTATGTTCAAGAACGATTGCTTACAGAAATGGGTTTCAGTTTGGAACAGTCTATTTTATTAAAAGCCAGTTGCAGCTCTAAATGCTATAGGCACATTTAAAATACTAGTATTTTCACAAACTAGCATACAGCTCTAATACAAAAAAGGGAAAGCTTTTTATTCAAATAAAATAAGCTGCAATAATGAATTATGTGTATTTATATATTTATGTAGTGCATTATATCCCAAAATACTTACAAAAACAAATCTGCAAAGTAGCTGAGAGATGCAAAACTCCACATATTAAAACTACTTGATTTTTTTGCCAGGTAAGTAAAATCCCTTCAGATAGAAGAGAAAGGGTATAGGCTTGGCAGAGAAGAAAAAAAAAAACAAAACAGAATTACATTTTGTGTTTAGATTGGCAAAATGAGTCTAAAACATCTTTAAGACTTTTAATACTGTATTCTGATCAACAGAGAAAAGCCAGCAACATCCACATGCTTTTCATTTAGGAGCACATGATGATACAGAGCATGAACTCATTTACAGCTCTCCACAACTGAGATCACAACATCACTTAACACTTCAGAAAGTCTTGATAATATTGTTGTCTTACACTATACAAATTTTCATCTTAAAATGTGGCTCCTAGTATCTCCTAAGTATAATCTGCAGATTTCTTAGCACCTTTTGTCTGTAAAGTCAAGACTCCTAAGTACCATGGACCAAATGCCAAGATATAAGAGAAAATAATTAATCTTTTTAGATACTTTAAAATATATATATATATTTCTCTAACACTTCTACAACAAAATCCATCATTTTGTGAACTTGCAGAACTGAAAGCTAAAAGCCTTCCTTTACCTGAATCCTAATGTAGGAAGTACCACAGATTTATAATGGTGAAGAATGAAGAAACACATTTTTAATTTCTGCCTGCTGGCTTTACAAAACCGATGGAAAACGAGAGCATTCGATACCTTCTGGAGTACCACCAGCCACAAGAAAAGGAAAACTCCAGGACGAATTGCAAGAAATGCCCTGGGTCAGTGGGAACACTTCTCTCTTAATTGCATTACAAATTGGTTGGATTTGTGCAAATAACTGCCTGAGACAGCCTAGAAAATCTCACCTATGATTCAAAATACCATTGTATTAAGAAGAAAAAACCAAGATGCTGCAGAGAAGTTGGCACCATTTCATTAGAACTGTAGCACACCTGAAGCTGCATCAGTATCCAGAATTAGGTGTACAGATTCAAATCACGTGCAAGGAGATTTTTGCACAGTTTCATGTTGACAAAATGCAATATTTATCCTAATGCAAAGATAAGGTTCATAAAACACTAATAGCATTGTCTTTTCTTGTAGAGCCTACATATAAAACCTAAGATTAAAGTTCCTGAACGTTAAAACAAACCGCTGAAATAAACACACCTGCTGCAGAAGTAATGCCAAATTTCAATCCAGACTGTCATAAATACAAAGTATGTAAGAGTGCTGTTGGAAAATAAGTAATATCATGTCCAGGTGCTCTACTGAATGTGTTTGCCAGGCAGGTATTTTCTGGGTATTCTTTTTTAATCTGACCTTAAAAAAAGTCTGGAGAAAGCCATTTCAGAATTTTTTTTCAACATTTATCTCAAAAATGGGCCATTTGATTCGTGAACATCTCTAATGTATATCATCAGTGACTGAAGGGGTTTTTTTATATGATTTTTGACAATTTAACAAGTCCTCCTGACAAATTAAATGGTTGTGTTGACAACTTAACTGTACTGCCAATCAATATTTTCAATTACTTTCATTGTCATTCAGAAAAAATACAACACGAGGTCATACAGTGGTAAAACCAAGTAAAGAAAATAAAATGATGCAGAGTTGGGGGGAGGGGGCACTGGGAGGGGACTGAAACTTTGAGGCACAACATGCAATTTAAAAATTCTTTGTTTTCCAGGGGAAAGGTTAGGTGTTTCAGAATAACTTCTCTAATTTTAGACCTTGGTGACATCTCACTGAGAATACAACACAGTTTCCTTTCTTCCCATAAGCTATTTAAAAAGTCATTAAACGTGAGCTGCTACCGCACGGCACTTTCAGTGAAATCCTCTTTATTCCATCACTTCACACCATAACCCCCATGTTCGTAACCACTAAACCAGCCCTATACAAGGCAGATGTGAGTGCATTTCAAGAGCTATGGGTCAGCTACAGATTTTTTAAGTCAGAATCTTAGGACAGAGTCCTCACAAACACAGCTTTGGGATGGAGAAAGCACTGTATTTTCAAACATTGCTACCACAGAGAAGAAATACTTCCTGCATGTTGGACTCCAGTGACAAACTCCTTCCTGTAGCTCTGCTGGGAAATTAATGCATAGTGGCAACTAATTTTTACACAAAAAGTTTACACAAAATCTGCAGTAAACCACTGCTGGTGTAAAAATTTACATTAATTCAAGCACCAAGAAATTCAAATTACTTTGTGAATTTCCCTTTTCCTTACCACAATGGGGAATAAAACTATATAAGTAATTAAAAATAACATTTTTAAAAAGGCAGTTTAATCCCAAATCTCTTTCTTTCCAAGACATGAATAAGAATATAGGCATGAAAACTAAGTGTCAGCAGTTACCAGAATCTTAATATTTCCTGGCTCACCAATTTAAGGTATGCAGAAGTAAATTTGCTCACACATGCAAGGGGAACCTGAGCTTTCTGAGCTCTGCGTCCACAGCTGCTGCAGACTGGAACAGAGGAAAGTAGGCAGCCAAAGGAAAGGACACAAAGACTGGCACACAGCCCAAAGTGAGCAGAGAAGAAGAACTTGGATTTAAAAGTATGTGCAGGGAAACCTACTCCTAGAGGCAAAACAAAAACAAACAAACAAACAAAAAAAAAAAACCCAAAAACCAAAAAAAAAAAAAAAAAAAAACAACCAAAAAAAAAAACACAACGAAAAGAAGCATGTGAGGACACTTGTTGGAAACTGAAGAGAAGCGATGAAGGCAGTATGTAGATAAACATCTGGAAATTGTTATGAAGAAAAGTGAGTGTGAAGAAATGTATGTATGAAGGTGAGTCTGGTTTTCAGTTAATCCAAGCATAAACCTTTTAAAGGTGAACACCCAAAAATCAATAGTCACTTTAGAAGCAAAGTACTGCATATATTACCTATATTGTGAGAGACCAGATAATCCTCTCTGCATGAGCCTAATATTGTTCTATTTTTGTCAGAATTCCCCTCTTGGAAAAAGAGCTATAATAGAGATATTTACTAATATCAGTCTAAGCCCTCCTCGTTTAAAGGATTCGAGAAGTCCAGGACTATTAAAAAACATTACCAATAAGATGAGCAAGATGATATTGTTGGTCACTCCATTTATAGATTCTGCTTCTCCTGCTATTAAAAACCAATTTATTTTTCACTGTCATATGGGGGAGGAAGACTGGGAGAAGCTTTTCAGGCAATTCTGTATCTCACAGTCCAGACATGAGAAATTAGTGTGCAGAGACAGGAAAGATGGTTTTATCCCTACAACATATCTGGAAAAAGGCATATTGATATAGCAATTAACTACTGCAAAGAACTATAGTATTTCTGGCAAAAATCCAATCAAGTCTTTGTCCACAAAAAATTCAAAATTAAGAAAGTGATCACAAAATATTGCCACTGACCAACTGACAGTAACTCCTTTAAGTTCAGTTCTATCTAGCATTTTAAGTGGATTTTAAAATCTTTTGCATTAACTAAGTATTTACTGCTTTATCCTAATTTTTTTCTATTCCTTTTCAACTCTGAGACCAGTTTTAATGTTTTTATAATTTCATTTACATTTAACAAGTTATAAACACAGAATATGGTTTCAGTTAGTAAAGGCAAGCAATTGGCAACTCCTCCCCTTCTTTTAACAACTGTTTTAAACGACGAGAGATCACAAGTGCTGTGCTTAAAAATAAAGAAAAGAATAAATTAAAAAAATATATATGTTCCGTCATCAAGTCTTGGTCATTGCAAGATGTGTTGTTTCTATTCAGGTCAATAAGCTTCCAAAGCTACCAATTCACAGATACACTTTGGTGCAACAAGAAAAGAAAAAAAAATTGTCTTATGCAGAAGCAGAATACAGAAGTTTATGTGAAAAGACTGACTTCTTGAGGCAGATTCCATTGCTTGTGTTGCTGCAAAACCAATGGATTCTGCACAGTTCTGTTAACCATCAGCAATTATCTTCCTGTCAAAGCTAAAGGTAACAAATTTCCCCATATCCAGCAAGGCTATATCATCAACCGGACACCAGCATCATTTGACGGAAACTAAATCACGACACCAGCCAAGAGCTCTGACAGACAAATGTGCTGCCTCTGAAAATCTAGGCCTATCACTCAGAGGAGGAAAAAAGGTTCTCTCAGCTGGTCTTTCTGAAAAGAGATTAAATGTTGTAGATTCTGTAAGTACAGTACCAAGCAAATCCTAAATATGAGAATTATTAATGGACTTTACTACTGGTCTTTTTAATCTTTTGCCAACATATGTTCATCTATTTTACCTTGGTCTGTCTTGTTTCCTGATGGACATAAAAGGCAGGAACCGTGCATTATCCTAGTCTTAATCAGAGACAGCAGCACAAGAACAATGTACCTCTACCTATCATTCGGATAACACTTTAGCACTGGCTGTTCTTTTATAATGAAGACTGTGTAATAAAAGATACCTCTAATGCGTCCTGTCGTTATGCTTAACAATAACATTCATTTCATGATATGCTATATAATGGGAATACCAGTTCTTAACCTGCTCAGTAACAAAGTACTGCATTATCACAATGCAATTGCAGTTTGGCTGGAATTTCCTGATAATCTGTGGCTGGAACTCACATTCTTTTCCCCAAAGGGACATACAGTACAGTAGATCAGCCTGTAACTGCAAAACTACAATTGGAGTATGGCTATCTTTAACCTGTGTAATACCCAAGGTATAAAAAATGTGATGCTTTGTGAAGTGGTGCCATATATTGCTAAATACAAATCAAAGAACTTTCATTGACAGGTCAGCAAGATACTTTTTATACAGGATCTAGTGTCATATTAAAGGTAATCACAGACACAATTATCTGGTGGAAATTCCAGTGGAAAGCCTGTGAGGGGGACTCGATGTCTGAGGGGATTGATGGTGCCGGAAAATGCCTTTCACCTTTCGGTCACTGGTTCAAACGTGGGCCAGGCTGGTTGTGACCTAAAGCTGCTACTGCTTGACAGCTGTTCAATGACCTATGTGGAACGAGCAGATTCAGACCAGTACCTTCTGGGTGATGTCCACTCCCCATGGAACATACAGCTGCAGCAGATATCAACTGCAAGCATCTGAGGAGCTTCCAGCAGCTGGAGGAACTGTATGGACTGCATGGACATTGTTCCCAGAGGCGCTGATTCCAAGCAGGGGTTGCCATACATACACATCCTGGTTTGGAAACATTCACACAGCCGACATTTCGTAAGACTGGACGTTTTGGCTCAGTGAGGCTGCTTTCCAGTAAAGCAAATGTTTCCCTAAAATAACTTAAACTACAAAACCAAAAAACCCAAAAACGACAACTACAACAACAGCAAAAAAATCCCAAAAAACCCGAACAAAAAACCCCACAGAACACACCATGAAATTTGCTAATTAAGTTTCAAATTCTAGACTGTATTTACCACAAGTGTTGACAATTCACACACAGAAGAGAGTACATTAAAAATGGAAGTTCAGTTTAAAACAGTACTTTCGGTTTCCTACCTTTTATTTCAAATTTTCAAGTATTCTGCCAAGTTGGCAGATTCTATATGAAGAAGAAGAACAGAGAGAACAGTTTAAGTGAGAAACAGTACAATAAAAAGAGAAGAAAGAGAGAACTTTAACTGCTTCATGCTGATACGTTCTATCCTAAATATAAGACAATAAAGTTGGGAATTTTTCTCTGCTTAGGAAGACTGGGATTCAATGGCAATCCTAAAAGAACTTAAATTCAAGTGTTTCTATATTAAAACCAAAGTTTACATCCTGAAGAAAGACATTTTCATTTCCTTTTTGATGTCTCTCACATAAAGAGGAAAAAAGTAATGTTTATTCTAAGATTAATAGAGCACACAAAATATGGATATGGCAGCATGAAAGCTACCAAAACTCCAAGAGCCCACTTTTCTGTAAATTTAGAGTTCATGGGATACCGAAAATACCTTCTAAAGCCCGGGGTTCCAAAAAAGGATCCTCTTAATTAAGTTTCATATGGGTTTCAGATTAATTAGAACATGCAGCAAACGTGAGATCAGGTACCAGGCATTTACTGAAAGTTCTTAATTATAAGTATAAGCTAGCTCTGATTAACCCATATGCTGGATGGATGAACCCATACTGCTGCACAATTTTAGAAACAGAAAAGCTAGCAGCTATTCATCTGGAGAAATTAGGTATTTAACAGCTAGCTAATTCATTATTAAAGCATTTAAACCAAAGAAAGAGCTAACCTGGGTAAGTGATGAAAATTCTTAGCTTGACTCTACTTTTAACCTCAGTGTGATACCTAAACAGTCTACTCATTCATTCTACGTCAAAGTGACGCTCGTGAAACACTACGTTTTAATTAGGATGCTTTATAATATGGAACAAAAAGTATTGAAATGAAACACATAATTAAAACACATGTCATGCTGAATCATTTTCATTTATATCACAATACACCAGTGCCACGACACTTGCTACAGGCTCTGAGTGCTACTGAGGACATATTTACCTACCAGCAGGAAATCTCATCCAAGAGTGTTTGAAATCCTGGCTGTCCATATTTGTCTATACTAATCCTATTAACGCACTTGCCACTGAGCTTGTTCTGGAAGGACCCTACATTCAGCCTAACACTACTGCCAGTACCTCTGCCCTCTTCTGCATATTGATTAGTGCACAGATGGGGGTGAGGGCAAGAAGAGAAAGGAAATAAAATGAAACTACCAAATATTTCAGCCTGTCACAGCGGAGTAATTGAAATATGCTTTTTTCCTTTACAAATTAATATTTCTGTTACAAACCATTGAAGGAAGTTTATAACATCAATAACACCTGAGAAATCAGTCACTACTGTAGTTAATGACTGGTTTGGTAGATTGTTAACTGCCCTTAACTTCCCATGAGTGGTTAACTAACAAACCAGTCATTACCTACTTCATGGGGATTAGAGGTTAAACATAAACTTGATTACAAGCTATAAATGTGAGTAATTTGAAATGTTACTGGTTATTACAAAAATATATGGTAATAATTTCCTCTTTAATGAAAGGGAGCATGTTTTTAGTGGTCCCTAGTTTCTTGTTGAGGCTTACGAAGAGAGATCAGTCTATGATTAACAGCTACATTCTTATGATGGGTATCTAGTACTAGGTGGCAAAAATGAATACTCACTACCTGTCTGTGTCATGAAAATAAAAAACCATCATTCTATCTGTAAATAAACATGGGGTTTGTAGTATGTATTCTTAATTTGCAGTTGAAAATGTTTGTGGCCAACAGATGCAGATTTTGCATACACACATATGGGGGAGAAGGGTAATCCTTTACTTGCATTGAGGAAAAAATCACAAATCTGAAGAATTCAAATATATACAACTATTAGTCCAGAAGAATCTTTACAGTGTAGTGATATAATTACTTGCAGGAACCCAGAATAAACGTCCTCTTTCCAGAGAAATCTCACATGGTAAAATGATTAACAAGGTAATTAAAACAGATAAATCTTAAAGTTTAGAGAGTTTGGGACTCAGATCAAAGAACTAGGCTCAGAAACAGCATAAAATTTCAAGAAGAAACAAAGTCTACATGTCTAAATATCTCCGTGTAAACACCTGAAAGAATGCACCAGCTACTGACTGTGTCCTGTGGTGGCAGCATAAACTGAAGAAATGATCTTGTACAGTGCCAGGCTGAGATTTCCAGAGCCATCTGGATTTTCAGAGATTAACAGAGTGCCTTAAATAATCTGAAAGTGCTAAAAGGAACTAAGTCAAATGTGGGGCAAGGAAATAATAATTCACATTTACTCTAGTAAACCAAACATGGGAAATAACCATAATCTATGCTAATGAAAGAGTTTAAACAGCCACTACAACTCCTGAACAAGAGTGGGACAATGACCCGGGTAAGTAAATGTGGAAAGCTCTAAATCAAGAGGATGGTTCACCAATCTCAGATTAAGGGAAGATGATAGAACACTTATCCCATCCTGAAAATCTAAGAGCTAATTGAGGGAAGAAAGAAAAAAAAGTCACTGTTTGCCATCACAATTGTTGGTGTTCCTTAGAATTTGATTCAAAATTGAAGTTACTGAGAGAACTGCTGCTGGCATGTAGGGCTAGGAGGATCACAGGTTTTGTATGTATAAACATAAGCAATTAAAAGTATTTTATAGTCACAGGGAGAATGATGGATCAAAGCTATACAGTTTGAAGACTGGCATGCATGAAGAAAAAGCATTGCTTCTTAAATAGAAAAGGCTGTCTCCTGTAAAAAAGCAGCTTCCCTTAACCTGCAGCTTTGATGTGATAGCTCACTATCAGTTAGCTTCTAATCTAAGGGTCAATCACCTGTAGTTCAATTTGATATATTGCAACCCCCAAAATACTATAAAAATACAGCATTTCCTTTTGGGAAAACTGTATTATTGAACAATAGTAGACAAATACAATTGAACAGTAAAAGAAACCAACCCAGTTTGTTGATACATTTACTTTCATGGTTTCCTTCCTCATTAAGAGTCTCTTGCAACACTGAGAAACTCTCATACTAAAAATTGGCCATTACTGTAGTCACCTTCTCTTCCCAAAGCCCCACTTTGGTTAATATTGTATTAAACTATATTTAATAATATTATAAGTGGTGCAGAATTCCTTCCAACAGGTGTATGAACCCCAGGAAAAAACATGGTTTCAATAATGTTCTGTGTGGTTTTATTGAACGTAGACTGGTGCTTTCAGCACTTGCAATTAAAATGTTTCAACACAGAGAGCGTTCAGCTCTATGTGTACCATACTAATAAACACTAAATAGTATTAAGTGTCACATATACAGGCCACCAACTTCACAGCTCCGTTTCAGCAATAAAGCTCAGCATTTTTATGTTATGATTATTATACAATAAAGACAGGAATTTCTCATAATGCTATTTGTGCAGCTATGATACCATTTATACAGATTCTTAAACCTATCAAAAAACTACTTTAAATCACTGGAACTGCTGTTGGTTTCTGATCAGTTCAGAAAGAATCATGCAATGAAACAGTGGGTGCTGGTTCTCATCTTCTGCAGGAAAATGCTTCAAAAACACAAACCCTTCAACAGCATCTTCCAAAACTGCATGAAACTTCCAGCAAGCCCATGTACCAACACATACAGGACATGTCAAAACCAGATATCAGGTGCTAAGAACAAATACATCCAGCCAGCCCAGTCCTAGGTCACACCCTCTCACACACTCAGCCTGTCACATGCACTCCTTAGCACAGAGACACCCTTCAGTCTATCCAGCTCCTCTTTAGTGGTTGCCAACCCCACCAGTCTATGTGTACTATCTAACAAAAAGGAAAGAAAGGAAAAATCCCAGTTGTGAACTCTTCCCTGAGGTTGCTTCGTGTCCTTTCAGCTAGCCCAGCACACGGGACTAAGCGTAAGCGGTTGCTCTGTCGCTCTCTGAACTCTCAGTTGAGAATCTGTCGGCCTGGCAAATCAGAAGACACATGACGAGAACTCAAAATCAGGTCTAAAAGACATAGAAGAGATAATGTGGGAGAGGATAAAATAATGATAAAATTGATAGGACTGGGGAAGAAGTCCCCTCCTCTGGACAGAAGACAGGCCTTTACTGAAGAGAGCTCCTTCCAGGAGGTCCATCACACTGGAGGATATTCCCCAAAAGACAGGCAGAGGTAGTAGGCTAACAATGCCAACCACCAAGCAACGAAACAGCAGCAATTACATACATTGGTGCACTACACTTCTGCCTTACTAGGCCTCCCTTTTTTTTACAGCACAGGAGAGATTCTGTGTATTTACAATAAAGCTCCTACTGGCCTTAAAATCATCAATAACCACAGGCAGCATAGAAGACAGGAGCGTGCTCCAGTGGACAGAGCACAGGCCTGGAAGGTCACAGGAGGACGATCTCGCTCTGTATGTCCCACTGCCCTCTGTCTCCTGTTCTCTGCCCCCAGCATGCACATGCCTGCATCTCATCAGCACACGGACTGGTCACAATGCCAGGAACACCCAGGCTACTATTGGCACCCTCTCCCTCACACACTAAGAGAAGTCTTTCCTTCATACAGAATTTTGACAGCCTCACTTTATATGGGCAAATAACCGCAAATGAGATAAGACAAAAAAGCAAGCATGGAAGTACAGGCATTTAACTAGTTAAGAATTCTGAGCTGAACATCAATTTTTCAGCACACTGTAATTTTTAAAATTATTTAATAATGATTGAGAGTTTTCTCTAGAAGAAATATGAAGCTAGAGTCAAAAATAAACCAAAGTTTCAGATACAGAATGTGAGATTTTATTAAAATAAGCCTTTAAAACTGTCGCAATGTATTTTTTTTTCTAGTAATTAATCTAAATTAGAAACAAGAAAATACAAGTTAATATTGCCAAGAATATTTTCAGGTGTCTTAAGATCAGGATCATTCCCTTTTCTTATTTGGGGGTGGAGGGGGGGGGAGGTGGAGAGAGTAGGGGTTATATGGGAGGGAAAGGATTAAGTGCACACAATGTACTTGAAACATATCCACAGCATTTAAAAAGCTGAAAATAAAAGCTTTTAAGAGATACATTTTGGGGTCTGAAAGGAGAATTGATACAGAAAGCTAACCTGGCATGATTTTAGGGGATATATCTAAAAAGCCTAATCATTGATAATTCACAATTTGTGAGCCTGGTGGGATTTCATGCAGAGCACTAGCCTCACTAAGGTAATTGGTGCTATTGAAACAACACTGGCTCAGCAGCATGCTGCTTTCTTCCTCGCCTCTGGGCACAGGAAGGATCAATATTTGTTAGGATTGCTTCTTGTTCCAACAATGTAAGATTTACAATACTTGCTAGGATTCTCACTTTGTCTTCACACAACTCATCAGTGGAACCCAATTACTAACCTCAGACAAACAACATTAACATGAGCCTCTATGCTTCTTTATTGCCCTTCATCCAAGTCTCATTTCAGGGTCTTCAGGCAGTGCCACTATAACAGATACTACACTTTAAAGTGTGCTCCAAGGAATAAATTTTCAGTCTTTCATTACTCGTACCTTGATTTACTTCATATCATCTTGCCGCTATAGACAAAGATAACACACTGTAAATTACAGCCATCCTGTCTTGTAGCTTCAGAGGTAGGGGGAAGGCAGGGAGTGATGCTTTTGCACTACAATTAGCACTGGGCACCAGAGCTTCATTGCTATCATCACTAGTGTCTGAAACTTGTTTTATCAAAGATGCAAAGCCATTATTTCATATAAACTCATTTCCTAAATTGCTTTATATTTATTTCACGCTCTGATAAATGAGAAACTCTACGGTAAGAGAAAAATACATATTTTTATATTGTTTATTGCATTAACTTAGGATACATAATCTCATTTAACTTTACTCATGGGGCTATTTCTGCAAATTTTTCAGTCCTGATGTCTTAATAACACAGTGGCCTCTGATAGTTTGCTGTTCATTATGTTCTACTTCAAGCTCAATACACAAAAGCAAACCCCCAATCTGGATAATTCTGTTCCAAATGTTTCAACTATTAATGCATAGTCGGCAATAGAAGGCTTGGAAAACAGTCATTGGAAAAATTCCTTCAAGTTAGCTGTTGCAGTACCCCCTTATTTGTCCTACAATTTCCTCCATCCTCCATCCTATTCCAGTGGCTGATAACTAAGAACATTAGTTTTATGCGACTTGTCAAGCTCAAATGAAAAGAGAGCTAACTTTAATGACACTGCAATTAATCGCCCCAATAGACAGACAGCTAAAAGACAAGATATTGACTTCATTAAGGATAATGTATTATGTCATTAAGTTGGTAGGGTCACCTTGTGTATCATATATGCTTGCTAATATATTGGCATTTTCCTCAAATAAGATAAATTCAGATATGAGTGATAAAGCTGATTAGAAAATGTTTAATCTAAAGAGGCTAGTTTCCTTATATTCCACTTTGCAGCCCCAGGTATAAGTGGACTAGTAAAAACCCATTACAGATCCAGGTTTACCTCAAATAACAGGTCTTAGCAATTTACAGCCTTTCTGGGTTTGTTTTTGGGTGAGGTTTTTTTTGTGTGTCTTTTTTCCTACCCTTGAGCTCAGGTATTATTTGTGCAGATTGCATTTGAGATTTGTTTTTAAATGTATAATTGTCTGCAGTACATTTAAGGTTAAAATGACCAATGCATACTAAATTAGTACTTGTGCGCGAGGGCTTAACCCTTTACAAGTCAGGAGTTAAAAATGAGTTTAATTTGAGAGATGTACTACAATAATTAAATATTATAAAACTGATCATTCCTTCTGATTAAGAAACTATTCTTTTTAGCCCCATCTGAAGGCAGTTTTTTTGGAGGGAAATTATGCTTTTTTTTTTTTTTTTTAATTAATACCATAGACTATTGCAAAAATACATCTGAAAGCAATTTCTGCCACTTAATACTACACAAATAAAATAGGTTTTGATATTCACTGCCTTCCTACTCATTTCCATAAGACGCGCTGGGTAGGCATGTTTCTCTCACCAGTACTGTGTTCTCAGGTTTTCAAGTAAACAGAGAGCTGCTCATTTCATTACACTAGTGACTATCTGCATATTGCAATTTTGTAAATTACTTAATAACATAATTAAACCTAATGCACTAGAAGAAAACTGTTTTATACACATGGTCTGCTCATTCCACTAACTGTTTCAATAAACTGAAAAACAAAAATAAGCAGGGCACTGTTTATTTTAAAACCTCATCACTGCAAGATTTTGCTATTCTGTTTAGATTTACATTTAGCAAAGACTTCTCAGATGCCAGGCTTATTTATTCAGATCTAACCTAACACTCCATCTAAATCTTTTATAATCTTATTTACTATCATACGTGAATGATTTTTTTAAAGCAAGTTTCATACTATGCATAAGACGAGGGTAAAGAAATCAACAGATTTGCTTTATTCACTGAGCAGCAAAGTGATATTTTAAAAGGAATATGATTGTTTGCCTGTTGCTATTAATTTATTTCAGCAGTTCCTCAAGAAAAAAAAAAATTATACTCTGGAGGAGAACAGTCTGTTAATGATCAGTTTGACTCAACACTACTGGAGGCTACACACATGACCACCTTGAAAAGAACAAACACTAATTAGCATCGCCTACAATTCCTGTTTCCAAACCATACTTTTTAACCTGTACACCCAATCTTTTCCAATATTTCCATTAAGGCTGTCAAAAGCAGAAGTTTGGGAACCTTTGCTTGTGACCTTGGCATTTCTTCTCAGGCTTAACGTATTGGCATTTTTTCCTCTGACTGCATCGCTTCTCATTTGTCATGATTATTGTTGAATTTTTCAACTGTCATTCCCGAACGTAAATCAATGGTTGTCGACTTCCCCTTTGTCATATCTGCACTGCCAACAGCCTTTCCCTTCTAAATGAGGCTTCCTCCCTTTCCATCCATTAAAAAAGGCCTGTCTTTTGGAGAAGTCAATCCTTTGTTAGGTCACTCCATTTATCATTCTTCCAATCAGTACCTGACATACTTATTCAGCCAGGTCTTCAACCACACAATCATTGTTCATTTTGGGAGGGGGGGAGAAGGAGAGAGAGAAAAGGGGGTACTTTATTTATGCATGGTGGTTTTTGCCATTTATCTTGACCAGTTTTATATTTTTCAATGCCCTTGTATCTTTAGGGGTCCTTACTTGCTTGAAGGAAACACCAAATTCAGTAGAATAAAACACCCGACACCTACAGGGGGAAGGGGGGAGAGACTGCCAAGAAAACATTTGGCTGTATTAAGAATAAGAAAAACTAGATGAGCAAGAAGAATCTAACATAACAAATTCAGTTTTGTTACAAAGGGGGTCTAAAGAAAATAAAAATCACTTCTATGTTAAAAAAACCAAACACCTGGAACAGAAATAGTAATGGATTGCATGACCTCTTTGACAAGGTTTAAGACATATAAAATTGTAATACATAAAAACAGTAGCTAAGCAGAATATTGGTTCATAGTGAGTTACAGAAGCCTTCAGGACATGACTTGTTCAATAAAGAAAAGGAAGTTAGTATCTGTTATTTATGCAGCTACAGTCATGTTTAGTTGAGCAAATTCCCAGGGCTTTGATCCCCTCTACTAATATTTCAAACAGACCTTCAAATGATGTTACTAAAGTGTTTCTATCATTACTGGGTATCAGGTAGGAATGCCTGAAGTTTGTAAGAGCTACTGACAAAAGCAACTAGCTTTTCCTCCATGCTTTCTTCTTCTTCTTCTTCTTCTTCTTCTTCTTCTTCTTCTCCTTCTCCTCCTTCTCCTTATTGTTGTTATTATTGTTGTTATTATTGTTGTTATTATTGTTGTTATTATTGTTGTTGTTATTATNCCTGTCCCAGAGATGAGTTAATATCTAATACCTAGTCAGGCACGCCTGCCTCCAGCTCTTTAAGGGGATGGCGAAAGAGACCTCTACACCAAATTTCTAAGAGATACCCTTCACTACAGTAAACTAGTCCAGAAGTCCTATTCCAAAACTGCTTCAATTACTAAAGCACTGCCCCATGTCATGTGTACATCCAGCCCTTCCCTACTAAATAGCACAAATGGGAAAAGAGTGCATTGTTGCCGTGCAAGGGTGATTTCTCCCAGAAATTAAAATGGAAAGATGCAAGCTCCTACTACTGTTCCTTCTCAGCATGACAGAATGCTTTTATACCAGGTCACATACCTAAATTTGACCAAAACCCTAAGTGGGAATAATTAGCAAGAGAAACACAGGCTGGAGAAACCTAGACTGTACGTACAACTGATACAGGTCCAAGCATTGTACAGACCTCATTTCATTAACATCCAGTACATTTGTTAACCTGATCCTTTACACCAGCTAGAAATATACAATACAGATATATCTCATCCCATACTTAATTAAAAAAAAAAATATTCTAATATGAGAAAATTCTAATAGGTGAAAAGCTAAACGTAGACAAACTAAGCAGTAGCTATTCTGTTCTAAGATCTCATTAAGAGAAGGAGGTCTGCTGAAAAACCTTCACCATTCTGCTGCCTTCTAGATCACCGTAAGTGGGACTTGTCTTGATAGTGTCTGGCTCCCTACCAAAACCATAAAAGACACAAAAATCAAGTTAACATGTCTATTGCTGCAATATTACACATTACTGTTTTCTGCATGTTTTCTCTACAAAGATTGATATATTTGATTCCCACAATAATGACACACATACACATATACATATGAATATATATAACTGGATACCAAAAGTAAAATACATATAAACTTTGGAAGTCAGAGAAAAGAGGTCTTTGAGATGCATGATTTAAATTGCTTGACGTGTCACATATCTTAATTTGACCTGGAGTCATTCAAACAGAAGCTTGATCTTCTACTTCCTATTTGCAAGCAATTACATACCCCATAGGGTATTACGGAAATAAATTTTTCAAAATTATTTTGATGAAATTCATATGAGGATCTTGGGCGGGCAGATCAGCAGTAAAGCATAATGAAATGGAAGGTCAGGGTATTTTGAACACTAGAAAATTGATTCCTTACTTGGTAGGAGTTACCTGTTCCAAGGTGTAAGTTTTACTCTCTCAATGGAATTTATATGGAAGAAAGAATTTTGCCTAGAAATAAGCAATATTCTCACACACAGTAACAACAAATATGCAACATTCCTATCAAAATTATGTACATCATCATCTCTCAGAGTCCAGTTTACCACCAATTTCTGCATTCAAGTCTTTTAGGTGAACACGTATAAGTAGCTGAGTACTTCAGGATATGCTGCTTAATAATACTCTAACTCCATATAAAACCAGTATTATGAGACAAACGAGATCCCCTTTGGGTTTGAGGTATTTCATTACAAAAGATAATCCAGTATTTGCTCCCCTTTCTTTCAGGCCCCACACGTTCATAAGTATGACCTTGCCGCAGAGAGGCAAAAGTGATTTCCACACTGCTGTATTTTAAAACTTTACAAGGAGAATCATAAAATCATAGAATCATTTGGGTTGGAGAAGACCTCTAAGATCATTGACAAAGGGTTGGGCACTGGAACAAGCTCCCCAGGGAAGCAGTCATGGCACCAAGCCTGACAGGATTCACGTATTTGGACAATGCTTTCAGGCACAGGGTGGGATGTTTGGGGCTATCCTGTACCAGGGCCAGGAGTTGGAGTCGATGATGCTTGCGAGTCCCTTCCAACTCAGCATATTCTGTGATTCTGTGAACTTTCAAAGCCAATTTACAAGTTACCAAAATACAGCCATCTAAATGCCAACATTTAGATTTCTCATTAAATCCATTTTACTACACAGATAACTACTAGCATTATGTATGGTGCTCCAAACTTGAGATGAGAACTAATTTGATTTATTATTCTTTTCATTCCCCTTTTACCTTGCTTAATAAGACATTTTACTCAGATACTTCTGAGGCAACAAAGGCAAATGCTCTCCCACTATGTGTCATACAAGCTTTAGTTATTTATTTAAGCTGTATATGGTAAAGGGTCATTTCCTTGTGGAAGAATAAAGTACAGCTGATACTGTTTTAAATCATATCATGTAATCCCATTCTTGTCCAAGCAATGGATTTACAGATAACAGCAGCAATCTTCCTAAAGTGTAAAAAACCAGTGACCCTTCTGGAACCACAAAGTGACACAAAGAGGTGTTATTTGCAAACAAAAAGAGCTATTAATACACAAAAACACTATATTGCAAGCAACAGTACAGATTTTTTGAATGTCTAAGGAGTAAGGAAAAACAAGCAGAGGTTATAGTTCTAGGTCTAACATCACAGGTTTGTGCCTAGCAAATAGAGCACTTTTTATTGCATTCATTCCATGCTAGTTAGGACTTTTACTGACTAGAGAAAGGGAGAAAAAAAGTCTCTTAACTTGGCAAGCAAAAGATACTGTTCAAACACTGAAGGAGTATTGTGGGAGGGGGTTTTTTTTGTTGTTTTTTGGGGGGGTTTTTTTGTTTGGTTTGTTTTTTTGGTTTTTTTCCTCATCTTTCCAAATAGAGAGTTTTATCATTTATGCATTTGCTTAGACTATATATATGTATTGAAATGTACTCATATGTACTGGCAGCAGACACTATAGGCAAATTGCCTGGATTAAAAAAAAAAACAACACAATCTGTAACATCATCACCCATTTAGAAGCTCATAAAATATCTAGACATAAAAGGTATGGATTACTGCAATTTCCTCATTTATTTAGTTTTGTAATTCTACATTCGATGCTAATGAGAGAAGGGAGAAGTGAACATTCTTATTTGATTTTTTTTCATTATGTATTTTGAAATTGCACCCATAAAGAAAGAAAATGCCCTTTCCTTTAGGTCCAGCATGGAGAATCCTTAAAAGCTGGGCCACCATATATCGCCCAAAGCAAATACATTCAGTGCTTAACACATAAATGATAGTAATGAACATGTTGATTCTCAAATGCAAACAATACTGTCTTTCAATACAGTATTTTAAAATATGTTTAAAATGCCTAGCAACACTCTAGATTTTTCCGTAGTGCTAATATATTCTCAATTTTCTGCTGTTGTTTCAACAAAGGACTTGTAACATCGTGCTTGTAACATTTTAACTGGGGGGCTTCTGCTTCAGGATGCAATAAATTTTCAGACGCATGATATTCAACAAAAGAAGCAAGTATGCTATGGGAGTAGCATAACCAATTATATGGGGGTTAATCTGTGTATTATAATCATGGCATAATTGTTTTCCATTAATTAGATAATATGTGTTTGTAGATAGAAAATTTATTCTACCATTCAATACAGTGCAACTGAAATAAAACCTAAAAGATTATATGGAGAAAAAAGTCCGTATTTGAATTAGACTGTTGTTATAAATGACACTTGACCCAAAATCTAGAAGTGCTTTTGATCAAAAACTACGACCTTTGTTTCCTTTTCTATTTCACAAGAGAACTGCTAACTTGCATTTCATTTCCAAACAGCCTTAGTAGCAATCAGAACAAATTCTGTGAAGCTACACCCAGAAACTTAATTGCACTTTATAATTTCTGTAACAATTATAAACGGAGTTAAATCCTAAGAAGTATGGAAATCTACCTAACAATATTTTCTTGCAGCTTCCATTTCACTCAGTAGGTCTCAACTTGTGTTCCAGAACTTCTTTAACATGTGATGTGCACTTTTTGAATGTTGGTGCACGAGCTCTACCTTACTTTTTACTTGCATTTTTCTACTGGACGTTATTTCTTCAGTTACATTAAAGCATCCCACTGAAAATCATAGCATGGACTATGTTTCTAATGCCTTTCTCATACAGCAGCTATGAAGCACAGTGCCTTTAAATGCATTATCCTATACCTAATATACATANATAGAAAGATTTCAAAAATTTTTATATTTTACTCTTCCCCCATTTATTTTTAAAAGATATTTTAACAGATTATAACAGGAAATTTTATTTCAAAATTACTGATTTTATTTTTAAAACCTGTACTGACAGTTATTCAGGGTTTTTTTTCTACAACCTTTAAAATATAAATAAAGTTCCCAGATTTGTGGAAAACCTTTAAATCTATGAGTGCTGCAATTTGTGTGGCACTGCATTAGTGCCAGGTATAAATTGTAATGATGTATAGCCAAATGAATCTCAACATTTAAAAAATTTCAAGGAAAAACTGTTTGGTTAGGTTGATAATCAGATTTATAAGCCAATACCTTATAAATGGCTAAAAAGAGACCTCTGAGACAATTACTTTGGTTGAAACACCAAGTTCTTCCAGTGCTTCCAGGGACAAAGCTGCTTCCGTAACAAAACCATTTCTGCCTCTCAGAGAAGCAATGGGCAAGTACAGTTACACAAGAGGGGAGTGAAGGGGAGGTCACAGGGCTGTGTGGTACATTTTAAAATGCCAGAAATAGATGCTGATCATCTAGTATTTCTTTTTCAAAAAAGCCTCTAATCAGTTCTAAATTTCTTAGACAGTTTGCTTTCTTGCTGCACCTAGAAATGTGTCATTTGTCTATTAAAAAACATAACAGCTCACCACCCCTCCTCACTGGCTTTCATTGGCCTCTCTTTTTTTCCCGTTTAATGTCTCTAACTTCATGCCATGTTCTTTTCCTCTTTCAGCACGGCTGAGCAAGGCTGACAGGCGGATTCCTTTGCTTTTCAGGGTATTAAAGCCACTTTCCCGCTCTGACAGCCTGTTCTACTCTGCCACCTTATAGCTCTGGCTTCACACTTCTCTGGGCAGCCACTGCTTCTTGACAGACCACTGTCACTTCCCATCATCCTCTCTGTATATCCTGTTCTCTCCCCCTCAGCACGCATCCCGACTTTCCAACCAATGCAATTATTTTTTTTGACAAGCCATCCATCAGCTTTAACTTTAAAAGCACTTTCCGCTGATATCCATTGTTAAATCCCTTGCTTTTTATGGAGCTTGCATGAGAGAATATGATATCAGACATTCAAACTACCAAACCATGTAAATTTACTTTGTTCTCAGCTATGTTTCCAATTTCACGTCCAATTTTTCGGTACATTATGCGTAGTTGTTGTGCTTAATATGATGTTGTCAAATCCCATTAAAGTTCACTGCATTGCACGGCTTTAAAAACAGGTTACAATTTGCATTCTATAAAGAAAGGAAGGAGTGCAGTCTGAAGTCAAGCTGAATCTTATTAAAATTATCTGTTCAATTGTTACATTTGTAGATGGAGTAATTTTGAGGCATTAGCTGAGACACATATGAAAATGTCAGTGTGCCAACTAATGACAATGAAAGCAAAAGGAATATATCTGTGAAACTCAATAAAGCTCCTTTGCTGGTGACATAAATTTGATGATAATCCGAGGAAATGAATAAGGGACCATCCAGTTTGAATAGGAATTACCTTTTCTATTAAATCACTTTGCTGTATTTCCACTTGGCCTACATCTTGGTCCTATGCCACAATGAGTCTCTCTCAGTGGACTAAAAAAAAAAAATCCCCATAGGACTAACATTCTCTTGAGGAGTATCTTTAGTGTAAGCCTTGTAACCAATTTCAGACAAACACAGTTAAAAAGCAAGGAAAGAATTAGTCCCCCCTCCCCACTTGCTGCATTTAAGTGCAGATGAAATGATTTCCTAATGTACTACGTGCGGACATGTCCAGGGACCAACACCACTGTGCTCTCCATGCACGATCTGATGCACAAAAGCTTGCATTCTTACATAAAGGAAGATAAATCTACATAAATAGACACCGGTATAAATGAAAAGTTCAAAAGTGCTAAAACGCTAGGAACATAAGAATTCATGAGAAAGTCAATGTTTTTAATGGCATATTTTAACATAGTATCTCACAGTCTTTAAATCCTACCCTTGGCAACTGGCAGCATGGCTTTTTCTTAGAGCAAGACATGAGACAGTCAGTGACAAGTAATGCTTCTGCAAGTATCATTCAGTTACCACTGTGTATTTTTTGCAATTCAATACAATTAAAACCTGCTATAAGTATGCAAACACAGTATGTAGCTTAAGTTACATCCCTGAAGTTACTCTGACTACAAAAAGAAAGAAATAAGCCTGTTTGGTATATCTAAGCTCTCACCCTCAGGTAAAATCTTTTCAGATTCACCCTGCCATTTCTCAAAAAGAATGTTAAGAGGTAAAGTTCAGACTTCTGGAACATATTTAAAGCAAAGAGGCAAGGACAACACTAAAAGAATCGAGCAACAGCTGCTCAGTCAATAGCCTCAACACAGATGCCTTACAATGGAACAGTATCTAATGGTCCCCAACAAAAGTGAACGAAAAATACTTGCTCATCTGGAGGTGCTAATCTGATTAAGGACTACTTTTCCAGATCTATTTAAGTTTATTCTGAACAGTTTTTCTGTCACTTTCCACAGGAGCAGGTTACAAATAAAGTTACTCTTTGCACACATTCTCCTAATCATGTTTCTCCAAATAGCAATTCATCCTATTTTGAATTTCACACAATGAATTTCCAAGTTCTCTATTAAGATCATTAGAGGCCTCCAAAACCTCTGAACCTCTTGTCCTTCTGTTAACCAGCTGCAAGCAAATACTACATTACCTGCTAGCTGACTGTACTATCTCAGTCCAACCCATATTAATGTCATCCACTTTGGATCTGGTTTTTAAGGAAAACATGAACACTGGAGAGTAAACAGAGTACTAATTATACTAAGTATACTATGTATACTATATATACATATCCCACATCACTGAGCTACTCTGCCCAAATCTCTCCACCCTTCTTTCCCTTCAGTGAATTTTCCAAAATTTTTCCAAATCTCTCACACACTTCCAAGGTAATGGATCTTGTTTAGGTATTAAACACATTTGTTAGCAATGTTTAGAACATTTTGCTATTTCCTCTGACAACCACATAAAAATATGGTCTTCCAATGCTTAATAGCAAACTAATATTGATGTTATCTTGTTTATTTGAAGGGTGGGGGATTTTTTGTTGGGTTTCGGGGTGGGGTGGGTAGCAGGGGAAGGGGTTGTTTTTCATAGTTCATGAAGCTATGCTCATCGGTCCAAAGGGAAAGCAAACTTTTCAATAAACCATATAAATCATTCTAGAGAATGTTAAATGTAAACTAAAGCAAATGACCAAGGGAAAAGAAAAAAGTTGACTTAGAGGAAAATGTTTTTTCATGGAATTGCTTCAAATCTCAGATTTTGATAAACATTCAGCTCTAGAAATCATCTTCCTTACCCTAAACACCATTCCAATCTTTATAATTAAAACTCTGAGGCTTTACGCATCCTGAAAAAGTCAGAAATCAAAGAACCAGAACAGTCCAGGTTGGAAGGCACCTTTAGGGATCATCTATTCCATCCAAACCTGCAATAAGCAGGTACACCTCAACTAGATCAGGTCACCCACATCCCCAGCCAAGCTCACCTCGAATGTGCCCAGGGATGGGGCCTCTACCATCTCTTGAGAAAACCTGTTCCAGTGTACCACCCTCAGAGTAAAAGGCTCCTCCTAACATATAATCTAAATCTACCCTCTTTTCAGTTTAAAACCTTATTCTACAACATCCCCTTGTGAAGTGTCCCTCTCCAGCCCTCTTGTAAGCCCCCTTTAGGTACTGCAAGATGGCCTAAAAGGTCTCTCCAGAGCCTTCTCTTCTCCAGGCTGAAGAACCCCAGTTCTCTTGGCCTGGTCTCATAGGAGAGGTTCTCCAGTCCTCTGACCATATTTTCCCAAAAGCAGACAAAGCCCATTCTCTTCCCTCCTGAAGGTGAGCAAGATTTTATAAATACACTGTGGCCGGAGTAACCTAATTTTTAATAGTAGTTTAGATTCCTGTCTATCTAAAAGGAGGACAGAGATTTCTGTAAAGTGAAGCAGACTGAGAATGCATACGGAAATGCTAGCAAAAAGCGAAATGAGTTGCTATCATGAAACAGACATGCATTTGCACTTCACAAATAGTGATTTTAACCCATTTTCAGATTAAAGGCAATGAATAGCAGCCATCCCTTAGAATGCTAGAAAGAGCACTGCTCATAAGAGTGCACCCTTTTCATCACTGGTGATGCTCTAAAGGCAGAGTAAACAACAAACTGGAATTACAAAGACTGATGTCCTTTTAGTTCCTGCCACGTATTCTAGAGATTAAATTCACACATGTATCAGAAAGATGGTGACAATGAAAAATTTACTTTCAACATGATGATAAAGAATGATACCTTCTCACTATCAGAACTTTCCCAAATTTCACAACAGCCTGTAACTATTTGTTATAGTAGTGCTCTAAAAAATACTTTCTGCCTCCATTAATAAAAAAAAAAAATCTACTTTTCTGCTTATGCAGAAGCCACGCTCTATTTCAAACACATTACAATTTCAAGAGCATTGAATTAACAATCAGGTGCAAGCAAGACCTCAAGTTACCCCAACATTCTCATTGGAACTTGCCACAGTTTTCTAAATGTGTCACTTCGAAGTGACTGAATGACAACATGTTTGTTTCCTCTATTACCTTTCCTAGGTTCCAGATAAAACACCTGTTGGGAAAGGAGCACAAATGGGAATGCATGTACACAGTAGTCGGATACAAACTACATTTTCATAAAGTATATTTAATAATAAAAGCAAAAAATCCAAGATTTTGGTATTCTGCTGGTATTCTTTCATTGTCTGTGTTGTTTGTAAAACATTAAAAAAAAAACATTACTGCAATTTCAAAATACAAGTTATACTCCGCATCCCAAAGACTGAGATACCTCAAAGAACATTATTAGAGCATTAGGAAATCTCCATGGATCTCATGTATGAAAGAACACAGACTAAAGGAAGATTCTGTATAAATGTTAATACCCCAGTAGAGTGGGAAAATTTTTGGATAGCAAATACATAGAAGCAGCACTATCAGTCATGAACCAAGCACTTAGTAGACAATGCTAGTTTGGTTTTGCACTATTTCTTTTGATCTCACTTAACTCCTTTTTCATATTTTATTCATTTTCACTTTTTACCAAAAGGTGCAACTTCAGCTTACTATGTATCTTGGTCTCTACTAGCAACATGATAGTAGATTAAGCCTTAGATATAAAGCTATTTTTGACAATTTTACTTACTATAGAAACTATACGTTTATTGTATCTTTTTTTAGCCATTCATACACCAACACAGACATCCAAATAGGATTAAATAATAATTTAGGATTCAGTTTTCTCATCATCAAAAGGGTTAAAATGTCTTTTTCCCCACCTCAAAACAGTGGCTGCATTTTCCCTTCCTCATTTATCCTATTTTCTAACTGTTAAAAAGAAATACAGACTTCTTCAGAGCTAGCAGTTTTGCTTAACTCACTTAAGAATAAAGATTCAAGGCTCTGAGCCTCTGCCCTTACCACCATCAATTCTAGTCCCACCTGAAATTTAAAATACTAAAGTGATTGTGGCGAATTTCTGGAAGTCAATCTTTCTAGCTGAATGGTTGTCTTCTTGATGGAGAATGGCAGTTGTCCCTGAGGAGAAGGGTAATAGTAGGATTTTGTCTTTTCCTTTAAGTCAGACTAACCGCACACTGCTGCTGAGTCAGCCCTACCTGCAAGCAGATGGCAATCACAACCTTCCTGATCAAGTCTACCTTTCCCAGGAGCACAGCTGGACACAAAATAACCACTAATGTCACCAAAGTGATGTTCTGGGTTGAATATATTAGGAGACCAACCCAATATTTTTCTAATAGCAGGACATTATAGTTTAAGATGAAAGAGCTAGGAAAAAAAAAACTAGAAAAACAAACCACACTAGAAAAACAAACCAAAACAACCAATCAACCTAATGCAAGTGTACTTAAAATGTACTGCAATATTGTAGCTCAAGTTACAGACAAGTTATGAATGTTGATAAATAAATTATTTTACTTGAAGCCTGCCATTTTTAATAGCAAGCAATAGAGAACGTATGATCCTGCGTGGAGCATGGGATTTCTTGCATCGTCTATATGCAGGTACACATTATATACATTAAAAAATATATCAGCCTGTGCTTTTTAAATACATGGTTCACTTGACTGATGGTTATTTCTACACTGGCTGTAAACTTTGCAGTAAGCAATTACACCCATTTGGAGGCCAAGCTTCTGAAATACATTGCACCAGGGCATGCTGGCTGTTGTTAGGTTTATCCAACTGCCATAGCAACTGCAGCCAGAATATAAAGAGCTTCTCAAAGAGGCAACTTTACATAAGGTCAACAAGTCCCCTGACAAAAATTTCATATAGTGCTCAATCTCAGACATACAGCCAAATCTTTGTTCTCTTCATAATCCTTAGGCAAAAAAAAAAGCTAATGACAATCACAGGCAACATATTAAATGATAGTATTTTGAGCACAGCTGGGATTCCATTCTATAAATAAGCTTTAAACTATTACCCAACAACGTATTGCGATAAAGAGCTGACAAAGGTCTTGCTCAATAAGCAGTTACCAGCATGGTTTTGCTACTAGGGATGAAAGATTTTCTTTCTGAAAAGGTTTTTCTTTTCTAAATGTGACTTTTCAGGTGCTTCTATAAACACGTCACTGTCACTTACAATCAGTGGATACTTCCTTTTGTTGAAAGTTAAAATTAATAAAATCTTGAGAATCAAAATAGCAACAATTACCATAATCAGACTCCCATACTTTATAACACCACTATTATACAGCACAAATGGGCTTACTCAGCAAAAGGAGAAGCTTTCAAAAATTATACCAAAACACTTTGTAAAATATCATGCACTACTTGATTGGGAAATTCTAGCTTTTCTAATCAAAACACTATCAAAGAAAAGGTAAAAGTGCAATCTACAACAAATAACTAGGTAAAAAGTAACAGGTTCACTCAATAGGTCTTCTACCAATTCTTCCTTGCAATTCTGAGTTAAGGTTCCTCATGGGCCTTTTTAACCTGAGAAATACTAAATTAAAGGGTGGACAAATAAAGCATTAAACAAATATAAACAATTTACTACTTCCTCATCAAGTTGATGAGATTTAGAGGATCGATATGCAACACTTCATAACAAACAGAACTGTAAATCTTGTTTCATAGTGAAACAATGAAGGAAAAATATTTTGCATTTTAATCACATTAAATTATATTAAATTAAAATTATATAAATTTTATTTAAAATATTCACTTCTATAACTGAACAGGAGGAAACATACTAAGTGCACACCTAAAAACCAATGACTCTCAAACAGCTGCTTGCATTTAAATTTGCCCTAACAGTCTGAATATTAGACCCAATATTCCATGAATACTTTTAGCCAACTGAAGCCTTGAAACAACATCCAAAAAACAATCAAAAGAACTTGGGACAATTACAGAAAACAAATTACTTGCATTTTCAAAGCAGATGTTTGATACCTAGAAAGTGAAACAAAAAACCATGAAGCCAGGCACTTTGCAGGGTCAGAAAAAGAAGGTTAAGAAGTTTCTATCACGTCTGCCAAAATTTTATTGCCTTTAAAGGTTTTTGAAAGTATTTTAATATCTTGATCTGCAAATCTGTCCCATCACATCTGCTTCTCATATTAAGCTCTTCTTCCAAGCCTACAGTAGCTACTATCATTGCCTACAGAAACAACACCCAGCTCTCTAAACCAAGAGCTGTACCTCCGAGAGAATCAACAATGATCAACCACCTCTTCTAAAAGTCTTTACTGGCACCACACTGCTATGCAAGAAAGATAACATACAGATAGATACAAGAGTAACTTTTATGCTAACCAAGCTCAGGTAACTGAAGCTCTTCTGGCTGACACTGCAACATAAAGTCACTGTGTATTACTGTCTTGGTGCAAGCAAAGGTAATCAACAGGTAAACTTCCATTGGATTTAATACTGTAATCTCCCTTTTTAGAGGAGTTTTAAACTGTTTTCATAGTTAGAACGTCTCAAAAAAAGTGGAGAGGATGTAGGTAGGTGGGACAAGAATCTATTGATTTTGGCTGTTGCTCCTTCCTTGAAAGCAATACTGGTTTATCTTATTGGATGGTGTCATAGCACACAGAAAAATGAAGAGCACATCACAAGAGCAACATTTAAAAGAATGTTAATGCTTCTGAAAGCAACATTTAAAAAAGAAGTTGTTCTCAGTCCAACACTCTGATCCTGAGTTTTAACACTCACTCACCTGGGTGAAAAAAATACCTAACACATACAGCAGTCCAGCACCTCTTCTGTCCCTGAAGTCCACGAGTTTACTCCAGCAAATAAAACTGACTGAGGAACTCGAGAAAGAAGACTTCTTCAGATCTAAGAAACAGAATTTCAACAGGTCCATGACACTGCTGACTGCTAAGGAGAAGGACAGAGGCTAGACAGCACTCCAAGATAAAGATACCTGGAGAGTATACACTCAGAGAAACAGTAACTCCTTTTGAGTGCCATAGCCCTCAGTACATTTGTTGCATTTTCTTTTAAGCAGAAACAAAAGAATTAGATTTCATGCCATCAATCCTTCAAAGCTATACTTGTCTTTTCATTAAACAGCAAATGCATTTACCTCAAATATTTTCAGATAAAAATCTCTAGTGATCCTGAAATGTTAAGCTGCTCAATCCCCCATAGCCTCGACAATTCTGCAAAATTACTTAATGCAAAGGCTAGAGGCCTCCAGAGCAGAGCTGATTCCTCCCAAAGGATAACTCCCCTCCCCAGCTGGATGCAGTTCTCTCTGGGAACTATTTCATGACATCCATCTCTAAAATTATTCAGGTCAGTTCCACTTAGAAGAGAGTGTTAAGAACACCTGAAAAGCACGGACCTAACACCCCAGAAGGCTACACACGTTGCTTTTTTATGCATTGATGTCTCACAACTTTTACAGTGTTTCCTTCCACATTCCACAGATGTGAAAGCAGCTCAGCACTTCATACGCAGATTATATTACTTGCATCTGAAATGGGGTTTTCTTCCTCCCTTTGTCCCACATTAAACTGTATTTGTTCTGATTGTGTGGGAGAGGCCAGTTCTAGCTGTAGTTACACTCTAACATTACTGTAAAGCAAAATCATGCTGCCATGCAATAGCTCTTTAATGTCAACCATAACCTTCATAAATGGGTTTGTAACGAGAAACCCTTGTTTGTCATTCAGTAGGTATGATTGATGCTATGTGAGTGAAGTGTAGCCACAGTGACCATCTCAATAACATGAACAGCTGCCAAATATTCATTTAGCAGAATGAGTTTAAAAAACTTTGAGCAGATTGCTTTCACAAGGCTGCTTTCAACAAAAGGAAACATAATTAACGAGCTAATATCAGCATGTGTCTGGCTAAGCTAATGAATATCAAATTACACAGAATCCTGTATAAATCATCATTATCCTGAATTTTAATTGAACTTGCAATTAAACATGACAAATTTTATATACACTAAACCTTTAATTTATACTTTCAAATAAGAAATAATTTATCATTTTTAGTATTTCATAGTTAATTTCCCAATATGTACACTTCTAATTAACAAGGACAGACAGGCCTTAAAAAAAATAAAAAGAAAGAAAAACACCAAAACCTGCTGAATAGCTCCACTGGTTACATCAACTTCCAGCAGATTAAAATCAGAGGCCAGGAACTTAGAACAGTGCAGCAAACCACTGGTTCTGCAAATCATATTTAATTTCAAACTCATCCTTTGAATACCATATGCAGCTACAAGAGAACTGAGCTGCAGCGATGTCTAAGGGGCAATTTGAAATCTGGGTTAGGTTTCTGCAAAAGAAGCAAGAGTTTTGGAACAAATTCTTAGTAATAACTTTGTAATGCTCCGTTTATACAGTTTCTTAATCTTATTGTCACTATGGACTAGAGCTGTCACCATACAAAACAGTGCTTCTTGACAAAAGAATATCTTACTCATTATCTAGTTTAATCTTAATTATAGTCCCTCATTTATGATCATTCCCTTTTGCTTATCTCCAGTGTCATCGGAGAACGTGAAGAGAAGGATTCCTTTCCCCACTTCCTAATACTCATATGCTCCAGTTACTTTTTCTGTTTCATCAAAATATTACAGTTTCTATTCATTTCTAAATAGAAAAATTTGACTCATGGAAATAAAATAAATGGGTCTTACAGCTGTGAACGTGGAGTTCAGAGACAGAAGCAGCTGCAACACTGAAAGCAGGCACAAAGTTCTTTTAGCACAGCTAACTCAGCTGGAAGAGTGGGAGGAAAAAAATACCACGACAGCCATGCCAGCAAAATCTGTCGTATAGAGATGGTCAGGATGGCATGAACGTGCATTTGTTCAAGGAGTTTCAACAACAGTAGATGAAAATGCTCCTTCTGGCATACCTTGCTCTCCCCCAGGAGACTGCCATCAGAATTATGCTGGCACAACTGGCAAGACAGTGCCCTAACACAGGCAAACCCCTGGCCAGGATAGGCTATGCACAACTAAATGGCACTCACATGGAAAATGTGGTCAAACCCCAACTGCAGTTAACATCTATATGGCTGCAGTGAAGACTTCAACACTTCAACACCTGTGTGAGGACACAAGTCTCATCAAAAGCTCAAGACAGGGCATACAACAGATTAAAGAGAGTATTCTCAGATACTCAGGGTTTTTAAAACTTGCCTTCATTCAGTTCCCTAATACTATTCATCCTTCAAAAGCAGATGGATGTTCCAAAATCCTTATTAGAAAGAAGAGTCTTCATCATGCAATTTGCTGAACCTTCAAGACAATGCTCATTGTGAAGTCCCGTTGCTCGCCGACCATAGCAATGAAACAACTGGGGAAATAAAAGGATGAAACTAAGAGAAACTGAAAGCTTCTCCCACTAGGAAACAGCTTTAGGAGTTCTATTAATTCCCACAGCAAATTAGGTCAACAGCTTTCATATTTACAGCACTCAGCAGTTAAAGAGTGAAATTTCTGATTTAATGAGCAGTAGAATTAGGGATGCAACAAGCAATTTCTGCTACTACTGTTAGTTATAGCAAACACGTTTGGGTGCTTCTTGCAGTCCTTGCTTTTCCTCAAGCCACCTACGTACTTCTATTATTTTATTTTTATCCACTGTTCTGCCTGCTCTCCTAGGTATTTAGTACCTGGCTATGCTTGTAATTTTTTGAACACGCTTAAGAATGAATTTATCTGCCCATGCTGACTAACTGAGATCTGGATATCCCAGAAGCAGCTCAACTGTTTTCAGACCACTTGAAGGAAAGCCTCTGTCATGCAGCTCAGCAGGACTTCATTCCTATACATCCATTTCCCCAAAATGCTTTGAGAAATGCAAAGCAAAAAACCCAGAAGAAATAGTTGGGACTCAGTGAATGATTTCCAGAATTACTTCTCCACCTTGTTGGTACAGTTCCACAAGTTACTTAATCCCTAACAGAAATCAGAGACAAAAGGCAATTAACCAGCAGAGTAGTATCCATCTCTGGTTAGAGCTTCCTAACTACTGAGATATTGTTGTGATTCTGCCACTGCCTAACTATATGATCTTCAATAACTACTCTGCCTCTCTGTCTCCCCATCTATTCTCTTGGAAAGAAGCATACTGATGGCTTAACTCACCCAATAATCTTTTTTTTCCTCCACTAATAAATCCTTCTACCGAATATTTGCACATTTTTCCTCCCATATTTCCTGTTCAATCCACATGCAGAGTCCCCACCTTTCTGACACCACTCCTTCTGCAAACACACATTCTAGTCAGCAAAAATAACATTGCCTACCCATCACTGAGAACAAATAAATGAATTAACTCAGACATAATTCTCCTCTAGGTTTTCCTAGCGCATTTTGCATTGTCTGTCTACTTAGATTACAAGCCCCTCAGAGCAAGGACACATTGTCTTGTTTGACTTGTACAGCTCTGAGCACACTGTTTGCACATAAATAATATTAACACCAATGATAATACTGGTTTGGCCAGTCTCAATACGCATGAAAATGAGGCAGCAAGTGCTTCTATTTTTCTTTTTCACATAAGGAAATGTCATATTTCTTCTCATTTTTCAGGGACTTACAAACCTAATGGAACTGCACGTACCAAGGCTCTGAATGTTTAATGCTTTTGCTGAAAAGCACTATGTGTTCATGCAGGAGAAGCAGCAGGACAAATATTTTCACACATTTTCAGATAGCTGAGTGAAACTGGCTCCACCAGAGTTTACAGTTGAAGACTACCAGAATTTACAACTTGTGAAATTGTGGCTGTCTGTATTTTCTCATTACAGTGTGCTTGCCAGAGATAGAGAAGGTGGGGTTTTTTTTCCCTTTTTTTTCTTTTTTTTGCCATCTACTGTCGCACTACTTCCTAGTTAAACCTTGTCTCAAGTTATCAACACTTTCTGGAGAGATAAGCTTCTTCTCACTTACAACCTGTCACTAATAATCGAACTTTCAAGACTCCATCTCGAAAAGAGACTACTGGAGGCACACAGGTCACAGGAATTAACTGCCACCAGTCCTTGCAGAAAACTAAGCTCATCAATCTATAGCTTCTCGTCATAATTAGAATAACGGCTTTGAAAATTTGGGCTGATGTTGACTCGGTCTTATGCCACAAAGACCACTGATTAAAATCTTGGTGTGAAAGTTAATGATAAGTGCTGGTGGCGTTGTCGTGGAGACAGGGACAAACAATTCCCTTGCCGTGACATTTTCAATGTCCTGCAGAAGAAAAACTGTCCTCTTTAGTGTGGCACTGTATGAAGCTTATTTATGGCTACAGGGCTTGCTGGATTGATGACTGTCGTAACACACTGTCAAATCCTTTACTGACACATTCATTTTTTGAGCCCCTGGTGTGGCAGAAATAAAACACAACAAAAATGTGAAAGTATTATTTATCAGTTTCTGTTTGAGTAAATAGTGGATGAAATAAATTCGGTATATGTTTGTACCCAGATGTGCACACAACTCCCTACATTTATGAAATGCACAAGAAACAAAAAGTATTTAATGCAGTTGAAGATTCTCTTATAGTTTTTGACTGCAGTTTTGCAATGGATTTTAACAGACAAAACCCAAAACGGCTAGCGTAGTTAAAGCTTTAAGAATATAGCTTTGATTGCACTATGTCCATAGCAAAATATAGTATATTGCACACTTGGCATTAAAATTTAAGAACATCAGAAGCATGATCTTTGTTTCGATACTGCATTTCAGAAAGTCAGGCTGAGGTTGTCATGAGCCTACTGACAGTAGCATACTCTAACATTAATATCTGCAGCATTATTTTTATCACTTTGAAATTAGAAGGTGCTCCTTCTGTCTTTTCTTTCAGATAAAACTTGTTTCCTTCCCTTTAAGTATAGTGAATGTTATTTGTTAACTTTAAGGCTCTTCTTAACTTCCTGCAGTTTTTACAATGCACCAGTTAACCATTACAAGAATATCACTCTGGACTACAACAAGTAAATTTACAGGCAGATCATCATCAGAGAGAGCTCAAAATGTGTGTCTGAAACCTCTGCACTGAACATACTCAAAAGTTTCTGTACATAGATTTTCCATACTGATCACATTTTCAGGAATCATGCCTGCTTTAGCTTCCAGGTTCAAAATTATTAAAAGAGGATTCCTCTGCTTCAAAACTCAGAAGCACCTTTGTCTGTCTATGGAGGAAAAAAACAGAAGTCCAAGGTTTACTCATTCCCTGTATTACAAAAAGAAAATAAACCCACCGTCGTTTTCTCTCCCTTTGTCCAATGGACTCTTCTTTAAAAATATTTAAAAATATTTATTGCATCTCTTCTAAGAAAAAAATCCTGGGGGAGGGAGGTCTCAAATTAGCACACTGTTCTTTCACAATACTTAAATACAAAGTGAGTGAGCAAAGGTTGCTCTCTGTACTCAATAATTGCAATTCCATCAATGTTACCCACAGATACAGCAGATCACACTGAGAAAGTTCTACATATAAAAGGAAACCAAAATCAAAATTTGGTGACTGAGCATGATGAAGACTTTGTATGTGTAATCTGAAAATGTGATAGCTACATGGAAGTTCTTTAATCCTCAGGAGCTGACTTACCTTACCTACCATCTATGTACTTCCATCCACTCATCCCCAGTTCCACAGCATTCCCACCACACAACACGATTTAATATACATTTCTCAGCCATGGAAATGCTCTTAGGATGTTTACATGGAAGGGTCTTCAAACCTGGACCCAGATAAATCATTGCTTCCCTCAACACTGGGTGTTTGTCAATCATAACAACTGTTATCTATAGCCTGTGAATATTCTCTACTTGTGTTATTTTGGATTACAGCTTCAGATTTTGGGCTTTAAAAAGGTAAAGGATCTAAACTAAGAGATACATCTCTAATCTAGTATTTGATAACTACTAGCATACACTACCGATGCTCCAAGTCCCACCAGTAATTTAAGTATGTAAATAAAATGTGCAAGTTTCTCAAGACATTTCGGGATTTCTAACAAAGTGCTATAATTTACTTCACAAAACATTATGAAATAATTTTAGTCAATGAAATTAAGAATTGATCCTCCAGAGCTATCAAAAACAAAAGAAAAAGAGTCCTATTTTAATAATATTAAATCCTTCAGATTTTTTAGGAAATTTTGTAAAGCTTCCTCTAATACTAACCATATTAATACATGAGGTGGTTTAGAATTATTTGAATTTCTCAGTTGCAACATTCAACCCTTCAAGTTAATACACACCAAAATAAATCTGCCCCTCAACAATTTCAAGTTCCAAACACTTATATCTAATTGATATAACAGAAATTGTCATCAATTATTCCTTTTTCAACTCTGTAAACTATATGCAGATATTTCAGGTTAATGTATGAAGTAAGTGCTGCAGAGTTTCTTGTAAAGATTTGTGACAAAATGTCAGTCTTCAATTTTCTTTTCTTTGTTGGTTTGCAACTCAAACTTATAATGTGAAAGTGTTTTTTAAAGAAGGGGAATTAAAGTGGTCTAAAATGGTTATAAAATACAGTTTATACCCTTCTTATGCCTGATGAAAAAGCTGAGTCTACCACATGGTAACTCTGGGTGACTAAACAGATTGTCAAATATATTAAAAAAAAAACAAAACCCAACCAAAAAAACCTCTAGCAGTCAGTTTTAATTTTTTCATGGCCATCAGCTTTTCTTGTCCTATTAGTTACCATAATAGCAACACAGTGTTGAGCAAAATACCAGAAGCTTTCATTAGAACCATTAACATAATTTGATAACTGATGGTATTTGATTTCTGACTTCTGAACTTTGAGTTAAAGCTTGGTGTAAGATATAATCTCACTGATTGGATGTTTTTTAAAATACGATCACTTCAAGTTATATTTCTTTGTTAGCCGTAATTAATGTTCACATTTGTCACAAATTATATTATTTAAGAAAGAGGCAATAACGATGAAAGATGTGACAATGTTAAACCCATGTCGTCTTCCCCCAGATGATTAACCCCTAATTTAAGGATTGCTCAAAATAAACTGGAGCCATGCACACAGTAATGGATACATACAAATAAGAACTTTTCAATGAAGCATTAATTGTTTTGCTTAACTTAAAAACAAATTAAAAGTTTAATACTAAATCCATCTATGTCAGATGCTTTAGAACCATGTTCAGAATGTTCTACTTATAATACAGTATTCAGTTATACGCTGTTTTCCTGATCTTTAAATAGAGTAGAAGTAGTAAGGAGAGCTTTTTTGGCTCCTGTCTCTACTGGTGTGAGCAGGGATTTACAGACTGATAGAAGCTTCCCCTCTGCCCACAGTTCTTGCCATCATAAACTTTCTCTGCTCACTCAGCATTTGGCCACATTGGTGTCAGAGCTCGAGCTCGTGAGCCTTGCCCCTGGGAGGGCTCCTCAGCCTGGTACCTGCTGTGTGCTGCCAGAGCAGGTGAGATGAGAAGGTAGGCAGGGTTCTCTCGTAGCCAGGCTCGAGAAGCTCATGCTTGTGTGCAGATCACTGTGGGGATGTGGCCAGGTCAGTTATTACAAGCCACGTGCCTCTTTAGCATGGCAAGCAAAGGACTGTAACATAAATACAAGCTTTTGAAAGCTGTTTTTGTATTGACAAATGAATGAGTAAGGTGGCAGGGGGAGGGACGTTTCCATTTAACTTGGTCAGGTTAAGGACCTGAAACAGACTTTAATGTTCAAAATGTCCTATGTGCATGCAGCAGCCTAACTGTCCTGCAACAACAATTGAATATAATGCATCATCTATGTCATATCAATGGCCCTCTTTGCTAGGCACTGTACACAATCACACATATGCTTTGAATGGACATTTATGGGATCTTTATTAGTAATATAAATCCTACATCATCACAGCTGCATTAAAAAATGCAAAGGAACACACACTATCATCTTACAAAGATTTCAGTTGGGTTCACTGGGGACCATAAAAACAAACGTTCACATTCAGACCCTTTGGCAAAACTGTAAATGCCAGAAATATGCAAAATTTTCAAAACTTTATCACATACTATGCTAAAATGCTTTGGAGAAAGGGAAAGGGTGCAAAAGAAGCAAGATGATGTGGCTTTATTTTTAGTCAGAAATCACATTTTCAGCTAGCCATGAAAAATAATTTTATGATATCAATTCATCATTAGTATGCATTAAGCCTTCAAAAGTGAGAAAGGCTTTTAAAATTTTTAAGTAATTTTATACATAATATTCTTCTAAACAAACAGTGATTCAGTAGGCATAGGAAGTAGTGAAGTCAATACAAGAATACTTAATTTTTAAAGATTTTTTTTTTCTAATTTCCAAGATCAAGCTAATGAAAATGACTAAATACTCTTACATTCAAAAACATTTAAACAAAAGGAAAGAGGCAAGAGAAATTCCACACCTCACCCACCTGTCTGGAGGTAACATTAAACCAACCTTTTCCAGATTTCTTAGAGTGGAATTTAAGGCTTGTGTGTTTCAACAGGAATATTCTCCATTATGAATTTGTACTTCTTAATCCTCTCTGAAAACACCTGATACAAGGACAGTGCTCTTATTTCCCTTAGATTTGAAATGCTTGCCATGACTTTAAGTGGCAGTCACGCAAAGGACAGAGATTTCAGTTTTGGAGTCCTCTGCAGTAAAATCTTTCTCAGCAGTGTGTGGTTGGAAAAAAAAAGGCTCAATACATATTTTTTTAAATTACAAAAGGATTCCAACACAGAGGGCTGAAGTCAAGTCATTGAAACATACTGCCTGTTGGTATCATGCCCCGTGAAGTGGGCAGTGACACAGCTGCATGGCTGTTCTTTGTCATCACAACTGTTGCCATAGTGTCTCTGCAGCTGATGTAATCATGTATGCCACTATTAAAAAATAATTACTCTTCCATGCATAGAACACATTCACTGCAAAGATAAAATATAGTTTGGATCCCACTTCATATTTTGCTTAAAAGTTCTTTCAACTTCCTGGCACAATGAACCTTTCTAAATCTCAATGCAGTATTAATCATAAGAATTTCCTTACATTTACTGTAATACCAATTTGCTACAGGATGAATACATCTAATTTTTCTAGTGCAAAACTTTAATTTCTAGAATTTATAAGACACAACTGTCATAGAACTCAAACTTTGCAACAAACATTGCTTCGTCTTTGATTTTTTTCTCATAAAAACAGTTGAGGGAGAGAGGAAAGAGGCATTGAAACTGTACTGATGCCACAGAAGACTGCAGAAGGAAATACTTAACGCAAAGCCAATCCATTGAGGTATTTTTCAGAAAGCACAGTCCATGCCATATTGTCCTTGTTTGTGACTCAGGAACAAACAATAAGAAGGACAGTTGGGTCTTAAGAAACCTGACACGTTAGTAAAATACACACTATTAGAACATATACAATATATGCTCATATAGTTTAATGGGGAAAGCAAAAGCCGCACACACAAGCAAAGCACAACAAGGAATTAATCCACTGCTTCCCATGGGCAGGCAGGTGTTCAGCCATCTCCAGGAGGGCAGCGTCCCATCCCATGTAATGGTGATTTGGGAAGATAGACACTGTAACTCCAAATGTTCCCTCCTTCCTCCTTGTTCCCACCGCTTTATCTACAGAGCACGATGTCACAGGGACTGGAATATCCCTTTGGTCACTTCGGGTCAGCTGTCCTGGCTGTGTCTCCTCCCACCCTCCCAGGCACCCCCAGACTGCCACCAGGGTGGCAGTACAAAAAGGCAGAAAGGCCTTGGCTCTGTGCAAGCCCTGCTCAGCAACAACAAAAACATCTCTGTATTATCAACTTTGTGTTCAGCAAAGCTGAACAAATTCAAAGACCGACAAATTCAAAACACAGCCTCGTATCGGCCACTATGCAGATGTACATTGATATATGAGGGTGCTGGTTTCAGCTGGAGTAGAGTTAATTTTCTTCATCTAGGACAAGCAGTGTGCACAACAACCGTTGACAAACATAAGCAGAAAAGTCTCCTAGATGGACACAGGTTCTGAATACTGCAAACCTTCATATTGCATGGAAATAACTTTGGTGGTTATTCACGAAGTACCCAATATCCCCATACAGGCAATGCACACAACATCATCCAAAAAGACACAAGAGCACTGTTTATAGAAGCAAAAAACATCTCCAAGCTAAAAAGCTTACATATAGTTTGTTCTAATATATCAGTTGGGAAGATATGCAAAAAAAGAAACGTATTACTCTAATGCCTGAATGCTGAACTGTGAAGATACCAAACAGAGGATATTCTGTTCCTAAGTATTAGAAGGCGTCATCATTATTCTACCATACCAAAGAAAAAGAGGCTATTAAATGTAATGCATAAAATAACATTTAGCAAGAAAATCAGGATAATTACTTTACAAAAAGGACATTCAGTCAAGTTCTAAACCATTGCTCTGAATTGCGAATTACTTATGCCTAAGTTAAATCAAGTAAAACATCCTAAGCAGTCCCTTAAAGAACACTTGAAAATAACACGAAGAACTACCTAACTCATCATGCACTTTTTTTTTTTCCCTGTTAAAACCAGTGAATTGCGGGAGGTTTTGCCATTACCCTTCTTGTTTGCAATTTCAGTCTGTTTATTGCAGGAACATAGATAAAGATAGTTTGGTTCCATACAAGCAGAAATGAGCATTCAGGTTAGCTGTGTGTAAATCAAATTAGAAATCAGTGCAACTGATGGTCAGGAACACACTCTGCTGGGAACTGTATAACCATCACCACACAAAAACAAGGGCCATTAAAAATCTTTGAGTCCAAAAGGTTACAGCAAGGGAAACCTACCAGTGAGATGTGTCCAACTAGCAGAGCAGAGGAAGGAGTAACTCTCACTTTTCATACGAAAAGTGCTACAACAAAAAAAATCAAGTAACATTCACAAAAGGATAGCAAAGCATTGTTAAGAACCAATACAGACATATGCTGTCCTATTTCTTTGTTACATTACAAAGCTGGAGAGCACATCTTTAAATGATGCTTATTAGAAGCATGCTGAATCATTCTCTGTCACTTCACAGACCCAACACTGATAATGTATTTCTTCATCATGAGTGGCAGAAATTATTTTGGAAAGTAAGAAGCAAGTCTGACAGCCGTTCCTTACATGATCCTCTAAGTAGAGCCACAACATAACAGGAAGACTCCAGATGGGTGCAGTTTCCTACATGCTACAATTCCAAGTGTCCCATTCAGACAAGATGATGGTATCCACATAGGCCAGGTGGCACAGAGAAATAAAAGTAAATTGTAATAAAAGATTGTCACAGAATCAATGCCTCATACTTTAAAAGTGAGCATTTTGGCTCTGCTTCAGCATTCATCAGCCAAAACCTATTATCCTATGACAATATTCCATTTCGCTGATATCTATTCATTATAAAATATATATATTTACAGTATTTGGAAGGTGATTTTTAATGCTGTGAATGCCCTTTAAAAGGAGACTATTTTAACATTATAGATTCCAAATGACTAGTCAAGATATTCAATTCCCTGTTTAAATCTTTAAATATACTTAGGAATTCCTTATTTCAATGGGCTTTCTAATGCCTGTTCCTTTACTGTTTAAATATATATTACAACGTAAAAAGAGAAAGGTCTTCATTAACTCATTGCACTAGGGGAACTCACCTTTTTATGACATTAGTTTCAGTCATTAATCACAATGCTTTACCAGTAACCAAGAAAAGTGACAATAATATTTATGTACATCACTATACTTGAACTTTTCAGGTTTTGAAGAAGTCTAAGAGAGTTGGGTATCCCAACATATTAAATTTGGAAATCATAACTCTGACTGGCATACCAAACTCATTGCATTCTTCCCATAACCATAATACATTGAGTCTCAACCTCAGTTGCTTACGCTATAAAAAGGCTTTTTCAAAAAAATTATCATCAACAAAAATCTTGTGGTGTTCACTTTTTTTTTTATCCTTAAAAATTCAATAGGAAAAATACAGCTTTGTTGTTTGTTTTTAGGAGAAAAAAATCTTTGTTTAGGCAGTGTATTTAAGGAGAATTTTAAGAAGTGATAAAAGCAGTGAAGTCTAAAAACTGCACAGAGAAAATATCTCGTAGCATCTGAGACTGAGCACGATATTATCAGTGTCAGCATACTGATGACCCAGATGGTATTTGTATGTTTGAAGTATGACATCTCTACTCCTCTGTCACCCAACACAAGTAATTAACAATAATCAAGTGGGTGTTAATTGGATATAATGGAACAATCTCCAGTCAGCCTGAGCCTACTATTTGCCTCTTACTAGTAATTATGAACACTAAGTACTCACGCTAATCTCCTTCTTCTCACTGAAGCCAAACAGAGGTGCAGTATTTACTCAGCTGATAGCTTGTTTTGTCTGCAATTTAATCTGTTTTAAGCCAAGAAACTCATAATTTGCAGAGCCGTCACCAGCTGCCAGGATCACACAAAAGAATTCAAGGCCCTAGATGACAGCAATTCAGTATATATAATCCAGGGGAAAAAAAGAACAATCATTAATTAAACTGACCTGTTACAACCACAGTAGCCACAACACCTGGACATATAAACACTGAAAATTACCCATTTGTGTAACATCTGATAAGCTCACAACTCTGACCCATATTTGTCATCCCGAAAATATGCTGTTAAAACACAAAACTTTCAAAGCTGCTGTTCTTTTACTATGCAAGACTGTAACAACCCTTTCGCAGTTATGGAAGTGAACAATCTCAGCCACACCAGTGTAGAATGTGCTTGGCTGTTTGATTACTACTACTGTAGCAAATTGAAAGTATCTTATCAAGAGTGACCATTAGAAACATATTACCAGCCATTAAGCAGATGGTTAGATGTTTTAAAATAGCTTTTACATAGCAGTAGAGTCCAGACTAGTCAGCCTTATTTATGGTTCTATTAAAGGCAAAAAGGAAGAAAAATAATAAAAACAATGAATTTTTTTTTTTTTTTTGTGGTGAAAGGAAGAATTATTCAGTGGTTTTCAACACCATTACGTAACCAATGTATGAATCAGAAAATTCAATACAACATTTAAAGCACACTTAAATGCTACAAAATTTACCTCCCTTGTGAAAAATAAGTCTTCCATCATTGTAAAAATTGGATTGATTTAACACATCAAAACATGTAAAAAGCACACCACATTAAGAAGATCAATATTGAGGAAAACTTTTAGGAATTATTCCTAAAAGGAATTGTTTGCATCATTTAATCCATCCCAAACTTTTTTTGATTTAAAAGGGGTTGAATTGGTTTGTGCTGAGACAGATCTTTTTTTCTTATGTTACATGTAGATGTCATCACTATGTCAGTAACTAGGATGTGCATTGATTTTCAGAAATGATACACTATTTGGAATACAATTACTGATTGATGCAGAAGGCCAGAAACACAGGCCATTAAGTACTATTATATTATTGATTCCATGTTTAAATTTGGGAAAATCACTCTATACATGATGAGAATCTTACCATTTTCCCATTCCAGTTCACATCTGCAGTTGGGGCTTCAACTTACACAGTTTAGAAAGGAAATAGAATCATATGGAGCTTTTGTATCAAATACCACAAAGTAAAAAGCAGAACAAATCTCAGTACACACAGAGTACCTTAACACAAATAATATTCAAACATTCTAGTGGCACCTCCTAATCCTTTACTAGAAAGAAAAAAAAGGTGTTCTACACAAGAAATACAGGCAAGTTCAGCTATATCAACCAAAATTTTCAGAAATAAAATCATATTTTGCAGCTATCATACCTTTCCCCCATTATGGAGTTAGTGATCACAGAATCACAGAATGGATCAGGTTGGAAGGGATCACAGTGGATCATCTGGTCCAACCTTTGTACTCAGGCAGGGTCATCCTAGGGAATAATTCCCCTGGTGTCTTCTTTTTAAGTAATTTCTCTCAAAACTTACCCCCACAACAACTTTATCCAATTCTTTTCACACTGTTCCCAAACACTATGTCTCTTTTTTGAGTCCAAAATTTTCTTAAGCCCTCTGCAAATTTATTTTAGGATTTTACCTCCATGGATTTCTCATCAGCCTTCTGTCATGACACCCAAAGAATGACCTATCAGAGTCCATCTAGTGAGTTCATAGTGCTCAAAGAGACGTGAGACTGCTGTGTACTGGGCATAATACTTAGAGAAACTGCATTTTCACTCCTGTTCAGCAGAAGCCCAAAGTGCTTCCAGGACAAAGGATTCATTCCCAATGACCAGATAAATATTACAGCTACTCTTTATCACACACTCTTTAGAAAAATATTACTGGACTGGAAGTGACCAGCATGATTCAAAACTACATGATTTACCTCTCTGGACAGAGCACTAGCTGGTGGGGACTACAGTGCACTTTTCATTCCTCCTGTTCTAATCCTGCCACTGTCCTGAGGAGGAAGAGAGGCTGTAGGGGCTAAATCCCCAACTTGCCATGCTACAACAGCAATGGAAGAAAGGGAGTCAGAAAAAGCAAAAAGCATTGGCCTGATGGGATGGGAAGGGCAAAAACTCGTAGCATTTCTACAATTTATTACAGCCTTTTATATGATGAACATTTCTCGATTGTTGGGTTGGTTTCTAAAGAAGGACAGGTGGAGAAATTTCAATTAAATGCCAGTTTCATTTAGGATATACCCATCTGCAGCACCTTATTTTGATTAGTTCTAATGTGAACTAGCTTTACAATCATGCACTTTTCAGTTTGCCAGCTGTTTTGGATCCCACTCTGAAGTGCCTCATTCATCTTATACATGGTAGAGGGTATTCCCATTTGGCACCTACATTAGCATTTGGTACTGCACAACGGGCACTTAAAAACAGATACTTCAATCACAGTACTGTATCCATTACTGAAAGGCTACTCCAACAGCCTACTTTTTTTTTCCCTTGTTAACAGAGCTATGCTGTGTTTATTCAATACATTTGCAAGCTGCAGCAATGAAGTATCTGAAGTAAACTCTGCTTTAGCTTCTTCTTTCTCTCTAAAAATATGTCCCCTGGGCAGATCACACACACACAGAAACAATAAAAAAACCCCACCAATAAAGATTAGATGCCTTTCTAAATAGCATTTTGAATTAAGTCAAAGAGGACAGAAAATATTGCCCAACTGAAAAGCCAATCTGAGTTTAGAATTTAAGACAGAAGTAACTCTCCATCAAGTGCATCAGCAGCAGAAAACAATTCTTAGCTCATCAATCCACTGAACCAAAATGCTTGTTAAAGTCTCAAAGCATCAATATCCATCAGAATATATCTATTAAATATCTTGATGCCATCTATGTCATCCATGATTTAACTTCTGATATAACTGCTTTAACCAATTCAATACTTTGCAATAACTTCAGGGTAAACATTAAATAGGGACTAATAGGAAATACAGTCTGAAAATACAAGGGAAAAAATGCTAAATTTGTTATTATTTGTTAAAAAACAAAAACCCTGACTCCCCAAAAAACCCCACGAAGGTTTTCCACATGACATGTTTTAGTCGCCTGCAAAAATTGCTCCTGCAGTCTTGAAACAAATCTCCTTTTGGTTCAGAATATAAAACTCATGAGATGACTTAGAACACCTGGGTATCTCTTAATGTATACTATCATATCATTTAAGTACAAACTTAAATGAACACAGCTTAAATATGGAAATGATCCATATGGATGAATGACTATCCCTCCACCTTGTGAAAACCAAAATCCCAGTGTTATTGCTATCCCACTTTAAAGAAACCTGTCAGGACTCTCACTGGCACTGTGAAAAGCAACATGAATGGCAGAAATTTTGATTGATGTCACTGCCTGCCTGTCAAGTGAAACAAGCAGGGCCAACCTAATCATGTTAGATTAGAGGATACAGAGATGATATAATATTTTTGTGTTATAGATATGCATGTAGAGTGTGCATGCACAGAATCACAGGAATGTAAACATATCTTTCAAATAATACTAAGTATCAGAGCAAGTGTATTCTTATCAAATTCTTAAACAAAACCTGGGGGATTGGGGTAGGCTTTTTTTTCATTTTACTTCTGTAATTATGTGCAAGTAATGTTCACGGATTTTCAAGACTTTGCAGTAGACCTTCTACATATTTTCTGGAGTCCTAATTCATTAGTTTTCTTTTTGTATTGTTATACTGAACTAAAGAACTTGTTTTATGAATCTGGAGTGAAATTGATTCAGCTACCTGTTCTAGAACACAGACTAATCTACAGATTTAAATATACAGTCAGGTAATCTTCTGATAATAAGCTCAATAAATTCTAGAAAGTGAGAATATCTGAAGACAATAGACTTTCTGTAAGAAGGTCACAGAAATAAGTCATCTTATCAGGCAAAGCATGCAAACCAAAAACATGCCTAGTTCAAACATGAGAGCGGAATATGACTGCAGCTGTCTGATCATTTATCACTGCAATACTTGCTCATTTGATAACCTGTTGACTGATAAGTAACCAACCAGAAGCACCTCCACACTACCAAAAATGATGCAGATAGTCCAAGCCCTCAGATTAATTTACAAAAAGGTATCCTAAGAATAGCTGAAAACCAATATACTTAAATATCACCTATGAAAAGTTTAATAAATAGAAAAAAAAAATCCCAAACCACAAAACTAATCCCCCTCACAGCACCCCACAAACACCTGAACTAACCTGAGCAGAAAAAAAAGCCCAAACTTGTCAAAAGCAGCCAGAACTGTATTTCAGCTGAAAAGAGCTAAGTGTCTCAGTTTAAAATCAAAAATATAGTGCCCTTTGGTCACCTGGCTATAGAGTTAACAACAGCAAATATGCAGAAACAATTTCAATTGCGCGAAAAACAAATATTTTATCCTATATACTTCAAGTTATAAACTTTCTTTTAATCTGGGCCCTAATCAGTACTAAATCTAAGTGTTTATTTGATATTTAGTGTACAAAATGTGTTCCATAGGACTGACAAAAAATATAATCTTTGGGATTTAGGCAACGAAAAATAAGAGAAGTTGCATCAAATATAATTCCCTTTCTTTGTCTTTGTACACAAAACACAAATAGGCCTGACGCTGGATTTTCTTAATTTTGAATCTGGCGCTGAAAGGTACTCAAGTACTTTTCTCTTCCACTGAGGCAGTCAAATGTACCAACATCTTCAACAGGACTAAGCCTCAGGTTTTTGTGTTTTACCTACACTTTAGCAAATGTAGAACAAGGGAAGAACAACACAAATTGTAAGTGAGGGTTTAGTTCCTTGCCATAGAATGCATTCTCACCTCAACTAGCATTTCATCTTGAGCCTTGAAACCCGACAGAGACAGTACCAAAGCACATCCTGAATAAATTGCTACAATGTGCCTTATACAATGACTGCCCACTTGGTGGACAGTAAATTTAAAAGAATTTGCCCTCACCTTTAAGTGCAATCTAAATAAATATATCCACACACAATCCCTATCCAGCCATATAGAAGCAGCTATTTGCATATAATCCACATGAGCCTTGGAAAGGACAGCAAGACATCACAGAAAGCATCTACTGAAACGAATTTGCTTATATACACATAAGCAACACTAACATATTATACTTAAAAACACAGCCCAGACAACGTGAGCCTGGCCAAATAATGGCCCTTCCAATGTGATCTCCTTGAGGCCTCAACCTAAAGCGGCAAGTTTCCTATTTGCTCATTCCACTAAGAAACTGCAGGTTCTGCATGACCCCCATTTTTCCAGTCTCAGATGTGAATTTTGCTAGCTTTGGAAACAATTTAGGACTTACACAGAAATTTATAAAATGTCAGCTTGAAAATTTTAATTGACTTATTAGCAATATCTCTTCCTTGAATGACCTTTTAGTCCTCTTTATAACATATCACCTACTTTTACTACCTTCTAGCTGACAGCTTTTAATATATTCCTTCCTAGTGGATGATATCATCTGTCCTTGGATGGAATTAACTAAAGCACTACACATTTAAAAGCTGACATTAATCCATATCCACAGATTTTTAACAGCTGCTGGGATAAATATTGTGTTTCCATGCATTAGGTTTTATATAACAATGACTAGTAGAAATAAATTGAGATTAAATATACACTGGCAACATCAAAGCCAAGGGGAAAAAACACTCAGCTGATAAATGCAGTGTTTTAGTGGCTGCATATATCAATGACTAAAAATACTTACTATAATTAGCAATAATAATTCAGTTATAGTGCAAACATAAGGTATATTTTGTTCCTATGGTGTTGCTGTATCTCTCGATAATCACATTTTTTAAAAACTTCAATGATGAGAGTACTGGTTCAAGACTCAGGGAATACTTTTTATCTGTTTCAAAAAATACAGCAACTATTACCTGTCACATTTCTTTTTCAAATTTTGTATTTAGGTTTGCACCCATAAAAGAGACGAGTAATCAATGGCCCTAAACAGAGCAGGGCTGAACACTCCAAGTGGGGCACAGGGAAGGAAGCACTACAACTTACTGCAGCAGGCACCTGAACAGAACTCCCTGTGAAGCACTGTGAAATTCACCATTTGTCAAAGTGAAAAACATACAATTCCACAGACCTCCCTCCCCTTTCCTTTTGTCTATGGAAAGAAAATACTCAGCAGTAGATTAATGAGAAACATTTGCAATGAACTTGAACATGCCTGTAAGAGAATTCTTTAAAGTGAACAATTACTTTCACCAGAACCTGTTTAGTAGCCTCCAGAATTGTTAATTACTAATCTAGAGTCAGTAATAAAAATAAGCAGGGGTGTGTTAGCTCTGTGCAAATATTTCTGAAAATAACAATATTAATCTTCCTCAATACATGTCCAAAGCACGTTATGTCTGGTATTCTTTTCCATTCTGCTGTTCTTCCATGCATGCATGAGTTTCTTTGATACTCTTTTAGAAGTTTTGGGGTTTTGGCTTTTGCTTTTTAACTAAAGAGCATTAAAGCCTCAACCCTCCACCCTTTAGCAAGAGCACCCCATTGCTCTTTGTAGGGCTTGCCTTCAGGCAAAATATTCCACATGAACTACCAGAATCTCACTACTCTAAAATGTACAGAAAGAATATATATTTCTTAAAACTTACCTCACAGAGGAATTTTCAGTAGAGATGCTAAAATGTTCTTACTACAATTTTCATACATAATTGCTAACTACAACATTGTCGTGGTTTAGTTTGCATCTTTTACCTTTTGTGAGATAAGAATTAGAAGAAGGGCAAAGCAGGCTCAGAACTTTAAGGAATACAAAGAAGTTTATTACTAACAGAATTAAAGGTAATAAAAGAATGATAAAGGTTACAACAAACTCTCCCTTTCCCTCCAGCACCTCTTCCCCCAGCACCTCTCCCCACTTGTTTCCCAACTCGCACAAAGGATAACATATATGATTTCAGGTCAGAATTGCAGTTCTTAAGTCTCTTTCATATTTGAAAGAAAAAGAGGTTTCTTCTGCTTCAATGTGGTACTTCAAACTGCCACAGCAAACAGACCCGCCCGGAAATCTGCTGCCGTGAAGTATATCTCTCATGAATTTTGCAGTCTTCCCACAACTGCTATCATAAGCCACGCATGGGGTGTCTTTTTAAGGATAAAACAA
>VWZT01006521.1:468679-481697 GCA_013397055.1 Pachycephala philippinensis
GCAGGGCCCGGCGGGGCCCAGCGGGGCCTGGGCCCGCCACCCCTCCCGGCTGAGGGACCGGAAAAAAAAGAGAGTGACTTCCCCTCACCAGTGCCCTTTTATATGCAAAATCGTGAGAAGCGATTGGTCTAAAACCCTGTCCATCAACTCAGTCTCTTCAAACCACCACAAACATCACAAAGTAAAAAGTAGTATATTAAAATTGAAAGAAATTGATTGATACCCCAATTAATTTACAGATCCTAATTTATAGTACTGAAAACTTGGCTGAAAATACAGTAAATTTTGTAACAACTGAATGAACTTCTTTAGCTATGCTTAATATTTTGAAGGCAATTTGATACATCTATATTATTCAATATGGTTAATTCTGATGTTTCAGTTTATATCTCTTTCATGCACCATTTGAGCACCCAAGAGTGAAAGTTCCTAAGGTACAGTTCTAGGAGAGTAAGCCGTACTGTCCTTTTGTATGGATACAAGTATTGAAGAGGCACACAATTACACCACTTAGAGTCAATTCTGATCTGATTCCGGAACAACAGATCAAGCCTGCATTGGGAGCTGATGATGAGATTCACTCCCCTTTAATCTTTTTACCCATTCAACATATCATATGGGAATTTCAACCCGAGACACAGTTACCTATTACACTGAAAAATTAAATCTTAAATCTCAGAGACATTCCTGCCATAGCACACTATCCTGCACAGGATTTATTACCTTTCTAGAAAGATCCCAGAATATGATTCTCAACTGGAAACACCAGCTCTTAATTGATCCACATTATTTTAGCATCAAGCAACCAATGTTTTCAGGCTGGACATTTCAGAGGCTTCTTTGTGGAGAATAAGAGCCTTTAGCAAGCCAGTAACATATGATGGAAGTATTCCCACATGCCCTGAAGCTGATGCAAAGCAGGAAATCCTAAGAAAGGCTCAGAAAATGATATTGAGGACAGCTTGCCTTAGTCCTGCTTATAGCAGCACACCTGTACAACAGAAGAATTTCAAAGCCCCTATGACAAGCATGACAAAAGTCTGCCAGAAAAAGCTGCTCCCACACTGAAAAGTGCTGTAAATATGGTTACAGCTCTGCTCTTGTAAGGGCTAAACATCCCCTCATGGGAGAACTGACAAGTGGTACCCACTGTATGGATGCAAATAGGCCACTAAGCAGCTGAAAAATGTTACGAAGAACTCAATTCTGCCTCATGAGGTGGTACTACTCACTGCAAGAAACCAGCACTTGGACTACAATCAGAGCTCAGCTGGAGGATGAGGAGAAGCTGAGGAGTGGAAGAAGTCATGAGAAGGGGAGGGAGAGCAACAGAGAACATATTAGCAGTTTGGTACCAGCTAACGATAAATCAGACTTGTTAATTACATTTAACATGGTTTTAAAATAAAAAAAAGAGAAGAATGGGCAAAAGACTCTTTCTACTCACAGACACTAAGCTCACATAAATTAGAATTGGAGATTAAATAAACCACAGATTGAATTATTTCCACTGAATTATTTGCTTTTCTCTTCAGGGAAAGAACAGGCTACAAATTAGAAAATTTAGGATATTCTTCAATTGACTGAGATTTGTTCACTTTTTTACATAACTTCTTACTCAAAATCTCCACATGTAGTAAAAAATCCCAGTGTTAGATATTCCTGGTTTATTATGCATACATATACTTGTGTATATGGAGTATCACCCCCCTCCCTTTCACTTGACAGCTGTAGAAGTTGCATGTTCGGGTAGAACCAAACAGTGAAGGGTTTATCTAATACCAGATTATGAATTAATAGCACAGAAAATCACAATGTATGTATGATACTGTTCTTAAATTACTTTCCTGTTTTAAAGTGAAAATATATATACATATAGGTAGATATTAATATATAATATGGAAAAGGTAATATATTTGTGTGGTTTTAAACGAAGCTTTGGATCAAATTCACTCTGTTACAATAGAAATTTCTTTGTTTCACTAGAAGACTTAAAACGTTATACTATTGCCAAACCTTGGGGTTTGTTGGCTGGAAGAGGTAACTGCTTTCTTATGACAAAGACTTGAAAGATATATTCCTTTAATTTTTTTTCTCCCCTACTTCACGTTCACATGTGTTGAAACTCATTGCTTCTGGAAATGAAGATGCTCTGGTGTCAGCTGTAAAATCTGTATCTCACTTCCTCAGACAAGTGGATATTTATTGACAGGGTGTGAGAGAGAAAGAGAGGAGAGACTGCCTGTCCTGGAGCCAGTAACCTTGGTGAAGATGCAATGTCACAAACACCAAGCCATCATTCTCATAGATGTACAGCATATTATTTAAAGGGAAACAAATATCGGCCACTGAATGTCACTGCAAGGACACATCTTCTGCCTCTTAACTAAACTTATCAGTGCAGTGGTTTAATATGGTACCTTTTTCATCCTCCCCTCAAATTCATCTTACAGAGCAGCTCTTGACACTACCAGAGAGCAGTCAAGACTAAGATTTAGTGACGTCTGCTTCAAACAGATCTAGATTTATTGACATTTGTTGCCTGCTTCTTCTCTCAGTAACTGCACACAGGATTAATTTTAACCATTTCTTAAACTCTGGGAAACTGCGTACTTACGGGTAAAAACAAAATCACACACCCAAATCAGTGCTACGTTTTGGTTGTCCACTTTTAATTAGAGGACCAGAACTTTAATTTTAAGACCTTCAACACGAGAGGAAGGTTTTGCTGGAATTTGGATGAAAAAGGCACACACCAATCCCTTTTCAAAAAGAACTCTTTTTTTCAGTAGGAGGGGAGGATTTATACCTCAGTGGTTTACAGAAACATGTGATTAACAGCTGTACATGAAAATACCGCAGGAGGAAAAAAGCCTCATCTTTTAATAGCTACTTCACTAGTAAAATATTGCATGACTAATTCAGCCTTTATTTATTACTATGACCCATACCTTGTAATAACTTCTAAACCCCCAAATTAATTCACTTTCTAATGCTTCCACTTTTCTACAAAAAATTCTCAGTGGCTGAATAACAGAAATCTCTTTCCACAAGGATACATAATTATCTTGGTGTTAATTCTTATAAATTATATGAACTGACTGAATTCATGTTTTTCAAATTTAGAAGTGACACTCAGAACTCAACTACACAATGATGTAAATGCTTGAGCTTGTGTACAGTATAGACACAGACATCTCTTTGAAACACAGAAAAAACATTAACATCTATATTTTAAAAGGATGGATAGATGAAGACACTCTCCTGACTTTCCCAGTGTTAGGTAGAAGTATAAATTTGCAGTGTTCTGTAAAAGATTAACTACTAAATGAAAAAGAACTGCTGGATGTAAATTTAGGAGTCCAAAAACACCCAAGAGGCATAACTATAATTATTGCTGAAGGAAGCTGTTTAAGACCAAAAATACATTTCCATTAACAATCAAAATTAGTTTTGATTGCCTTTTTCTCAAGTTTTCAATGAATAACCTTTGATGATAGCACATGATAATGATTCATTAGAAAAAAACTAATTTGTGTTTCAGAAGTATGCATATTAAAAAAAGAGTCAGAAATCATACCAATGAAAATCAAATGCCAGAAGATGCAGAGGGCTGTTTGGAGATGAATAATATTCCAGAATAAAAGACTTACCCTCCAAACACCTCTTGTACTTATGCATACAGTTTTACAGAAGAATGATATTAAGATGTATTAATCAAAGTAATTTATGCTTTGCTTTACAAGATATAAATCCCTCCAAATTGTACTATCTGCTCACTGTTATCAAAAGTATATTTGGTGGGAGAAGCACCACTGAGTACAGAAAAGCTGTAAAACCTGTCTGCACACTACACAACAGATATACATCAGCTCAAAAGTTGGATGACAAAACGCAGGGTTTTTGCGGAATTTCTACATGCCAGGAAAAGACACTTTAGTTTATGGGAAAAGGCTGCAGTGTATCCTTATAACAATATAAATCTTCAGAACCCTTGTGATGATATCTAATTTACGTGGCTGTCACTGGAAAATGTGGTATAGTGAATTATACACAATACTAAGCTTAATTATGAACAGTAACCTAGAGATCTTGATTAGAAGTCATTTGCTCATGACATTCAGAGTCTGTAAAAACAATGATGAATTTATATAGCACACAGCAATTCCAAATAAATTATTCCTAGAAAATCAAAAGGAAGGTATAGATTATATAAGAAATTATTTCTTAAGATCGCTGCCAAATTTTAACTACACTATCAAATACAGAGTCAAAGTACAAGAGCAGCAGTCTGCTTTACATAAAAATAGCTCCCTAACATTCACATCAATTCCTTCCATCTCCAAAAGCAGGCATTTACAAACCGCGGGCCAGATCCCAATGGTGATGCAGAACTGATGTATTTCATCAGCAAGCCCCTGACAGAAGTTCTCAGATGTGTTGCCATTCCCACCACTACCACTGCACTTTTTCACTTTACTCCAGCTACTTGAATACAGGTTTTCAGAAGGATGTGGGGCAGGGAGGGGCTTTCCCAGCACACTTCAGAAACTCTCAGGAGAGCAGGTAGATGTTCAGTACCCTTCCAGCTTGCATGTGTTTAAGGCTTCTCACTGAGGGGTGCCCAGTTTTGTTTGTCAAATCCCAAGGTTTCCGTCTCCCTTGCTGCAAAAGGGACACTCAGGATGACTACACTGTGACATAAAACTAAATCAAGGAAGGTTTGATGTGGTCAGATGATCTTTAAACGAAGGAAGGTATCTGAAATTTTTAACATTAGCATTGCTTCATCTTGAGTGTAAAGCAAATGTAAATAAAATGTTAAATTATAAAGACCACTTGCATCGTTTTACATAAGGGAAAAATTCATCATCAGTATTGTGAAGTATTCACCATTTTACCCTAGACAAGTCCAGTCCCTAACTTCTTAAGCAAAATCCTCTTTCAGTGGAAGGGACCTCCTGAACTGTACTATTTTATTTCAGAGAAAGACATTATATGTAGAAAAAGATTACATAAATCATTATTACAACAGTAAACATGTAAATTCTGATCAATAAGTACTTGCCTCCCCCTCCCCCCAACACTAACAGCTGCAATAAAGCTTTAAATGTAAAGCTGAGCACAACCAGCCATAAAAGTATGTAAAATAAATGAGGATAACATAATGAGCGAATCCAACATTCATCTCATAAATATAACATAACGACCACAACTAAAATGTCAGAGAATCTAATAAATCAATATGGTAGGACAGAGCTATCTTTACGCTTAGCATACATAAAAAATATATTTACATGCAGGCTTTTTTTTATTTTGTTGTTTATTTTTTTTTTTTAAATCAAGGATCAAACAAGAAATCCTATAAGAAACTTAACTCCTTATTCACTTCATTACTCAAAATTTGATGCTATTTTTATTTTGGTTTTCTTTACAACTGTAGAGAGCAGACAACAGTTTTTCCCCATAAAAAAAACAAATCAAATTACATTATTAATTATCATATGAAGTAAAATGAAAGTATGCGTTCAGCCCCTCGAATGGACAATTCAGAGATACTGTTTGAAAGAGTATCAACAAGAGCAGGTGGAGAATTTTGTATAAATTCAAAAATTTTTAGAAGGCCAGATGTTTTGAAAATCAATTTACAACAGCACACATTTTCTTAATATCATCCGAGAATTTACAACAGGTATTTAACTACAGGTTACACAGTTGTTGCAATACTAAATCTATTTTATCTGCTATTTTGAAAACATCCATGCGCAACAGCTACAATAACAAACAAAACATTCTGCAGACTCAACAAAAGCCAGCTTTATTCCAACCCTATCCCCGATTCAAATTCAACAAGTTTTGAGATCCACATACCTTGTTAGTATTTTAAGGACATAAACCACTGAGAGCCCACAAGGTATAACACGATTTACAAGATATTGCACCATATACTAATCAAAACCCATTCTGTATCTCTGAACTGAACTTTTGCTCAATCTTTTGCATTCTCTTGCCATGTTGCTCCACCAAGTGATGCCCATGGCATCAGTGGAAACACGTCCCAATAACGCCTCTGAAAGGCACAAGATTGGCATAAGAACGGCTGGGATGTGGAGACAGCAGGTCAACGTTTCCCTTGGTTTGCCTCCACCACTTAGGGAACTCAGCAAGGAAGCAAAAGCCTTTCATTTGGCTTCAGTACCACTCTCAAAATGGGCACTTCTGCTGTTCATCAGGGTTATGTACTATTTATAGCGCTGCACACTGTTTTTACTAGAAGGGCTCTGCAATCAAATAGACACCACGAGACTGCAGCCAATGGCTGTTGACTTCAAAGCATTCAAACACATGGTCCCAGGCAATAAACAAAAAATTCTACGTGCTCCTTTCAACCAGGTATCTCCAACAGCTGAGTAGGGAAGACCATGCTTCCCTATTATAGTGACTTTTAAAAGCGTCTATGTAGACATTTAATCTAAACTAACCATTAATTATTCCAGCCAGAATTAAACAGTGAGTTACACAACTGCCTGCCCTTTGCATTATACCCTGATGGCTCCTCTACCATAGCTTGAGCTCTTTCTCAAGTATTCTGTGGTTCAGTGTCACTGAAGATTAGCACTGCCAGTCATTTGTGTCTCAGACCAGTTAGTAAAACTATTATCAGTTAGTATCCAAGTCTGGATATTGTGGAAGTATCTTTTCAATACAACTACTAAACGCTTTCCAGTAGATTCCACTTTGCTTATCTGTCAGTGCCTCGTGGGGAAGCCTTACAGTGAACCTTACCCCCACAGTCAGGAAATTAATTACTTGCTTAAACTTACTCCTACAGCGAAGAAAAAAAAAAAAGGTATTTTCCTCTCTCAGTCACCGCTGTTGTCAACCTGAAGAGTTGTGTAAGTCTTGCCATCTTCTAGATTTCTCTTCATACTGCCTTTCTCTCACAGAAACCACAATGGAACTACTTAAACATTTATCAAATTTGCCTTGCAAGAAAAATCACTACACAGGTTAAGTAACTGTTCTTGAAGTCAGCAAGAGAATCAAATTCATCATCTTGTATCATAACATAAGACAGCAATTTTCTAAGGATTGTCTCTTTCCTAATGAGAAAAGACAAGAAAGTTGGAGACTGTTCAGTAGCACCCTATATAAAATAGCATATAGGACATACAGGACTTGCTAAGTGGATCAATGCAATTAAAATGAGGTACCTCCTAAAGCAGAATGGCAGCTAATAGGTTTTTTCAGTAAAAACACAACATTGTTTCTTTTGATTGTTAACTTTTATACAAGTTTGTAAAATATGAACACAAGTTCATCTAAAGTACATCTAACTGAAGGGAAATCTTCAGGACACCACACTCAAATATGATGACATAGACAGTCAAAAATAAGAAATCTGACACTAGACCAGGGAAGATGTGAAAGAGGTATTGACAATGATGTTCAAGACGGACACTTGCAACCACTTACTGGGCTGCTCTCTACACTCACCCATTGCTAATTAGTACTGACACGTGAATCAAGCACCTTTATCCAAGCAAATCTAATGCAGCTTGGGTTTATTTTTAAAATAAGTAACTCAATTACCACAGTAATTGCTCAAGTACAGTTGTTTGCATTTTCTCAACAAGGAACTTTCTTTTGCTCTAGCAGTCTTCTGCCATCACTAGATTATAAATAATTATAATAGAAACATATTGGACAATAGAACTCAAAGCTCACATCTCAAAGACAGCCTTCCTGACTAGCATCGTTTGCAGACTAGTTCATAAATTACCTGAATTTTGACTTATCCAGATTCTAAAAGCATTCTTTCATTTACAACGTGTAACGTACTTAAGCCAACAACGTGTGGAATAACCACTCAAAAACATTACTTTGTGCCGGTAAATAAAGACATTTTTACTATACTAATAACTTTATTTCTCTTTACTTCACCCAATTCATTTTGTTTTAGCTGAGAACAGTGAAAACTTTCTAGTTATTATGAGAAGAGACCAAAGTCCTTTAAAAAAAAATTGGTGACTGCATGCAGATTGCTCTCCTTCACAATGTTACCTCAAAGATAAGGATTTATTCCCTTTAGATCCTCCACAACTCACATGGCTCAAAACTTAAAATACTACTTTATTTGTACCAATAGTTCAATGGTACTGTTGTTTCCAACACTGTGTCTGCACATTTTAATCTGTCAGTTTTGGGGGTGAGGATGCTATTAAAAGGGCATTTATGGATAGTGGGCATGCAGAGGTTTTCAGTTGATCCATGGTATTGAAGTGTAGCAAGCGCACAAGTTAAACAAAAATCAAAGATTAAAGCCCTACCACATTACAAACAAACCTTTACTGGTATTTAGATCTAAACTGAATAAAAATTTTCAAATTCCCAAGACAGTCACATCTATTAGGATCAATATCCTATCACATCAATAGGAATAGGAACTCCAGACTCATTTAGACAGAGATTTAGAATTCAACAAATTCCTAGGAAGAGGAATATTTTTGCATATTAAGTTGCATTGATTAACCAAAAGTGTGTAATACTGCCTATAAAAAAATAAATAATGTGTAAATATAATATGAGAAAGTTTAATTTTCAGGAGTAAGGAGATGGGAGAAAGTGCAAGTTCCAGTTTCAGTGCCCTACATTTTGGTGCTTTTCCAAAATAGCTAAAAAACATACAAGAACCTATCTAGTTCCCAGATCTATTGACAAATGGAAGATCCACCACACAGAACTGCAAATGAAAACAACCATTGAAGTTGTCATTGGTTTTTAAAAATTAAAAAACTCACAGTACACCATATAGGTATGTATAAATAAATGAAGTCAGAAGAGAGGAGTTCAGGAGAGAAGAACACTGCAGCTAAAATTATTTTCATATTCCACAAGTTTCAAGGCATTTGTGGCAAACTGTGAAATAGCTGACTCTGCTTTCTGTCCAGTTTTTCCTCAGAAAAAAACATATATTTAAGCAAAGGGTTACATAAGCATAAGTAATCATAGTATGTATTTCATGATGCCTCAGTAGAAAATAACATGAAGTCATAGTTTTTGTGGAGAGAGGTAGAAGTCCCACACAATACATATTTATATGTCTTGCTCTCTCCATAATTGGTTGTCTAGTGCACAGATCAAGTATTGACATAAAATCAGATAAGCATACATGAAGTAAAAGCCTGGTACTGAGTCTAACCTTTTATAGGCTATATTTTTATATATATTATTTATATATATTTTCTTAAACATGTACACACTCTTTTCTCCCTGTTTTTCTCTGTTGTATACACTTTTATTCTTTTTTTAACCATTTCCTTTCAGTCTTTCTCACCTACATATTATACTGTGTTTCCCATATAAGCCCAACATCTATAAGCAGTTTAGATCACAGCAGACATGAAAAGCTGGAACTATATTCTAACACCCACAGGAGTAATGCCATTGTTCTGCATTTTCGAAGGAATGTCCTGTGACCATTCATCTTTTCTCTGATTCACAGCACATCTACTTCTATTCCATTAAATTACTGGTGATAGGAACAAAGACACATTTGGGCATAATCAAATGATACACACAAGGAGGTTCCAGCACAACAAAAAAAATTAAGATATTGTGCAAGGAGTGTTCAATAACTTCAGAGAGAGCATGGTGGGTTTTTTAAAGCCCTATAGACATGTTTTCATATCTAAATATACAAAAATGCATAGATAAAGTACAACAGAAATACGTATACACTTTCTGCAGGAAGCGTTTATATGTCATTCCAAATTCTTGCAGTATGTTGTTTAGACAAATGCACAGCACCATTTTAAAATAAACTTGTCTGCATGCCCATTTTTTTCTTGCTCCAGACTTTTTCATTGACAATTTTCTTATTGCCATGTAATTATATCTAGCTAATAAATGAGAATCCCCTCAAGTTCAAATTGACTGGAGGAACCCTGCCTAACAAGAACAGTAGGTTCAGCTTCAGACTGACCAATCCATAAGGCACAGCTATTATTCTGACCAAATAATTTTCTTACAGAAATATCTGCTGCTTTCATTAATCTACACTTTTGGGTACACTCTCTACTTTTCAGCAGTCATCCTGCAAAAGGTGGGTTACTTAAGAAACAATTAGGTGCGTATACAAAACAATTTGCAGGCAGTCTTACTCTTTCAGCTTCCTAAGTGAAGTGCCTTTCAAGGCTGATTTATAACACTGTCGTCTTCAGAAGGCAAAATAATTAATAGGAGCACGGACTTCTAATTTCAGTGACTTCCAGAGAAAGTGGATTTCATTTGATTTATGATGGCCGGTGACTTTGCATTTTATCAGTTCATTCACTCATTATTTATGCTGATGACCAATTTCAATGGGTCGCTATCATCTAACTCGCTACTAATCAAAGAGAATTAGGGTTCACTGCATTATTTAGAAGCCACTAATTTATCTTCAGAACAAGTATCAAGAATAGTTTGGGGCCTTCCACACTAAGAAGAGGCACAGCTGGCAAAGTCACAGCATTTGTGTGGTATTACAAATGAATGTCATAGGGGCTACTTGCAAGAACTACTAATTTTTACAGAAGTTTCAAAACAGGCAGACTGTATAGATAGAAGACAAATATGAAACATTTAAACAATAAAATGAAACACTTCCCTTCTGACCTGCTACATCAAAATATGTGTTTTCTGTTCCCTTTGCAAGCAATTCAAAGGTGCTTTATTTAAAAAATTCTCTCTCCTTCTCTCTGTTAACTAAATGAAAATCTTTGCACCAAAACAATCCTAGCTGGCACATTTCTCATTTTAAAACCATTTGAATATATTTCTAGACACAAGAAAATAGATCGAACTGAAACTTAAACATACAAAAATTGAGTTTCATCAGCAAGCAATAATACCAAATCATAATCAATCATCTGAGGAAAAAACTCCCCCATAAGAGAAGAGGAAAAAAAAAAATTAGCTGCCTGTTTTGCTCTTGGTGAGCGGAGCACAAAAACCTCATTTCAGTATTTGCACTTTGCTACAAATTTATCCTCCGTTTTCTGCAGGGTTTCCTTACATCCCACCTCATGCAAACCACTCAGAATGCAGTTCCAGCTTTGGGAAAAGGTGCACGACCTTTTTAAAACACAGGGGAAGTACGTGGCCAGTAAGTTGGCACAAAGGCAGCAATCTGTGCCAGGTAACAGCTTTGGACCTTCCCCTAACAGAGCAATAGCCTTTACTTTGTATTATGCAAGTTTCAAAGGCTAAGGCAAGCGAAATAGACGAGGGAAATAAAACGTTGAGTGTAGAGAGGTGCAGAAAAACAATGATTTACTGGGGCCTCCACTCACACTCATGGGAGGCTTCCTGAAAATATCATCCATTCCTCCTTAAGCAAATCAGACGTTTAAATGTGGAAAATTCAAGACTTCCAAGGCTTCTCCATAATCCCAACACCCCTAGGGCAAGAAGAAAAACTGTCACCTTTCAAGCCAGAGGAGGAGTGGACCAGCATCAGTGTTTTTCACTTCTCATACTCTCTCCCCGCAAGCAGGTAAGGTGTCAAAAGATGGGAAGCTATGTGACTCCAGGAGAAATTCATTTTTCCCCCTCTGTTTATTAAGGGGATGTGAAACAGCCCCAAGCAGCTGCCATCCCCATGTGCTCCCTGGCACTGAGAACCAAACCACTTGCCTTGCCTGGCCCCAGCTGCCCCAAGAGAAAAAATCCACACAAGGTTGGTGGCAGCAGAAACAAACCTTCCACCCAAGTGCCCCTGTGCAAGCACAGCCCCTCATGCTGCTGGTGTCTCTTCCCAAGTGAGTTTAACTGGGGCTGTGGAGGGGTCTGCCATATCTTCCAAATGAAAGGGGCATTTAGGGTGAATAATAAAACACTGCCGTGCTCCCAGGAAACAAAAAACTAAAAAAAACCCACACACACAGAAAAAAAAACCTCAAAACACAAACATGTTAACAACATGCTATTTCAAAATAAGTATTTTTCACACACTTCGTAGAATAATAAAATATCCTAAGTTGGAAGGGACCTACAAGGATCAAAGTCCACTTAAAGATTCCCCTCCTAAAAGACTGTCATTCACAGAATTTAAGATGTTTAGAGTAATTTCTCTAAATTCTTCAGTTAACTTTTTAAATTTTTAGTTGGTTTTGGGTTTTTTTTAAACAAACTCTTCATTCTGTGCTGTCTGAATTGGAGTTTATACCTCAAGCATGCACATATGCCCTGCTGCCTGCAAAGGGTGATTCCCATATACACTTGTTCATAGTCTGAGGCCAAGCCACTGGGACATGAAAATCAGAAAAGTAAAAGCTGAATAATCATACTAACACATGACACTGAGAAGGAAGTGTCTAGACTCTAGAAGGAAAGAATTAGGAAATAATTATATAAGGCCACCAGTTTTATTGGACGAAACTGGTATTTTTGTTGCCAAACAATAATTACCAACTGATTGAAATAACTAAGTAGCCATTCAGATTAGTGTTCATCAGAGTTTTGTTCACATAAACACAACATGCTCATCATACTAATGATCTGAAATAAAACCCATGACTTGGCACAGTTTTCTGCACCATAACACAATTTACATTTCATTGCTAGCAAAATCAAGCTGAAACACTGCAAACCAGTCTGTCTTTACACTGGTTTGCATTTTCTTTGCTGTCAATGAGCATTTAAAGGATTTTTCTCAAACAAGCATTTACACCTAACTTACCACAATTAAGTCACTCGTGTTAGCAAAAATTGACTGTACATTAAAACCTTCTATTTAAATTTCCTCAATATATCAGTAAGGCTATAATCTCTTTTTTCTACTAACAAATGTATTTTTACGAAAAAGGAATTATATCAATGAAATCTGCAAATTGATTTTTTTTTTTTCCATTTACTGGAAGTCTAAAAATATAAGTCTTCAGTCTAATGACAACACACCAAGTCCTTAAAACATAATACTTTGAAAAACATTCTTGTGTGTACAGTTCTCCTTGCAGGAGTCAAAGTGAAGAAT
>VWZT01006521.1:481734-598094 GCA_013397055.1 Pachycephala philippinensis
TTTTTTTTTTTTTTTTTTTTTTTGGTTAATTGTTTGTTTTAAAATTTTCAACTTGCAGGCAAAATTAACAAATGGTCTATGACATATAAAACTGCTCATACACTTCAGAAATCCATTTCTATAGCCAGCACTAGGCCAACATTCAGAGTGCATGGAAAAACCTCAATGAATAGAAGTTAACATAGGGGGTATTAGTATGAATGTGAAAATGGAAGGGCAGTAAAAGATCAGGATCTTTGTAGCATTTCTATCACCTGCATATTACATAAAAGAAGTTTCATCAATCTGCTCCAAGTATTGAGAAAGTGAAGTCTCCTGAATCTCTCATTCATACAGAAAATGTAATAAGGAAATTTATAATTTATGAAAACCCTGAGTGAAACCTCAGGAAAGAACACCTATATACCTATGATATGTCACATGAAACTAGAAAACCCCACACTACCTTTCTAAGGACCAAATTCCTTAATGAACAGAGAACAACAAAGCAAGACAAAGGTGTGAGAAATAACTTCAGTAGTGAGTAAAATAAAGAAATTATTTTTTCTGTGCTGAAAAAAATCATGATACCTACATGAATATGTCCACGGAGGCCAAGAACTGAACTACACATCATTAAAAACAGATATATATATATAGATAGATAGATAGATATAGATAGATAGATATATATATATAAAGAAAAATGCTCCAAAGATTAGTTTACATCAACCGGAGCAGCAAAATCCATGAATATTTGCAAAGCCCTTAGTCCAGTGGAAAGGATCTTTATTGCTCTGGAATTTCCATACATACTTCCTGCATGTCTCCAAGACCATTTCTTTATGAAGTAAAAGATGCACCACAAACCGTAACTGAATTAATCTCAGCAAAAGAAACAAGTTTTACACTAGTTAAAAAAATCCTACATTTTTTAGAAAGGGATATGCTTCAAGACTGAAATTCATGTCTTAGCTTTGCCCATTAGAACAACCTCCAGACTCTGAAGAGGTCTCCCTTACATGTACATAAGTCATTGTGATAAATCTAAAACACCCAAATTCAAAACAAAAGCAAAAAAAAACCAACCCAAGATCTTAAACCCAAACCAAAAGAAACCCTTTAAAAAAACAACCAAAAACCCCAACAGTTTTAAAGAAATGGGTTCAGTGGGGAAGAATGTGTCCTCTAAAGAAATTTAAACAGTGCTTCTCAAAAGATATTGCTGTTTTTCACCTGATTTGGCACATTCTTAGAATAAATTTTTTAAAAGCTGCCTGATTTAGATATTTTTAAGAAACAATTCTTAGTAATTACACATTTAACAATGCTATGAATTTGCATCAAACCCTCACTTCCTATATTTTTCTATTTAGAGATATTTTGCATTCCCAAAAACTGAACAAATACATTTTTAGACTCTGATACGACCCCTTCAAGCAAGCAGCTGTAAAACTTCCATTGTTCATGAAATCCTGCATATGTACATCCCCAAGTCCCCTCTTCCATTCAATATATATGAAAATGCAATTTACTGTACGTCAAATGAAAAATGCAGTTTTCAAATGCGTGACAACAGGTGCTAGTTAAATGATCAGACACTATTTGTTACCTAGTCTCTTACTCTCATTTGCAGCATGATAAATTGCATTTTAGCAGAGCACTGAGATCTAAGGGGTCTTGACATGCTTTTATTGATTTGCATAGGTTATATGCATGTATTCCTGTTTGTAGGCAAATAGTGCCACAAGTAAATTCAAGTCACCGTGCCTCTGTTCCAAGAAAATTGCAGTCATCACAGGGGAGCCAAGATGGAGTGAGGTTGGGTAAAAGAGACACATGCAGCCCATTGGAATCTTAGAACCTCTATTAAGATTTATAGGCTCCAGGATTCTTTTGGGCTTCAACATTATTCTTAGTAAACCCTTTCTGTCTTCAGCTGTTTATAAAAACTGGCAGCTTTAGCAAAGACAGAAGCTTACGTTGTAGGTAGCACAATTTAACATAATAGTGATAGCCTGTCCTCTAAATATCCTGATACTGATTTTGAAAGAGAAACAGTGCATATCCTTGATTCCCTTTACCACAATTTGAAAGGTTTTCTTATTACTAAGCAGTAATCTTCCCACCTGCATTTCCATAACACTTCGTGGTCCCCATTAGTTGAGATTAGTTAATGTATCTGTCCTCTCTTACCTCTTCTCAAGTCAGGCGGTACCATTATTTCCCTCTTAACAAGAAGAAGAGTACCCTGCACAGAAAGTTCAAATACCTTCCCTATGGGGTAAAAACAACAGCTCTAGAATAAGGAATTGAAATTTCCATGCTGTTCCACGGTGTTTTCTTCAGGGTGGCAACGATGTGATCCACCATCACATGTGATCCACAGTTTGCACCTAATTCCCTCAGTTTGGTATCAGCACACACACACACACACCAGCACTCAGCCCATCAGCCGAAAAGAGCTGCTGGAACATCCACAACAGCCCCACCCAGGATTATCTCTAGCCATGTACACACACCGTGCTGCATCACAAATGTTGGAGCTGGCATGACACGCTCAGACTGGTGTCAACCTAACAGGCTGCTGATCCAATCATTTCCTTGGAAATTTGCACATTACTGATAAAGATGCAGGTTACTGGGGGAACTGTTAATCTATCAGGAAAAGGATTTAGGCTTGACAGGCATACCTACACCTCAGAGTATTCAAGGAGCTCTTATTTATATGTTATTTCAGTACTTAAAATTTATTGAAGAACTGTTTCAGTGTGGTAGTTTAACATTAATTTTGATGGAACTCAAGAATTGTATTCTCCTCTCTGTCTTGTACCACAAAACCTAAAGCAAATCAAAATTAAATCTAATTGTAAGTTTAAGGTCTGAAAAACGAACATACAACAAATATTAAGAAAAACATGGGATGAAATCAGGGCAATACAGAATGTAGCCTTACATGGGTCCTTAACAGAATCTCAGAAAACATTTGACTTGGATACTTCTATCCTTGAGTTACTAATAAATTCTAACTAAAACTACTGCATGTGGGCCCCAAATAAAATCTAAAATAATTGCCCACATTACCAATTTTATTTGTCTAAAAGTTTCTCAGTTTATGTAGATTCTCTTATGTAGATTCTATGTTTCTCAACAAAGAATGGACTACAGACTGTGTCTACAGGGACTATAAAATTTAATGGATAAGCACATCAAGATGAATTCCAAAAACATTTTTGCTTACTGTCCATCCCGTATATGTTTCCATACAGTTTAGCAGATGAAAATGACTGAGGAGAGAGGCACAGTGGGGTAAGAGCTATATCTAATTTACACTTAAACTGGGAGCTCATTATTGAATATGATGGTTTTTAAGATTAAATCTACTTGGAAAAGCCATGATGAATAAAGGAACGTTGCTAAATATTCTTTTAAATTGACACAGAAAGCTGTCCCCTTTGGAATATCTGTAACAGACAAATGACTATCCCATAAATTTATAACTTCAATATTATATGATTTTGCTGAAGTAGTATTTATATAGTTCTGTCTAGCAGATTCGCAGGCCGACTACCTTCAGCTTCAGCTGCTCATTTGTGTTTCCACACCAAGCCTTCAATTGGAACAACTCTTTGTGGAGTTGCATGACAAGCAGCAACAGAGAAATGAGATGACCAGGAATCCTTTTTTTCTTACATCATTTTTGACACAGATCAGTTTCTGCTCTGGTCCACCATTCAGCCCCTACTATAATAAGAAAGAAACAACTGAAGGACAATGAAAGTATAGGATAAAATGTTAAGGAACCATGTAAGGCAGCACTGCTCATCAGATTACTGCTTACTAACTTGAATTTTCAGTGACAAAACACACAGAGAGATATTTAATGCGGAATAAAAAGATTACAAGTGCATCTGTGGAACAGGAGAAAAACTATGACCAAAGGAAGATAGGAGAGTAAAAGTAACTAATGAAACACCATAACGATAGGCCCCTGTCAAATCTTGCATGCACTATGTATCAGAAGAATTTCAAAAGGAAATTTGAAGAGCAAAAATAAGGTGGCTTGGTAAATGCTTTTGGGAAAGTAGGAGACAGCACAGTGGAAAGAATACATTCCATCTTTGTATATGGGCAAATTAACAGAATTTTTGTTCTGATATTTTTCAAATCTTTTTTGCACCTAAGCCACTGCCAATCAGTTCCTTCAAGCCATTTAGTTAGAGAGAAAGTAACAATATCCCCAGTGCCCTGAATGAATTCTTGCCTCCTGGCTTTCACCCTCAACACCCGTCTTCACTTAAACCTCAAAAAATGGTACCTGGAATAAAAAATAATCTTGCATATCACCACCCTGTCAGTGAAAACAAATTCTGATTTCAGAATACCAGTACTGCCTCTGCTCAGCCTGCTGGGCTCATTCCCTAGCCCCACGTTCACATTCCAGGCAGCCTAGAAGAGCAGGCCTATGTTCTCAACGTGCCAGAGGTTTTGCCTACTAAAGCAAATTTCTAGAAAAAAGTCATAATTCAAACCCCATGATTTTTACTCAGGTCATTGACACAGGCTGGTGCTCAAAAGGAACATCCACCAGTCCCCAAGCCCACAAGCATTCCTTCTCCCAAGTATAAAAGACCAGTTTGTATGTCCCTCCCATCCAGGAGACTAAAAATAAGCTACCAGAAGTGGCCACAAGCACAGTGCTTTACCACAGGGAAAGTCTCTTTTTAGGCAAGCAGTTAAGCACATCTAGAACAGCCCAGCAACTTGACTAGGCAATAACAGTTACATGAAATCAAAGCACAGAAAGGTATGACATCAGCAAGTATACCAGCTGATTTTTCCTGAATCACAATAATTTTCCTGTTAAAAAGGATCTATGGTAGTTTTTTTTCCACAACTAAGCAATGAAAAACAAGAAAGTTGAATTCTGTGTACCTTGTAAAAGACAAATAAAGTTTGCAGAAAAAAAGGGTGGGAAAAAAAAAAGAGAAGAAAGTGGGTTTAGAAGTTTTATATTGCAAAATTCAAGTCTGCAGAACACAGAAGGGCTCTTGGGATCTCTTGCTAAAGACTTTGCCTCTGGTACAAATCACCTATTAGTATGAACCTCAGAAAAGATATGAAAGATTATTTAGTTCTTCCTAACGAGAGGAATTTAACTTTTTTGGCATAATATTCCATAATGTTTCTACACATCTTCACTAACACTTCAAAAGCCATCAAAAATATAACAAAACAAAGATAATTAATATTACAAAACATAGAGATGAACAAATTAGAATAAGTGGCACTATGAAGTTATTGGTTTTCTCCCCCTCTCCTTCTGCTTTGTGGAGAAAAAATTAGGATTGCTTGACAAACTATTCATTTGCTGGTGTAAAATACATCAAAGAGGACATTTCCCTTCTGGGACATGTCTGCACAGGGGATGCAGGCCTTTACACAAAGAAATATATTCGTGACCACTGCATCACCTTTCCCAGGTACGGTACTTCAAAACCAGATTTTCCCCCATATTTCTGCTTTCTCCTCCCCCTGTTTAAGGCCACCTTCCTGCAACTTTCACTGAAGCTGCAGTGCTGTAAAAATATTTTTGTACTTACAAAAATTCCTGCATATGAATATTAGGAACACACTTGTTGTGGAAGGCTAAGGACACACAGGAAAATTCCCAAAAAGCTGGCAAAAACTTCAGGAGCAGAGTGCCTAGCTCATGAAAATATGTGGGAAAACCTTTAAGCACCCTTTTTTTTTCCAAGAGCATGTCTATTGCTGTAAAATACTGTGCTGATTTTTATATAAATGACTAATAATTAACATGAACTAGAACATTAAAAAAAAACCAACCTTTAATAAACTAAGAGTAAGCATTTTATAGTTGTAGACGACCACCACAAAAGCAGCTCTCCATCATGAAAAGAGGATTGTTAGGTACTTGTAAAAGTCAACTTGAAATTCTATAGTTCATCTTCACAGAAGTACAAAAAAAAAGATCAATAGAACTTGAGAATTGTGGTAAAGATAAAATGCACCCCTCCAAACCTTTTGGACATCAGGAATTAAAATCTTATGCAGGGATAAACATTGCAATTAACATTCAAGACTGAAAATTTAAGAAATTCCTGGAAGGATGACAATATATAAAGGAGTTTTCTCACACAAACAGAGAAGCAAAAAATCAGCATTAGCAGTTAAAGCTTCAGAAAGTTTAATTTCACAGATCAAATGGGTTTTCAGGGCATTCTTTGCACATTAAGACCTTTATATTTGGAAGCTTGTCAAATAAAGGCACGCTGAGAGGAAAGAAAGTAGCCATGTCAGACCATACGTGCAAGCTCACAAAGGTGACATGCCATCACCATATGTAAATAGGAAATCTATCTGCATTTTAGTAGCCCTCTATCTAAACCCCACTCCCCCTGGAAAAAGTGTGTTCAGCAGTATTAGAGCACACACACTTTGTTTGTGCTTATTAAATAAAAAGAAAGGATCACCTTCAACCATATTAATGATGGACTGGTGGATGAAGGATGTCTGCGAAAATTCACAACATCTGTTTGCTCCACTCTCTTCTCAGTGTGCTGCACCTATTCCTCATGCTTAATGATGCTCATCCACTCTGCAAGTTTTACGAACAAATGTGTGTTTAGCCACATTCATCATTCTGAATGAGCGTTCTTGATGAAGCATCCACTGGCCTGTTTCGCTCTTTCTGCTACACTTTAACAAATGACAACTGCTCTACGTATTTTTCATTTGTTAAAAATAAAAAGCTAAGTGAAGAATAGGCCCAGCAAATTTTTCTTTTACTCCTCTGTTAACTTTACTGGAAAATGGAATACAACATGCATTTAAACTGCATGCAAGTTCACATGCACAAATCTAAATGGTGCATACAGATGGATAGTATTTTAAAAATACAGCAGAATACAATGTAGCATAACAGACAAACATTCTATCCCACACCAACAGGAGTAGTTCCATCTTCTTATGAAGGTGATGTATTTCTCACTCTGATCAGCTTGGGGACTGATTCTGTGATGTTTGCAATGCCTTAACACAAGACACTTGGGATCTTTTGGTACCAGGCCAGCAATACATCACACTGGACATCTGCCTTCCGTTTTCCAGCTTTCCTCCTCTAAAGCACACCAATATTTAAAGACATGTTTCCCAGAAAAGTGCTTGCTGTAAATGTCACCCTAGAAATCAATTGTGAATAGCAATGCATGTCAAATCTTTGGTATTTTTTCCAGTTAGAAAAAAAAAGACTCTAAAGAATATTAGTGAGTAATCTAAGCAAAAGAATCAAATCTAATACAAAAAAAAAAGTGCATAGAAAATTTTAAATGTGGAACATCTTTGGAAGTTGTCTTCCAGAATTAAGAACAACTCACAATTCTTATTTCCATTAGTACACAGAAGAATTAAAATGTCCATCCCGATACCCATTTTCTTAAGTGTGTCTCTGGAAGATTACTGATGCAGTATACAGTGGAGGCTTCTCAGGCTCATCTTCTGGTAGCATTTTCTGTGTTTGCAGAAAATATAGATTAAATGGAGGGGTTTTTTCTGCAGCTTAATGCTATTTCTTTGCTTTACTGATCGAGCCTTTGAGAGCCCCTTTGGGTCTGTCCTGGTTGTCCGCACCCATCTGTATTAGCAACATCCAGGAGGCCAAGGGGTGCATTGGATGAAGCAAGTTACATTTTAAAACATCAATGACCTCAGCTATGAACAATGTTTATTGCAAGACAGGCATCTAAGACACAGGCAAGTATTGGGGTGCTGGTTTTCTTGTTACCTTTTTAATAACTAGGTTGGGGGAAAAAGTGGGTCTTGTAAAAGGATCCTAACAAAATTTGCAAGAGGCTGCCTTACGAGAAGTTCTACAACAATTTTTGTTGAATAACGAACTTTTGATAGTTCTCAATCAAATAATTATGGACCAAAAGAAATGAAAGAGAACATTTTGACTCTCTACCATAAGAAAAAAATCCTCTATTTATGAAAAAAATCAAACCCTAATCCTAAAATCATTATGTCCAGGCCAAAAAGAAGGCATGACAATTCAGTAAGAAGTTATAACTCAGGAAGTGGGATCAAACAAGTAGAACTTCTGAGATATTGAAGCTGTTTAAAAATTATGTAGTGCCTATGAATTTTTTAAAGACAACCAACAGATACAATTACCAAATAATTTCTTACTAAAGCAGACAAAAATCCTCCATTAAAACTTCTCTCTTAAACGTGCTTTATTAGCATATACTAGTGAGGTCACTGAAATTAGGATTTCTTGTAACAAATATAGTCTTAAACTTATATGTCAAATTATTTCAATTCCTTAAACTTAGCGAATGGCTAACACTCAACGGGACAATGAGTGGAAAGGAACTAACTATCAGAATTCAGATTTCCACTCCAACTTGGCAATGACAGCATAGCATTTTGGTGATATGCAAATTCTATAAAAGTAAATCCTACACTAATGGCATGGTTGGGCAGTGAAATGTTACCTTATCCTGTTCATGAGACTTCACATAACTTAGAAAGCATCAAAACATTATATAAATAAAAACTAATTGAAACCTCTAAAAATTATATCCTGTTTTACCAATATTTTAAAGCAAAAACTAGTATCAGCTCACTTCCACTTTATCTGAAGTCGTTAAGTCAGAGATATTAACCAGTAAACTTGCCCCAAAGCGTAATTCTTAGCAAGTTATGTTCCATAACAAAAATGCGTGATATTATGGAATACAGATAAAGATGTACTCCAATTCAATAGAAGCTGTTATAAATCGGCATGCAATGGTGTACCCTTCACAAATTAGTACAATGAGAAAAGAAAATCATGAAGTTCAAAAAACAATTTTTTTGGCAAAATGTAGCAAGAACTTCCTGAGATTTCTCAACACAGATTAAAAAACAAGGGCAGAGGAAAACTGTATAGTAAGTTAAATGAAATACATAAAAACAGAATCACTAAAATTTATAAGAAATTGCAACCAAGTCTGTTCAGGTTCCTCTGAGGTTTAAGTACTCAAGGAATCCATTACTAGGCTTAACAGGAAACTGTCCATGACAAATTTATAAACTCTATAGAAAATATTCCTCTTCAAATAACTACAATGAACACTGCAACAGAACTGACAGCAGTAGTGTATTTTTGTTATAAAAAAGAATTTGTAATTATAAAAAAAATACAAATTATAGCTCCTTAAAAAGAGTGCCTCTGATCATCATATTTCAGAAATTATGTCCCACAGAGGATATTTTTTAATATAAAAAATTAATTTACATTTTTTCCTAAAAATGCTTTTTCTCTACTATAAAACAGATCGGTGTCTGAAAATAGAAAAAAGGATTTATGCAAAAATAACCTCAAGGGGATCATTACAGAAACACAAAAAGTAATTTTCTACTTAGAATGGTAAAGTGCATTTGCAATAGATGTTTAAAAATATGGCTACAAAATACATAAAACATACAAATGAATGGGATTTAATACAACTGCAATAATTTAAATGGTATCTTTATTTAAGTGACAGACAAAAGTTCCTGGAAGAAAGGGAAACACACCTTTAGGTAATTTAAAACTAGAGCAATATTAAAATGGATAAATGTATTTTGTACTATGTAGATACACAGCTATCATTTATTCTGATGAGTTATGTATGCAGAGAGTATCGATAGTTTATTAGACTTCCTGAAATAAATCCATAGTCAGAATGACTCACTTGACAGAAAAAAGAATCATGGGGAACAAAAGAACAATACTGAAAGCAACAAGTACAACTCCAGAGCTCTGCAAACAGAGAACCCAAAAGCTGGGCTGGGCCCGCTGTCCCTCGCCCACGCAGAGCTGCAGCGAGTGTGGGAGTGCTCATCCCCAGCACTGACCAGGAACATCTCTGCAGCTGTCACTGCACCCTCCATGAGTGGCAGGGGAGCCCACAGAACTCGCAGGGCAGTACAGCCTCACACAAACGCTAACTCAAACCGCACAATAGGTCTCAAGAAACACATCACGGTACTTTTGAGAAAATCAGAGCACAAATAACCCATAGATTACTGCAAATTACTCTGACAAAAATAAGTCCAAGCATATCTGACAGTAAAATTACACTCTCCTCAACAACAGTATCCCTTAGGTAATGCCCCTTCTCTCCCCATCCTGAATGTTAAATTGTCTCTTAGCTTTACAACAAATCAAGGCTAAAAGCTGCATACTGGCAGCACTTCTTTTCATCTTACATAAATTTTATTTCTTCTCAATAGCATCAAGTGTGGTATACTTTATGAAAATTATGAAAAGCATCACAAAGAAACAAAATGTAAATGATACAACAATTCAAAGCATATGAAGGGCACTGTTTCTGTATCTACAAGAACATCAAATCATTTCTTCCTCTACTGCAGCATGAGTTCATGCTTTTCCATGGAACAACAATAATGGTTTGCACTTCATTTTTCTCCTCATGGAAGTAAAAGGGTTAATATATTTTACATCCCTATTAATATGACGATATCAGCTGAAGACAATGCTAAGTTGCTCATAAAATATTAAAGACAGCACCTAGGACAAGATTTAGATTCTTTAAAATATGTCTTGTCCTAAGTCTTGCCCTAACTTTCCTATGGATTGAATCAGAGGTTCTATACAAGCATTGTCTCTTTTTCCTTTTCTTCCATCCTATATATGACCTTATCCAGCAAGAAAGGCAGCTCATTGTTTTAATTTGTCTGCATAATCAAGCTGACACATAGTCATCTTACACAGAAAAAACACAGAAATATGAATGGGGACAGGATGTGGTGAGGCAGAAGGTGAAGAACTGCTGACAGAGAATATCTGTGACTTCTTTAACATACACTTCAAGGACTGCTTTATATATCCAAAAAACTTATTTCTGATGTTTTCCACTAGGGACAATTCCATATCTTAAAACAGATCCTTTAAGCCTTTCTCCTCCTTATAGCCATAACTTCAATCCAAATGCTGCTTTTCATATTTTTGGGTTATCCTTTAAAAAAGCTCCCCCCTTGTATTTGCAATTGCGCCTTCTCCATTTCCTCCATGTACCCTCAAACACTCTTGAGCTCTCTTCCCAGCAATGTTATGAACAAAGCAATACTGGATATGTATGGCAACAGAGGAAAAAAATATTAAGTAAAATTTGCCTGTATAAGGTTCCCAAAACTTCTCTACAGATTCCACCTAAACGTACATCCCTGATCAATCACTTCTCCCCACAGCTGCTTTCTGAGCTTCTTACCTCTGTCTAAAGACTGACTGTGCTGGGGAGACAGTTTAGAAGCCCTCTCTCTGATGTGATAGCTGAACTTTCACCAATCTTCTGGTCTTTCCCCAGGTTCATTTTAGTCTCTACCACTCTCTTTGTGTCACTTCCCTACCTCCACAAGCGACCAGGATTCCTCCAGTTCTGTATCTTTTAAACAGTGTGCTGCTTCCTTCCACAGCAAGGCATGCAGGGGGCTTTGTCAAAGGTCCCCAGACATACTGAAGAACCTGGACCAATTCCATTTATTTACAACTACGAAAAAACAATAAATAAAACAAATAAATCTTAGGTATTGGGAGTTTGTAGTGAGATAGTAAAACACTCATAACGGGAGGATATACAGAAAATAATTTTGGCTGGTTCAGACAATTCAAAAGTGAACCAATGAAAGACTGCAGAAACTCTGAGGCTCCAAGATCAAGTGCTGTGTCCTAGTGACACCAGACAAACCTGCCTTCATGTAAGGTTTTTCCATCCAGTGTTAATCATTTCCCTCATTAAGCTCATGAGTTCCCAGCTGACCCAAAGAAATGTTGAAACTACAAATGACTTCTGTTAAGAAATTTAGGGAGTGCCAAATTAAGACTTAGCTGTGCAACTTTCATGTAGTCTCCTAGTATATATTCAAAATACTGCAATAACACAATGATGTTTGCTTCTGACATTACCCAATTCTCTAAACAATAATCTGCCAAGTAAGAACATGGGATGTGAGGACAGACATGTAGATGAAGGATCAGAAAACTAGAGAAGAATGGGAACCGGTTGAGCGACGAAGACACAAGAAACAGCCAAGATGGGGTAAACTGACCCTGGGACCTGCTGGGCTCCAACACAAGTACAAGAAAAGCCGGATATGTAAGTGAAACAGTGAAAGAGATCTCACAGCTGACAACCACTATGTCTGGACAGAGATAAAAACCAGAGAAGACTAAGAATATGACAGAGATTTGGATACCTGTTCTTCCCAAAGGGTTTTATCCCAACTCCTCCATAAAAATTAGGACAAAATGCAGAGAACGTGACCACATTTTCAGATGGGCTGTCTGTCAGATTTCCTAATCAGAGCTGAAAAAAATCCCTGAGGCCTGGCTGCTCTGAGATGAAAATAAAGACAAAAACCTCACAACATATGATCCAGGAAATAAAAATAACAAAATGGAGGCCAAAACCGATGAGCAGTACGATGTTACCTTGCTCAGTAGTGCTGCCCATGAACCACCTAATATCCAGCACGAACGGTGAAAAGCCACGTACCACAAGGGGTCAACCTGCTCCATCCAGTTTCACAACGAAATAAAAGATAGACAACAGGAACTCTCTAAGGGGAAGATGAACCCAAGGATACTAGGTCTTATTTGGGTTAGTTGAAGATAAAAATGCAGTTAATTCTCCCCATTTTCTTGTTGATATATAGCCACAGAAGAATGTCCATCAAAATAATCCTACTATTGAACTAGAAACTTAAGTGCTACTTTTCCCTAACTCCAGACTTGCCTTGCCTAGGCTTAACATTTGGAAGGATTGCCTTAGCAGCCTCTAGCAAAGGCAATCTGGATGAAAACAATGCAGAATAATGCCATCTTGAATCACTACCTGTTCATACAAATATATTTCTAACAATATGTATGAAAATGGTATAAATATTTTCATTGATTGCCATGCCATATTCTTAGATGAGAAACTTAGTAACTTCTCGTGTGTTCTTTGGAAAGAAACCAACAATTTTTAATGCGTTAAACAATTTCCAATGTGAGTAACTTAAATTAATCTTAAAACATATTTAGATCCAAATCTAAACAACACTTTCAAGTTATGCAACACTTTACAGATAATTTGAGAAGGCCCAGCAATACTCCCTTATAAACATTATGCTAGACATCCCTCCAGCAGAGACTCAAAAGACATAATCCTTACAACACTGATGTCTTTAAAAAATAGATCTTCAAAAACGTTGTGTTTGATGGTAGCATTCAGAGGAACTTTGTTCTGATCTAGTTTTATTGTACAACCCTATTTAAAAAAAATGTCACCACATGAATCTAGAGTGACACGCGTAAATATTTTACACTGACTAATAAAAGGTTGACACAAGAAGAATAAATATTGTGTGTGCTAGAACCAGCCTCTACTTTAGACACAACTGAGTTCACATCTTTTAAATAGGACATGTCAGCACTGTGTAATCTTGATGAAATCAGACAGACCACACACCTGTAATTGACTTAACTGGGCAGGAGACATAACTGGTGCTCAGAACTTCAGCCAGAAATGCTGTTATTTGGCAACAAGAAAATTACACTCAAAGAGTGAAGTTTAGCAGAGACATTTTGCCATTGTTGGCCCATCTCTTTATTCATTTGAAGTACTAAAGTATAAATATCTTTAAGAAAAACACTTGAATACCTAAATTTAATTTCTTCTGGTATAATTTTATACTTTCAAATCCGTTTTTATTTTATTAGTCCAGGACAGAGAGCAAATGATTTTCATTACTGCAATAAATGAATTGGCAAGAATTTACAATTTTTAGTGCTACTGCTGCATTGTGTGAAGAGTTACATTGTACAGCTTTTCTCTAGGATCATTTCTAGGGTATGAAACCTAAACCTTGACAATGCTGCATCCATCTTCTGAGTATATATGGCACAAGTACAACATATTCTCTTAAGATGGATTTCGCACAAACGACTTTTCTTCATAACAAAAATATCTCCAATCATCAATTTCTCATACCTTGCCTTCCAGGTACACGCACCCTTTAGACACTGTGTTTACTTTTTTTTGTAATTCATCCATTTCATACAGCAAGCAAAGCACTGTACGTCCAGCTGCCCTGTGTGTTCTCAATTTCCATTGGGACATTTTGCTGGGGTAGAATTTGAAGACTTTCAGCTTTTAGCGAGCACCTGACCAGAACCACGGGCAGGTTTCAGTAAATCCATAAATCTCAGAGACACTCCACAAAAGTGCAGAATTTGTGCTCTGCACACTCACTATGCTAACTGATTTCCATAAGCATTAGCTCAAGCACCACATCGAGCAGATACACATTTGTTTCCTTCTGAGAAATTCCAGACAGAAAGCAGAAACCCCTATTAAATACAAGGCTTGGTCTACTCCTGGCTGCTGAAATGTAATACAAGACTGATCTGCACCTGCAGTTGTCCAAGAACATTATTTCGTAATAACAAAGTTGTTTCCTGGTCAATGTAAGTTAATACACTTTGAAAAAAACAGATTAAACTAAACTGGAAAAGACATTTATTATGTAGTAAGAACACTCATAGCAAAACTAATCCAGAATATAATTATATAAATACAACTATTTAAGACATGCATTTTACTATTTCCTAAATAAATTTTGTGCAGCAGAGCACTAAACAAATAAGTGTGAAGACATTCTCATCTCAGTTTGTAACAGACTCAAAATCTGATTGTATATGTCTCAGTAATTTATTTCAAATCAACCCAACTATTTATTCTAGTCAAACTTCTCAGAGAAGAAAAATTAACTCATCTCATTTGCTCACAGCATCACATGTAGCCTTCAATCTTATACGTCATAATGAGTTTAGAAAACTAAATTACAAAACCAAGAAGAGGACATACAGCTATCACCTGCTCCAAAGAGCTGTTATACGCCTGTATTAATACTTGTAAAGCACTTTCAATTCACATATAAAAGCAGCTGTACACACAAAGAATATTATCACTAGGGAATGTTACAAAGTTCTTTCTTGAGGCCCTGCTCTGGCTTTAACAACACTTGATTCATGCAGTCAGCCCCAACACTTGAGAAACTCTTTGGAGCTCCTTGAACTAAACTAAGACAGAGAAAAGGGCATAGAAACTGAACAGAACGTGAGGCCATGGTTGAAATCAACAGAAGAGATTGGGAAAGAGTGAGATTGCTCTTGGAACTTCTGGCAAAAGATTAAAAAAGGAAGAGTACAGGCATGAGGAGAACGTGAGGCACAAACAACTCAGCTCTTGGTGTGAGGGGAAAAAAGGATCCAGAAAACTCCAAGAGTGCTAAGAAAAGGGAAGAAAGTCAGAAAGATCTCCTGACACAGAGAAAGATGGTTCAACAGGTTTAAAAATGAACGAACTGTCAGGTGTGGACAGAAATATGCATATAGCTGCCTGCATAATGAGCTTGGCCTACTGTGAAACCACCACAGCCCTAAGCATATACACACGCAACAGACAACTCATCCCGAGAGTAATACCTCAGTGTTTTGGTTTTCTTAAACCTGTCAAAAATTACATTACATATCCTTTTGCAATATTTTCTTTTACAATATAAACACATGAACACAAAAAAAAAACCTAGTTAGCAACCTGTTCAGTAGTGAGACAGAGCATGAGACACTAGCAGTAGCGTTATTTTTGAGTTCCAAGTTGCAAATGACCACTGTTATAGCAGGGAAGATCTCCCCAGACTCCTGTAGCTGCTTCCTGCATGAGGAAAATCAACAATGCCTGGATAGATGACATGCTTCTGAAGATTCCAAGTCATTTTTCCTTAATTCTGGAAGAGTCCATTAGTATTTATTTTTTATTTCCTTTTTAACTTCTGAGTGTGATTTGTGAAGTACCAGATACCATCAAGCCTTCAGAACCAAAATTAGGATCTCAAAGCTCTAGGAGCAAAGCACACAAATAGTGGGACAAAAAGGGAGCAAATTTCTAATGCAAAGATCTGGATTCCCAACTGATAGCCCTGATTCTATAAGCACACCCATGGGTTCAGACTTCTTCTTTCTTTCATAGGGAAACAACAACAGGATCAAAGTCAAAGACTACTAAAGACAGAAGCTCTTTCTTTGTATTCAGATTCAAAACAAAACAGACAACATCAGAGAAGATAAAAAGAAAACATCCCAAATAAACAAGGCAGGGCTGGGTTACTCCTTCAAACTCCTGTGGGTTAAGACATGTAATTTGCCAAAGAACATTTTGCAAACACAAACAGATGTGTTTCCCTTAATTCCCAAATAGTGATCAAGACAATCCAAGCCCCGTGAGCACAATTATCCACAGCACCAGTAAAGGCTAGGATGGAATCTCCTCAACCTAAACCTGCTAAAATACCCAGACAAGGGAGCATACCATGCCACACAAGTATCACATTAATTTGATTTGCATGACCAAACCACAATTTTTGTAACAATTCCACTCTGCTCTAACTTTATAACATGCTCTTCACCTAGGAAACTGTGTCTTATTTGCATTACAAACTCTTACCAAGTCACTACAGCTCAGAAAGGGTCTTGCCACTACAGGCATACAGGAGTCTGTGCTCACACACTGCTAAGCTGCCTTTTCTGGGGCAAAGATTACAGGCAACAGCTGCTTCTCCCTGGACTCCGTCAGCTGCAGCTGGGCATCCCAAGAGAAGATGCAGGAGAGTCCCCCATGCTCCAACACAAAGCAGACGGCCTAAGTCACTCTGGTACAAACAAGGCACATTGAATTGATAGGGTATACAGCCCCAGCCTTCCGCAGGCCAGCCAAAACCAGCTCTGAGAAAAATATGAAAAGGACAGTATGAAGCCAATGATCTTTTAAGAGAGACTGTCTCATTATCTATTTCTGCTGTTAAAGAGACCAAACGGAAAACCAAGGCACCATTAAGGGAAAGGTATTTTTTAACTTGACAGTGCCATGTGGTTTTATGACAGACTTGCAGTCCAAGCCGTGTTTATACCACTCATTTGTTTTTGTTAAATACCATATATTGAAAAAGTAAGTTAAAGATGAAGAGGTATTCCTTGCTTCTCCCATTGTAGAATGTAATTTGTAAGATGCATTCATAAATTTAGAAAGCTTTTTTAAGATCTAATCTGGAAGCAAAAGCTAGCTTTGAGTACATCAACCATCTAATATTCTCTGCTCAAAGGTGACTTGTCAGAGACCAGCAAACAAAGCTTAAGGTAAAAAACAGCTCCCTTCAGGATGCATCCTGTTGTTAAAATGTCATTGTTTGCATAATAAAGCACTTCATGTCTTTAACCTTTGGTGTAAATATTGTAAATGATATTTCTTTTTCTGATAATTAAACTTAGCGTGTAAAAGAGTGACAACTAGTTATAAAATCTCATTTGCACTTACCATCCATACTGCTTTTAGAATGAATGATAAGGCTTTTAACTATCTTCAGCTGAGAAATACTGTTTATTATACAAAACAGGTCTATACCTGGACATTTTAATGCATCATTGAAATCACTGTTTGTTAGACTACTCACAGAAATAATCCCACTGAAGTCCAGGAGATCTGCTCCAAGAAGTATACAGCAATGTCAGTATGGGCTGCATAATTAGAGCCTCCATGATCCTTCCTAATTACCTAGAGACTAAAAGCATAGCATTTCCCCTTCAGGATCTCCACAGTTACTTCTTCAATCATTAAACAAGCGAGGTCCAGGCCTGTTTGCAGGCATTGCCTGTGCTAAGTTTGCTTATGATCTGCAGTCAATCAACTACAGATTTGTCATTATGTAACTATAATTTATCCTCTGGCACTTCCTTAACTTTTTGCCTTTGTCCATCTGCCACCACTCTGGGAGGACAGTGACTCTTCACCCTCAGACATATGCCTAGCTGGTACAATTACCATTTGGAAGAGCAAGTAGCCAATATTTATTTTCAGGCTCCTCTTCATAATGTTTGTATTGCAAACAAGTTTTGCCCCATACATGTCATACAGCATGTAATATACGTGTTTTATGATCTGCAATACTCTTTACATGCAACTTTTAGATAATTATGAAAGGTTTGCTGTAATTGAAAAGGAAAAACAAGAATCACTGACTTCAGACAAGCACATGAAATGCACTGCCATACAATGACTTTTCTCAGAACTCTATTAGAAAGCACCATGACATAATTTCATTTTGTAATGTCCCATTTTTAAGCATCATCTCATATAAGTCTTTAAATGTGCTAATTGGAAATCCCCACTATGTACAGAGAACTGCTTTCAAAATGACAACAGTTCCTCTTTCATCAGAGTACTCAATAGCAGGAGAAAAATACTTTCCAAAATTCAAAGCATTTTGATCTGGTTCTGTCAAAACGCTGCATGTTCTCAGTTGATAATCTCTCTTTAGTCAAATGTGACTATTTTTGTTCAGGATGGTTTTCTAAATATGATCATCTTCAAAAGTTAGGAACAGAGAAATAGTGAAAAAAAAAATACTATTGCTACTTTACCGTACTATCTACCAGGAACCTTCACGTGAACCTGTACAAACATTTCAATTTAAATTTAGAACATTTTTAAAACATCTAGTGCCAAAGAGACAGCATATGGTTTAGTTCATTAAATACATATCCATTGAACACCAGGATTTTTTAGGTAGCAGAAAGGGGTATCAGTAATTAGCAATTAGCTATTAATTTATGGGTAATAAAGAGTTGCTGCTTAGCAGCTTTTCTTTTCAAAAAAATACTAGTGCCTCCCAGACTTTTCCCACAATAGATAGCTATGTCATACAAAGAATATTTTGGACTCAATTCCCCATCAGCAGCCACAGAATGATGTTGTAAAGGAGGTCACCACGTACAAATCTCACACAAAGTGGGGCCAAAACCAATGTTAAATAAGGTTTCTGACACCCTCCGCCAGTGCCTACACTATTACTTTAAAAGATTAGTTAATTTGTGGAATTCTTCAACCATTAGGTGTTCTGTTGGTGGCTTCTATTCCCATTTCTGCTTGGTACAGTACCAACAGCCTGGCAGCTCCTCCTCTTTTCCAACTGCTGTTACAGACATCGAGACTCATTTCTGCAGTGAAAGCACCAGACATCTGTAGAAGCAGTAGGCAGCAAAGTGATAGAGCCAGGAGTGTGCAAGTTGCCAGATGCATATGGACAACAAGTTGTCTGCAGCCTGAAGTGTGAGAATCAGCAGTATTTAATCAAGGAAAATATTAGAAGAAAGACTTAAAGCCGAAGTAGCTAACAGTTTTGCTCAGAACAAAACAGCAGATTGCTGACACGACAGGGTCTCTCTTGAGCATGCCGAATTGCAGCAAATGGAGCAGAAGCCTGGCTAGTGGGTTGTTATACTCCAGATTCCATGTAAAAGGTGGTACACTGTACACCTAAATATGCCGGGATGCTTGCCCTGATGACAAGCCAAACCCACCACTGAGTTATGCTGCTAGGCTAGGCCAGACATTACACAAAGAAAGCTATAAAACCCTGGCCAACCCGCTGGTCTCCCCTACTCTCAGTAGCACACGGGCCTTAACAGAGTTGTAGTGAAATCATCTATGGCAGTAGATATCCCAGCTGTAACCATAACAATTAACAAGTACAAATCCATACAACGTGAAAGCTGTTACTCTGACTTTACTGACCTTAGATAATGCTGAGGAAATCAAACATTCGGAGTCATTTTGGGGCACTGCCAACACCAAATTTATTTCTCTCACTTTTGCCAAAGCAGTAACTCTCAGCAATACAAAGATCGGCTTTGTGTGTGTGCTTAAATCCTTCATTCCCTACCCATTCCCCTGCATCTCGAAGTAGGTGCCAAATAGGGCAAGAGTTATTCTTCTTTCCACAGATAGGACCTACCATCACAAATTTACCTAAATGTATATATTTTCAGTACTGGAAATAACAGAAGGTTTCCAGATGGACCAAGTAAATCTATTAGGAAAATGATCCAGTTTGAAATACAAACTTTTGGAACACATTGTGGTTTCAGAGGTCTTTCACAAGGCATACTTTAAACATCACAGTTCACAAGAAAACTCTCGGAGAGTCCCCAGTATCTATACCACAAGCATGAGCAGTCCCTTGCTAATATTATGCAAGGAATAATGAAACTGAATGACCAACACGCTCTTTGACAACTTAAATGGCATGGAGAAATGACAAAAGGATGGACTCAGAATTAGATTTTACAACACGGTTTCTCACTTTCCCACTCCCCAGTAGTTCAGTGTCTTGCCACAGGTCAGTCTTCTCTATTGCAGCGACAGCTTTTTTGGTTTTTTGTTTTTTTGCAAAATCATGATCTAAAACTGGATCAGTAAAACAAATTGGGTGAAAAAAAGGACATACATGTATATGTTGAGAGAGGATAAACTACAAATCAAAACAGCATAACTGCACTAAGGACTGGAGATGGGATTGGACACCTTAATCCAGCTTCATCACTGATAAATGACGACTTTGGTATAGAAGTATTATGTTAACCATGAAGTGAATGTCATAACTGAAACCACTCCTCCTTAGTTTTAAAGAGTTCGACTGAGCCAATCCACATCACCAAAACCACAAAAGGTCTTCCTCACAAACAGATATTACCAGTGCAAAATTCCCTCTGTATGCTGAACAGCAGATCTGCTGGAAAGCAGCTCTGCAGAGAAGGACCTGGGCATCCTGGTGGACCCCAAGCCGAGCAGGAGTTGGCAGTGTGCCCTTGCAACAGAGGCTTATAGAGTCCTGGGATGCATTAGAAAGCTGACAGCAGGTAGAGTGAAGTGATGCTTTCCCTCTGCTTAGCAGAGGTGAGGCCACAGCTGGAGTGCTGGGAGACATGGGCACACTGGAGCAGGACCAGTAAAGGGCCACAAAGATGATTAAGGAAGTGTTTCTCATATGAGAAGCTGGAAGAAGGGAAGGCTCAGAGGTATCTTATTGATGTGTATAAATACATATACACAGGGAGGGATAAAAAACAAACAAAACCCAACAAAAAACCTCCACACAAACAAACCAGGTCTGGAAATTTAAGTAGTTTTTGTGTTTGAAAGCCAGCTGGAAACCCACAAGTCTGCTCTTCATTTCTCTGCTGGCTACCTTCTCACAAGGACAGTGAGAGGTACCCCACAACCATAAGGAAAACACAGGGCAATCCTGGGTAGTTACAGTGGTTTCAACAGAGGTTAAATTTCTATATTAAGATTTGCCGTCTGCCTCAAGAATGGAAAAATCGGTGATTTCACAAAAAATATTTGTATCACTATTTGACAGAATACACTTGATTGTTCATATGACATGATCAAAGCAAAACTTAGGATAATTATTAATTCAGAAGCTTCATTTCTTCCTTCCAACACTTTCAGAATTCATTTACTCCACAGGACATCAAGTGAGGCCACACTGTCACTACTGCTCTACTCAGATGGACTTTTAAAGGTGCAAAAATGCTAGTAAAAGTGGCTATAAGTTTCAAGTATGGAGGTTACGCTTTGTCTGCTGTGCAAAACAAGAACAGAGTAAGATTTTGCTTGAGATAATAACTCCTGACATTTATCTCCCTTACTGTTTCCTATTTTAATGGTGAACTTCAAATATTACCATAAAACTTGTTAAAATGAATACAGTTACTAACTCTGTAGTAAAAAATTACCACAAAACACATTTCCTATCCATTAATAGTCTTCCTCTAACTTTAGAGCAAATGAAAAGTGATGTTCTATGCTACATTTATTTTATCAATCTAGGTGCCTTTAAAAATATGAACAGGCTCATATTATTTATGAACTTTTTTTTAACACTTTATGAAAAGACCTGTAGCTGGTCTAATTAGAGACTACAAACAGTCCTCAAAAAATAAAGGAAAAAAAAAAAAGGCAGAGAGGGTCAGGGTCTTAAAGCCATGACTAACTTTATGGGCTGAATTGTGACTATAATGTGAACAACCTCAAGCAGTAATATCTTACTCTCCATTTAGGATCTGCTGATTTCAAGTGAAACCACTTGTGAAATTAGGTACTAGCAAATATTGAAGTATTACAATTCAATCCTAATAATAATGCATTTTGGAATATTTCAAGAGGGAAAGACCTCTCCAAAAACTGCAGATTACCTGACTCTGAAAAAAATTAGCAAAATCTCATTAATTCATCTGCACACTTAGACAACTAAGTCCCTATATTTAATACATTGGAGAATTTTATCTTTATATTTTTAGTTTCCAATATGATTCCCTTGTGCCAAAAACACAACCTTGAAATTGCTACAGTTTTAAAAATCTGAATGCTTTTTAAATATAGAAAAATTAGGCTTTTCCTCTTTATAAAAGAACATGCCTTCATCAAATGAATAATTTAAAACCCTTAAGTCATCATATATTCCATTAATCTTTCCGTTCAATATACATATTAGCAATGAGACATTGTTGTGAAATCTTCAGTAGAGGTTTAATTCAAACAAACAAACATGTTTTTATGCTTATTTTTATGAAATGTTGCCTAGATGAAATAGATCGGTCTTTAAAATTAAACAGCGGGTTGTAAAAACTGCATTTACCATATTGTGAGCCTGTTTGGAATCATCACAAATACAGGTATATTAGATTTTTCATGTACAGCAGATCAAAGTGCATTACATTAGTTCAAAGACACTGCAGTATTCCTCTTCCCATCTACAGTATACTATGCGAATTCTTGTCATTATATCAATTTAATCCACTGCCATTTTTTAGGCTACTGTTTGCCTAACCGAATGAAGAACAGAGTAGCTGGCATTTAATGTGACTGCATCACTTTTTCCAACCCGCCTACTTTAAAGAAGAAGTTTGTTGAGTGCACACAATTCACTTTACAGATCATTTGAAATGCATAAACAATTCCAAATGCAGAAATAACAAAAACAATAATTTGTCATTTTGAAATGCTGAAACGCTTGGAGGAAGATTTGAATATAGTACACTCTTTTGTTTGTAAGCATGGTGATTTGCCAAGCTACACCTCACACTGCACTAACCCTAGGGCATTCCAGTCACAAACACACTTTGATCTGCTGTGCTTTTGGATTCTCTCTCAGAGGGCTCTACCTTTCTTGACAATCCCAGAGGGAAAACGCAGCCTTGCATTCTTTCCCTTCTACCACTCCAAAACGAACACTCCATATGCTTGCTGCTAGTTCAGCCTTGCACTGTTTTTCCACAAGCTTGTTTGTATAATAACGACAGCTGCAGGATTCTTCAGCTTGAAGTTGTGAATTGGATATATAAAAAAAATAAAATAAAATAAAAACCCCACAGATTACATGAGAAATGAGAATTACCGAAACAGTGTTATTTCTGAATGGTCTTAATACATACAGGGGAAACTGGAATGTTGCCACAATTTTGTACTGGTGTGTCTGGGCATCCTATTTTAAAGGGGAAAAAATATAGCTAATATTTACTTTATGATACAAACAGTCAAGAGACAAACATCAATGGGTAAGAAAGCAGGCAGAAGTCAGTGGATAGTAACTGTCAGTCAAATCTGTTTCAACTCATCTGTACCCAGATCTGCAGAGAAAGAATAGGTATTGCAAAGGTTTCAAAAGTGATATGAATCTATTCCAGAATATATCTGTATGCGTTAATAGAAATGGTAGTTGTAGCAGTGTAAGGTGGTTTTAGTGTAAATACCTACTTTAATCTTGTTAAAAACATACAGACAACATAAAGAATCAAGCAGCAGCTTGATCTGGCATTATACAATCTAGTATGAGTTCACATGTTTGAGAGAAAAAGGAAAATAAAAGCAACAGCTTTTGTTGCTTTTGTCCACACCTGTCTTGAGAGTTGGTAATTGAATGTCCTCATCTTTGCGTTCTTAGTAACTTTAGACATTTCCAGACACTCTGTTGACATGTTTCATTCAAGTCTACTACCATGATAGAAGTAATGAAAGTAAAATTTGAGGGGATTTAAAAGCACACATTAAACCAACACTATTTAAACTTCCTCACCCCCACACCACTCCCCCTTACTTATTTAGCTATTCCTTGGGGATGGGGAGTAACTGTACTACTGGGAAAGAGGAGAAAGCCTGCCCTGGAACTCATCTCTGAACGGTTCCAGAGATGTCTTGTGATTGATTTCTCGCTCCAGTCACATACCAGCCTTCAATCTCCTACTTCCACAATGAATACTAGTGGAGAGTACAACAGTGATGAGGAAAGAAACACCAAGTATGCTGTTTTTCATATTCACTGGAAAAGCTCTGAATGAGATGCTTCTGTGTCCAAAAAGTATCACAAGAAATCAGTTAGTAATGACTAAAAAAGTACAAACAACTCTCTTCTGGAGTAGAAAATTTGGTTATTGATATGTAAGGTCCATTCCTGCTTCCACTAACCAACAATAAATAAAATATCAGACACATAACGCTCTGCTATAGGTGCTTCACAAAATTCCTACGTCTGGCCAAAATACCCTAAAGAAACCCCAACAAACCAAACCAAAAAACCACAACCAGATATACCTAAATTCTAACGCAGCTCATAATGTTGAGCTATATTATTTGATACCACTTCTGAAAAAAAAAAAATCTCTGTGCCTAAGATTTCAATGTACTGATACACTGAACATATCTTTGAATACACATATGTCTAGATTTTAAGCAAACCTGCACATATGCAAAAGGAGCACCATTACATATGTGGCTGTTTCATATTCTCTCTCCGAAGATCTAACACTTCAGAGCAAACCAAAACATGAAATTAAAAAAGCATTTATGAACATTCATGACCAACAACTGGATGTACATAAAATGGTAACAGTTTCATGTTCCAAAACCCAAGAGCAGCCACTTTGTTTCCTTGACTCAGTGTGCAAACCACATAATTAGATTCTTTATTTAAAAGTAATCATGTAAAACGTACCAGTACTCCCATCTATAATCGCATTAGCAGCATAACTTTACTAACATAGACATGAATTAATATGCTTAGTTTTTAATACTATCTAATGGAAGAGATGGAAGGAGGAAAAAAAAAAAACCTCTGCAACAAAAATCGAACGCTTGAAAATTGAAAAACGCAAGATGCCAAAAGAGATTCTTCAATGTCTCAGCCATTTACTGAAGAGATCTTTTCTCATTTGCTGATGACTTTGGCAGAGCTGGTTTTGTCACCAGTCACTCTGTACTTTGTTTAATTATGCAGTACACCAACAGAAATTTTCTTTCTGATTGCATAAATCACAGTGCTTTGACACCAACCTCAATAGGGGCTGCTAGAACAATACAGTGAGCGCTATTGACTCCATCTCTCAAGTCCACAAGGTGTATCATTTAGCCAAGAGTGATAATTAGACACAGAATATACTGAAAACTGTCAATAGGCATGTCAATAGGAGGACTCTTAGCATCTAGCATCCAGTGAATCAATGGTGTTTTTTCAGCTATAAAATCAAGAAAATGATAGCTTTCAAATGAATGGTGGAAAGGAAACACGAGGCTCCTTAGGGAGGAATAAAACAGCTCAATTTTCCTTCACTGAGTGGCTCTCCAACTGCCTCACTCAATGGAAAAGGTCACAGAACATTACAGCAAAATATCTCTGAAACAAGATGTACAACAATGCTGGGACATGACATGAAGTACAAGCACACTACAAAGGCCCGTATATCTCTGACCTGACAGAATTAAAGCATGGGTCAGCAGATGCCAGGCAAGACAGGAATTGAAAGACAATGATTGATCTGTGTAGAAGAAAATATGACTGCCTGTCTATATCAAATATGTATGTATGCATAAACAGGATTATACGTACAGTATGCCCCCTCTCCTCACAACAGTTTTTAAAGCCACAGTCTTGCTTTCTTTTTTTAAATTATTTTATGAATATAATTTTCAGCTGAAGTCCAAGGAAGATATAAAGCCGATCCTTTTAACGCATAACTTTTTGTTGACAATATTCCTACCAAAAAATGTACCAGACTTAAACTGATCCTGGAATACCACTTGCATATATCTTTCTAAGATATACGTACATTTCCGAATACTGGAAGAGTAGGGATATGAAGCCATTTTCATTCCCTCTGAACTCTTTCAACTAAACGTTTTCGTTGGCATAGAGAGAAAAAGAATTCCCACGCAAAGCCTGCTCTGAGAACCAGCACATATTTTACAAAGCCTGGTTTATAACTGCAGCTGTGAAGTAAGTGTAGCCTCTGTACCATGGTTAGTTGGAAGGATTAGAAATGAAACCAGAAACAAGAACTACAGTGCTGACAGGACAGAGCAGGGGAATCAGAACAAAACCAAGCAGGTGAAGAATTTCAAAATGGACACAAATGGTTTTTTTTTTTTCCTTTTCCTTTGTACCCTGAAGGAAATTGTCTTTTAAAAGGTGGCCACTTAGTAGTTGCAAAGCCAAGATATGATACCCATCTTTGGACATTCAATGCATTTTTTACCCCAGGGAATGTTTCTATGAAAGTATAAAGGTGCCCTGAAAAGCAACTGCTAAGTGGTCCTATGGCATTCCACACTTCTCATTTCTTCACTAAGTGCCAGATCGGTTTCTTCAGTAATCGACAGCGAAACAAAGTTTTCCCAGGATGTACAAGTCAAGCTCAATTCTGCTCCCAGATCAGCTGAAGTATAAAACCAGTCATAATTTCGGTTAGAAGCCAGCTCATGCTCTTCTGTCCTTCTGAACTCCGTGTAACTAGGACCTGGGAGCAACCACGCTATCTCCCCACTAAAGCCATAAGAGGGGCATGTTCATGACTCAAAGAGGAGCACATCTGTTGAATAAGAAGCTGCCATTTTTACACTCACCTTTCCATAAGTGCTTTTTGGCTTCAGTATCTGAATCAGAAACACACAAAATAAGAAGCCACAATATGAATCTTAAGTCTCGTTGAAAGAACCAATATAAAGTAGGTTTTCTTCTGCCTTTCTTGAGTTGAAAGTTCTTGCACTGAATAAAAGATAAACCTTATTTTTTCCCCCCCTCCCCTCAAAAAATTGCTATGTGAGAAATTAAGTGTCTCATCATAGAGGAGCTAGTAGAGAAGAGAATGCCACCAGCAGCAGCAATAGCACTTCACAGTCAAGAAAAATATAGTTAGAATTGCTCTTTTACATGATCACTATTCAAGAAATCCTGTCATAGACAAAATACGACCACCTCTCACCTGTTGAAAACACAATTTTAAGCATAAACCCCTTGAACGTCTTATATTACTTCATTCTAGCAAGCTTACAAGCCTTCCTTATAACATTGGACTAGCCCGACAACTACCCCAGGAATCAAAAAAGGGGCTTTTGTGCTTCAAATAGAATGTAATCGCAGGGAAATATCTGTTATGCAGTATAAAATATAAAATATCTCCTTAATGTGATGATTTATAAACTCTCCCCTCACACACTTTTACAAACCTTGACCAAGACATAAAAGTAATCTCTGCAACACACAGCTACACACCTTACAGAAATGCAGCTAAGGAATCCCCTGTTTATTTAAACATTTTCACAGTGCCTTCTAAAACCACTAACAGACTAGAAGGGCAAACTAGCTGGAAATTCCAGATATTCTAACAATATGAGTAATCTTGTTCAAATCTTTGTGCAAGTGTTCCAAGAAAGGAGGGGAAATTCAAACCCAAACCATGTAAAATTAAAAAAAATACCACAACTGCATCACGTAGGAAGAATGATTTGTGCATTTTAAATACTCTCCCAGAACACTGCATGTCATGTAATCCATTTTCATGGATTTTAAAACCACTGATATTTTTTTTCTCTCTAAATGGTTACATCTACAAGTTTTCAAGCAGTACTTTTACAATTATGAACACAGATGTGATTTTAACAAAACATATTTAATTGCCAAGAGTGTGGAAAAGCAGTAACCAATGCTTAATACACTAGAAAATGAACAAGGATGTAGATCAAAGAATTTCAAAGGGCACCTGCTGCAGAAGCTAGACTGTCAGGAAGGCACTAAACACTATGAGAATTTAGGGAACAGTTACAGAGATGCAGTATTTCTGTTAGTAAATCTGCTTATGAATCTCCTCCTCCTTTTCCCCAACCTTTTATTTCCAGTCTACCACTTCACTTCATCTTCTTTATAATTTTTAGCAGAACTTTAATTGGAGAAAATTCAGCATTTTGTAGTGGTAGGCCTGCAACTCAGAAAACAATACAATCTCTTCCTCCCCACCCTCCAAAAATAAAATTGAATTAAATAAACAGAACTTTGTACCTTGGGATCTATTACCTAGAGGTAGCATTTTTTTCTCAAAATAACCTTCAGAGAGAAAGTTCTCCCATTGCTAGAGATTAACTAGAGTCCAGTGCTGAGTCTTGGTACAACAAGCCTGTGAATCCAGAGTGTTCTTTATTACTGCTCCTGTTACCTTTTGTTTCTCATACCTTTTTATGTCAGTAGAAATCAAAATTAAAGACATAGTATAAACAAGCAGATGACTCAGCATTTTAACCATCTTGAAATCAAATAAAATAAATGTCCTCTAGCTTTATTTCATTTTGCAAAATTTCGTAATTTTGTCTAAAACCTAAAGTCATGTCTACACAAAACAGAAATCTGCCGGTTCCTACGGTCTCCTCTGCTTCTCTGAGAGAGATCTGCTGAAAGACACTTTATCAATGCAAAGGCATGTTTCATGACAGCTACCAAAAAAAGCAACAGCAGTTTCAAAAATCAAAGAATGTTCCTTTGGGAAAGCATTATTTGCATGTTCATAATGAATACTTAACTACACATCTGTGCAACCCTTTAGGTTGTGTGGTAGGAAGTGATCTTTTAAGAGGACTTTGCCAACTTCCAGCAAATATTCACTCAACCTTTGCTAGGCTGAGTAATAGCAAGCTTATCAGTGAGCTTTCAACATGATTTTAAACAGTTTATAAGAAGCCACATGATGAATTACTGACTGAACTGACCAGAGTGTTAGGCCAAAATTGCCTTAAAATCAGGGGGTCATTGCTGAACAGGAATTTTGATGAGGTGTTACAGTTTATTTCTTATAATTCATTTGCTAAAAAAAAAGCATTCAAACTCAGGATTGCATGCATTACAATACTTAAATAACAAACAGCTTGGCTTCTAAAAAAATCCAATAATTATATGCTTTTCCATTTATAAAGGAAAAATTGGTTTGAGATCATGACGTGCACACAGAAAGATCCCCCAACACAGTACCTACAGTCACTACCTTAAAAATAAATCTAGAGAAGCTATGGTGCAAGCAAATTCCCACTATTTAATCTGTCACAACTCAGGGATCAATTAGTGGAATATTGATTCAAAATATTAAGATATTGTTGGAACATGAACCATCCAATATATATCACACCTAGGTTTTGCCTTACGTACAGATGTCTACACTCACGTGCAGTCATGGTCTAAACCAGCAAGAAATAGGAATGTAAAGATTCTAAGAAAGAATTGCACTGTGCTACACAAAGTTATCAGTATTTAAACTTGGCAGCTGTTTTTCTTGCTAAATGTATAAAACAATGCTATGAAGACACAGGTAAGTTTCTTTTTTTAAAAATCAAGCTATAGTAATACAAACATTTATATGAAGAAAGTATTAAAGATACTAACAATAAAACTGAAAACCTTTATCAAACATTGCTACATTTCACATCCACCAAAAGCAGTCTATGGATTTACATTAGATGGGAAGCATCTGAAGGCAGAACTTGTCTCTTAGGTAGTACAATAACTTTAAAAGCTCTACTACAGACACAGATTTCACCAGAGGAGGAGCTCAACGAGGATTTCTATCTTAGGGAAACTTCCCTGTCTGACCATTCAGGAGGCATGGATGGCTCCAATCAGCCAATGGGTCCCTGCTTGACTCCCTACACATCCCACACTCAATCAGACCAGGTTTCCTTACCAGTTCAACCCCAGGTTTCCCTTTGTAGAATCTCAGAACGTTCATTCCATAAAGTAATTTATTTAGGGCACAGTAACACAGAAGTGGCTCCAACTGGTGCCTCCGAGAAGGGCCCCAAAGCTAAGGAACCCCTGGGCTTTTATCCCCTCACAGTCCAAGAGCAGAAAAGTCTCACTCTTCCACCTGAGTCCTCGGCTCCCGCCGTGTCCCTGAGTGACCGATGCCCTGGCTCAGACACAGCTCCCTGAGCCCTTCATTATGCAAAGTGTTGGCAGCTCACGGCCTCTTGATCGGGCTCCCACCCAGAGCTCAACCTGCAGCTCCCACTGCAGCTGCACCCCGAGCTACTGCACTGAATATGCTCCCCAAAACCTACACCTCCATTCGCCATCTACCTACCTTATTCTTACATCCTGGCCAAGGTGCTGTGCAATACTCTCCTCCCAAACACCCTCACCATCTCCCGTCATTTTTCATTTTTTTCTTTGAAGTTCTTTGGTTCTAAGAGAGAGGTTATTCAGCAATTTCACTACTTTAAGTGGCTCATGAAATCTAATAGCTAATGGCAATATACCCACAAAGAATATCAGCAAACTTGTTATAGAGGTAGGGAATACTGCATAAATTCCACAGCAACACTGAACAAAAAAGTTGAAGAGAGTAACAGAATCAAGATTTACCACTGCCTTTCCTTCTCAAATAAGTCTTTTTCTGACCTGCAGGAGCAAGACTGGAAAAAAGCAGCTGTGGAAAAACTGAGATTAATAACAAGAAGCCCTAAATTTTACCTTTTGTCATGGAGCTCATTGATTTTAGACAAAGGCATACAATCAAAGGTTCAACAAATAACTGATAAGAGAGAGGTGATAGGATTAAAAGCTTGAGCAAAACTTAGCAGGATACTGGCAAGCTATTAGTTAAAGGGACAAATAACTGATAGAATATAAACAAAGCCTATGGAATTTAAGGACTTTGGCAATCTAGTAAATAGCAAACTATTGCATTGTTTGCTGGAGATGAAAAAAAAAATCACAGATAAAGTCTGGTGCATCAAAAGTCCATCCATTGTGGGCTTGTAAACAAACCTAAACCACAGAACAACAGGATTGTTGCTGTCATTTGGGTCAGCAGTTTACTCAACAGCAAGATCTGCAACCAAAGTGGGTGCTTCTGACTTCTAACACCACACACAGTAAGAGGACAGAAAACTTATGGATACGATCAACAAGATCAAGCTTCTGTCACACGTGCTAAGAGATCCCTAAAATTAGATTAAGAATGACATGAAAAAAATAAGTTTCAACAGTCATTTTGCAACTATTTATTCAGTACTCTTCAGTGACAATCACTCGGAACTGTATTTTAAAGACATCAGTTTTGGGGGAAAACAAAACAAAACCACACACCAACAGAACTATACAAATGAAGCAACATCACGGAAGTGATTCTCTTGATTTGCAAGTTCACACTGGCAAATCCTATAATTGCTCACTCCTATCCACTCCAGCACATCCGAACTCCATTCCTACCTAGAGAGATGTATATTTAGCTATCCAAGAATGCTAGCTGGGAATTACCTCCAAAAAATATAAATGCTGCAATTTAAATAGATCCTTTTACACAATTTGATACATCAGGTAGACAGGCAGTGTATGAAGACATATAAAGTACATTTTCAAGCACTTTGATATCTAATCAATAAAATTATGTTTTCAAATGGGGAGGGAAGGGGAGGATGGGAAGGAGAGAACCTTCTTTAGGGTATTTCTCAATCCTGCTGGCTCAGGTCCTGTATAAGGGTGTTGGAAGGGTGGCAGCAGCAATTCACGTAATATATATAAATAAAGCTTTTTACAAATACAGATTAAAAAGCTGAAAAATCATCCATGAGCCCCATGAATGCAGATTTCTCTGAAACAGGTCTTTTGCAGAGTGTCTATGTATACATTGAATAAATCTTCGCACACAGGGATGTCACCCACTGATCATTCTGGGCCTTTGGGGACAGGGTGGAGGTGGAAGGTGTGCATGTGAGTGTTACTTCACAGGTTTTTGAACACCCACTCCAAAAATAAAAACTAATCTGAAGACCAGGGGGAAAAGAGCAACCAAGTGATGTTTTGAACTGTGTCTAGAGTAACAAATATTTCCTAGCCTCAAAACCAACAATTTCTTACTAACCCAAACTGGTATTCACTGAAAGATTTCCAAAGCACAAAAAATAGCCAGGTATGATTTGCATCTTTTAAAGTCCCCCTCACTCCATAGCTTTAGTTCAAACGAGTGGCAGCGACAGGCACTGAACTTCTACTACTATTAATAGGAGCAGCACATGCTGAGCAACATCACAGTAGTCTAGTAATGTATGCCCCAGACACTCCTTAAAACAAAAGGAAACCAACAAAATTGCTGCATCAAAAGCAGTGAAATTAAGGCAGAGAAGCTGACAGAGAATGCACTTTACCGTGACAATAAAGCCCTCAATATATAAGATTTTCCAATATTTGGGAAATTACATCTATTGTTAATTTTGAAGCAGATAACAAAATTAAGATCTCAAGCTTGTACTTCTAAACCACACTGCTGATTTTTGTCTTTCAAACCAAAAGCTTCTGCAAATTTAACTAAATGATACAGCTTCCTCCTAATTCCTTTACTAACAGTATTTCTCTTGCAGCTCATAAAATCTGTTACATGTTCAACTTTTGAATTTAATTTGCATGGTAATTGCAATAACAATAATACTTCATCATTAGGATAATATAGGCTAAGATCCTATGTAATTTTCACTTTTTAATGGAAACTCTGAGACTAAGAACACAGCTAAAATATTATATATTAATGTCAATATAGCTAATACCCCCCAAAATCCCACCAATTTACTTTTCACTGACAATGTTAAAAGAAAATGATTTATGCAGATCAATCACCTAGCTCATCAAGTCATTCACTGACAGCCAGCCTTCATCATTGCTATTTAAAAGGCACTGCTGACAGAAAAGACCGACTCTTTGATTAAGGGCTCTGTCTGGCTAACCTTTTATTTGAAGAATGATTGCTGCTGAGTGACAAATACTTTCCCATTCATTTCAAGGAAAAGATATTGACATTCAAATTCTTGATGTCTACACTGAACAGATGCCACTGTTGGCAAGTGGCTTGATAGCAACAGCAGGTACACTACTACTCTGGGGGGTGAAAAACAGCACCACTGGCTCAAGTTAAAGGCTCTCAACAAGTGAAGGCTACAGATCTCTCAGCCAAATCCTCTCTCTTCAACAGTTATCATCAAAGAACATCTGTTTGTTGTTTCTCCCTAGTCCTCTTCTTGAAAGTGTCCTAGCCTCACCTTGACCCCACTTTCAATTGTATTGGATGTTATTACTAAAAATAAAGAGAACTCAGCAGCAAAGTGACCCTTTGGTTGAGAAGGGCGTCCTCCCTTACACAACATCCCCAAACACCAGTCAGGGAAATCCCAAAGCAAGGGCTGCTGCTTCCGCACTAATGGGATTTCTGTTGACAGTAATGTGAAATGGAAGTTGCATTTGCAGTATCACATACAAAATCAAAGCCAATATGTTTGTTACTTTAAGCTGATCCCTCTGTCACTTTCTACTTTATTACTTTATAAAAAATAAAAAAGGAGTGAGGGAGGGAAGGAGGAGATGAAAGCTGGCCAAAAGCAGCTGCCTGATAATGGGCAGTAAGTAGTGAATGTTCAGATCCTGTTTTGGACAGAATTTACAACCACAAGTATCCTAAAAAATAGTCCTTAATTTATTTTTCCAAATAAAAATTAAATTAAAAAATCAAGATAAGTACACCATGTCACAGCTTTCAATGTTAATTTGAAATTTAAATTAACATTTTATGTTAATTTAAATCAATAAACAATATTGTTTATATTGTTTTCAAATATAAATCTATCACACGATGAAACGCTTATTCCTTTACTTGCATGTTTCACAGATCTTAATCAGATTCAGTGCACAGATGCCTATCACTTAAAAAAATTCTTTTTGATGCTACCTGATGAGAGTTCCCCAACTTCTCTCCTACAAGCAGTAACACATACAGGGATGTTACAATTAAACATAGCTAATAAATAACATGAACAGTTCTCCCTGCCAGAGCAGCATTCCTCCCCAATTTCTTTTTGTCTAGGGTGGGGCATTGGGAATTAATATTCTGCTACATAATATATCTTAATACTTTCCTGATACTAAAACTCAATTTACTCTTCTGAATTATCACAGAACTTCTGTTTATCATTGTATTAGGCAGCCATATCAAGCCATCCAAAAAAAGAATCTCCACAGCAATAAACTCTCTTTGGAGTTTCCTAATGAGGTAGCTCTGCCACATAACTTCAAACAAACACACCACTCAGTTAGCAAGGCCGGAGAGGGACACAGAGCCAACATTAGTCCTGAAGAAAAGCATGGCTTGGGGTAGCAATCTTTGCTTTTCCTACGTCCAAATAATTTGCTTCCCAGCTTCTTCCCATTTCTGAAACCCATAGCACAAGATCAGTGGCACAGAAAGAGAAGCTATCGCTACCAGGAGAAAAAATGAGGAAGCCTTGCAAATCCAGAGGGTGAACAGCATTACAGGGGTAAAAACACAAACTCATTTGACTCTCTGTACAAAAGAAACAAAAGAAACAAAAGAAACAACAGGAAAAACAACAGAAGTGCACCCCCTCCAGATGTCTGTCAAAGGTGGAGGTGAGTACATATTTACAGCATATCTGTAATACCATCACGACTCTAACTGTCATCTAACATTTCATCTTGAATTGTTTACTAAGTCAGCAAATTTCATGATTGTGGAAAACCTTCTGTGGTTGTGGAAAAGAACAAAACCAGCACACTTATTCATTTCTAAATGGACTGTTAGCTGTTCTGTGATTTTTAAATAGTTTGTTCTAACTATTAGGAACAATCTAACATTAAAAACAAACAACCTAGAGAGGAAAAAAATCTACCATTGACAACTTGTGGGGGTTTGATTGAAGATCTAATTCACTCTGCCTTCCTATCCCATCCAAGAAAAAACTGTGGAGTAAGAATAGCTTTACTGGGTCACAGCAGAAGTCTCTTTTGTCCAACAGTAGCCTGGAATGAATACAGGAACAAGCTGAATCAGTTTGGAGTCAACTGTCCATAACAAAAACCAAAAAAACAAACAAAACAAAACCAAGCCTTGTACTGTAGTTTCTTAAACTTCACGTGCACTTACTCATAAAAAAATGAGGTTTTTTTCATGTATCTAATAATGGTAAATAAACACAGATTTACAGGCTTGAACTTTATTTAATAAACTACTTGATCATACTCTTTCTCTGGCATTCTTCCATTTTAAATAAAGATTAATCTATGATAGAACTCTAAGGCTGCCACTGTAATCAAAAGAAAAAATGCTTTCAGGTTTTCATAGGCTTCTTCACATGCTCTAGTAGTATCTTTTTTTTTTTCCTTAAGCATATTTGAATGAACTGTTTGAATATGTTTACTCTTTCATCTCTACAGCTTTGAAAACTTCATAGTTCGTATCTGATCTACAACAAAGCAATAAGGACTGCAGAGGTTGACAGCATGGACATAATTAAATACTACCATCAATGAACTGCCATGTTGAACAATACTGACTTATAATGCACTTCAAGATCAACCATTTACATTTAAAACTATTTCCCTGAGAGGTCTAAAAAGAAGAAGCTTAGACTTTTTTTTCATAAGTGATTCACAGAAAAAGAAATCAATTTCTATATAACTCAGTAATGAGTCCTGCTCTTTACCAGAAGATTTGGTTTACATACTGAATACGCATGGAAACATGTAAGCAATACTTTGTAGATGTCACCTCTAAAAAAGATCAAGAGAAGAAAATCAAATCTACAGTCATTGCATTTACATAATCAGTGAAGTGTCATCATATGTACCTTTTCCAAGATGTACCATACCAAGCAACATAACAAGTGATTGAAAGACAGAAAATTAATATGGAAATGAACTAGCAACAAACAGTAATTCATAAAGGAATTCTCAGTATCATAATAAAACACTAATTATCCTAAACTTTGGAGAAAATATTTTGACACAAAAAGCCTGCAATGTGTATCAAAAATAGCATTAACTTCTTTCATATTTGTAAGAATGTTAGGCCAAAATAGAAATTTATATAAGGTATATAAGTATAGAGAAGAGAGATTTTTAACAAAGCAGAATTACAGCTATCACAGCAGTTTGTGGATAAATTATTAGGTTTATTACTCCTAAAGTACTTTGAATAGAAGTGTTCCAGCTGTTACATCTGATCACCAGCACACTGCCAATTTTCTCTGCCAGATAGTCCTTTTATGCATTGGGTAACTTGTTGCAATTTAGGGATTTTCTCATTTCTTTATAATTCTGTGACTTAAAAGGGTGTCTTAAAAATTCAATTGCATCAACCATATTCAGTTCCTTTTTTTCAAATACGCTGCCTATGAAACTGAATGAAACCACCAAATCTATTCCCAGTGAGAAACACAGGTTAACATCTTTCTAGTGATGCTGCATTAGTATGTTGCTGCTGGTACATCTGACAGCAAATAGCTACAGTAAACCTTACAGCAAATTTGTGGAAAATCTTTTTAATGAGATGCTTTATGCTACAGTAATCCCTCACTACCTTCAGAAACATATTTAAAATTGCAGGCTATTCTACCAAAAATAATATGCCATAGGGGTTTTTCCTCAAAACTGTTCAATTCCTTAAAAAAAAAAAAAAATAAGGCCAGAAAACACTACATCTTGACTAGTGAAGAAGCACTAATCTGCCAGTATTCTAAGAGTTCTCATCAGTAAGATAAACCTATTCAATTGCAAAACTGTGTCTTCATTACCTTTACTTCTTCACTCTATGGTATCTCAAAATATATTAGTTATTTCAAAAGGAATGGAAAAGTTTCATCTACTACTAGAAGATGCAACAACACTACAGCAAGTAGAGTGTATGTAATAATAGAGTAGCACACGTGGGGAATGAAATGGGAGACTCAGGAAATTAAAACTGACTGTATGGAAAGTGCTTAAGTAGGTATGATTTATGTATTTCCTCAGGGTATTTAATCAAAACACCCATGGGTTTTTGATAGTTTTTTTTGAAGAGTGACATATTCTAGAAGTGATTACTCAGAATACGGGTTAAAAGACAGCACATGAAAAGAAAGCTGTCCTCCAATGCCCACCAAAACAGACTTCTAAGAGAAGAGCTCACCTGCCTAATCACCAGGGCAACTTCCTTCAGAAAACACTGGCTTTCCCTAAGGGCTTCCCTTCCCAGGGCTAATCAAGCCCAATCTTGTTTAGTTTGTACTATCTGACAAGATACTGCTATACCACACAAGGTGGTCTAGCAGGTAAGTTTAGAGCCCAGCCTACAGCAACTCTGAGCTACATTCCCAGGTAGAAAATGAGGGAACATTCCTCAAACAAGAAGGGATTTGGCATGCAGACATAAATGCCATTTCACAGACCTCTTCTACTGACTACATACGCAACCTTCACAAGAGTGTGCATATTCCTTGTAGTTTTATAGCTCTGGACATTCCGATCTTTTGGAAAATACCTCATATGTATACCCACAAATGTACTTAATCACTGAATCAATTCAGGGCCAGAACTAACTTCTTTTCTCCACATTCACCCATCCTCTAATTCCCTGACATAAAAATGGCATCGGCACTGCAGCCCTTCCACACCTTTTCAACACTGCAAGAGGAAACATCTGACCACCAATCAGCTGCCCCAGTATGCATACAACCACTGCTATGCTACACTGCACATATATAAACCCATAAATAAGGTGAGCCCAGTCAAGGAAAAATTTCCCTCCTTCAGTTTATCAAGCTAAAAAGGATTCTTTAATTTGTTATAGCCACTAGTGAGTTACGATGAGTACTCAAAAATTACTGTATTGCAACAAATTCTTTCACCAACCTTCATTCATTAAACCAAACTCATCTTAAATTGATTAAATAATTATTTTCTCATTTCTTTCATTGCACCGTTAAGAAAAAAACATACACCAAGTCTGGGCTTCCAGCAAATCAGCTATTCCACATACAAAAACTGTGCTGAGATCCACATGCTGTGTTCAGAAGCCTCAGCTTTAAAAACAAAATTCTAAATTTGAAATATTATTGAACTTTGATTGATCCACAAGTAAGGAATTAAAGCAGGTAATATTTCAAATACATCCACATCCTCAAATGGCCGTAGAACACGAAAGATGATGAGAAAACTAACCAGTGAATTAAGTCCAAAAACTGAGCGGAGCTCTTCCTGGCATTTAGTTTCTCTCGAGCAAGAAGGCCTCAGAAAATCTAGCATGAGATGGCTTTTAAAATGGCTGCTTTGCCATTATGATACACCAGACTGCCAGTAACTCAAAACAGTGAACTAAAATAATAGGTACATCATGAAGGGCCAGCAAATTCTTATAGCTTTAGTCTCACAAGAGGCTTCCTATAACTAAAGTAAAAAAAGTTAACTGTAATTGGTAGTGGTAGGCAACTCAGAGTCTGTAGAAAGAAGCCAATGCTGAATAACCCGATAAAAGTTTTTAACATAGTTTGATGAAGCATCTTTCAAAGACCATAACGAAGATATTAGAGTCTCTTAACTGTTAATAAATATCACTGACCAATTCAGAACCTGAAGCTGGTGAATTATTTATGCTCGAGTCTCTGGAGATATTATTGACTATCAAGAATCAGAGCTCCCCATTCCATAGATTTCAGGACACACACAGCTGAAGTGCTTTGGAGAAGCGTCATGAAAATAGTAGTCAGTTGGAGAGAAACAAGGAGAACCTCAAGTACATGACTGCCAGTCAAGTACTGTTAGCTGTGAAAGTGCCTTGGCTCTCATTCACTGTATTTCTGTACTGCAACTTTGTTCACATGCAGTTCTTGTTCTGAGCTGTTCAGGAACAGTTGTTCTAAATAACTTTACCTTGCTTTACACATATCTTATACAGAATCTGCAACATATCATAAAGTTGCGATACATATTCAGTTTTTGACTTCTGGCACAACAATGAAAGAGAAGAAAGATGAAAAAAAGCAGTAAAGAGTGTCCTTTAAAAGAAACTGGAAATACATGCATTTCCTTACTCCCAAGCTGTACTGTGACAAAACAAAAGGGATAACAAGAAAGATGGATGGGGCTGGATAGAGATTAGGATCCACCTCCTTTCCCACAATGCCATGAAAGAGGAAATACTCCCTTCACCTTACCACCCAAAGGAAGTGACATGATTTAAGAAAGGACAAACTTAAAGGGTTTCTCTTCATTTTGAAAAAGAGAGAGGGAAAAAAAAAAAAACAAAACACAGAAGAGCTTTTTTGTCAGAATTGACTACCATGTCTGCCATGACTGTGGGACCAGACCAGGACAAAAAACTGACTCAAGAAGCTGAAGGGAAACCGTTAACAGAATTCCAGTTTTCCAGAAGTCACTGTTGTGAGCCCAAATCAGCATTTATGAGATTGAAGCACATAAATGTGTGTTGACTATATAGTTTTGTCTAGCAAGCACACCTCCAACATCACTAATTAGGGAGCAATCATGTTTTACAGTACTGTGCAAAGTTTGTCTGCTTGTTTCTATTAACATCTACCTCTGAGGAGCTAAACTATTGACCCAGAGCATCAAGAACAGCTGCAGTTCTGGGAAGGCTGTGTTCAAACTGCAGGAGAGCAGAAAGGGTTGGCAGTGGTCCCAGAGGTCAGTTGCTAGACCAGAGAAAGTGCTGCAAAAGGCTGTCCATTGTAAGGCTTCAAACTCAGCTCAGCTCCCACCCACTGCGTGAGGGCAGGCAGACAGGAAAGGCCACGGGCACCCCAAGGAGCATCGAGTGCAGTGGGAAAGGCAGGGGCTGAGCTCCACCAGAGCAAACAGCTTCTGCAGGGGTCCACAGCACCCACCAAAGCGTGGGAAGTTGATAAATAGCTGAAACGATGCAAGTTACTTCAAATTGAAATGTGAGCTACATGAATAATGACAAGAACAATAATAGTTACTCAGAAATGACAAATTCTTCAGAAATGGGAAAAAAAAACAACACAGGAACATAGAAAAGTCATTAGGAAAAAGTGAAATAGTCCAAAAATACTGCTTAATTGAAAGCTGAACGCAGATGAATATCTGCATTTTAAAATCTGCATATACAAGATGTTGGCTTGTCAGTTCAATCCCACTCCCCCCTTTGCTCCTCTGCAAAAATAGTCCAGCTGATTGACTCAGGCCTGTGTAATGTATAGGATCAGTACGCAGGAAGGAGTTTGCAATCTGTTTTAACAAGATTGTATTTTTAGCTATCAAGTCCTGATAACAAATGGTTCTGATGGCCAAGTATTAAATATCACATTGGTGTCCTTTGTTGTGAAATAATAAAAATAAAATAGAGTTTTACATCCATGCTGGTTTTCTCATTTTCTTTTTTAGAGTATATTAATTATTAACAAAACACCACACATCTATATTCAGCCTTATATGAAAGCATTAGATGATTTTCCAACTTTCTCAGTACAAAAAAGATTTTCCTCCTATTAGCTATAACCACTTCTGGATATATTTTTGTACATTGGGAAATCCCCATAATACATGGTTCTGTGAAATAGGTTACCACAAAGTCTGAAGCCAAAGCAAAGCATCAGCCCACAGCAGATCGTTGGCTTGTTAATATTTTGGTTGACATTAGTAATGCTAACAACTAAAATCCTTTAAACACACAGGTAGCATTCTTTTACTTAAAAATTACTTGTCTCAGAAAAGGAAAAAATACAACTACTACAGCATAAAGAAAAAGCTGACTATGCAATCAAAAGCCCAAAGGACCCAATTTCTTCTTAAAGTACCTGATGGACATCGTGACAGTCTGATTACCTTCTACCACCAATTTTTGGAACATGTGAAAAATACTGTATGCTTCTGGCTGGTATGTGGTCCAAGATGACTCATAAATCTTCCTTTATCTCTTCCTTGGTGTTAGCAGAAAAGGATGAGTTGCTTTTTTCCATCTCATTCACATGTCTTTCTGTCTGTTACCCGTGCCCTTGAGCAAAGATTACTGATGCCCTGCCTTTGATATATGACACATCACATACAGCAGCTTTTCATCAAGTGAATTAACCTGAAAAAATGCAAACCTACCTGCCAGTTGCTTCCCAACTTTCCACTATTCCTTTGTGTACCTTCTCCCTAACATGCCACACAAGGCATGAAAGAACAAGGTTACCAGTCAGAGCAAATTAAATTGTCGTTCGGTGGACACTGACGTAACTTATCGAAATACACTAAATTGATATTTACCTTCATAACTGATTCAAATTGTAAAATATACTTTTCATCATATTCCTAGCCTGAAAAATGTATCTATTTAACAACCAGAGGATGAACTATCTGCTCAGATCACCCTAAATTATTGCTCTGAGTCATATATAATAACTGCAATTCATGTAATGCATTACTGATACAACTCTACAAACAATTCTGCCGTGCTAATCCATGCAGTAGGATTAGTCAGTATGCTGCATATGCTGTTTTGATCTCACAATTTTAAATATATATTTTTAAATAGAAGAAGCATTAATATCTTAAAATATTAACTCTTTCCAATGGTTGAACTGTTCACAAGAAGTATTTTTATTATGTGAAATAAAAAAATATGTTGCACTTTTTTCTTAGTAGGGTTCTTCTAAGAAATGCATCTGTGGGAAGCTCTCTTTTGTGCATATGCCTTCTATCTTACATTTTAAAGATGTCATTAAGATAAATACTGTGCTGCTAATTAATAAGATTCACACACTAACATCTCTGATACTTTATTTACGCCTGGGAATTTTTTCTACTGTAGATTACATTTGTAAGTGGTTACTGACAGGATCTCAAAGAAATTTAACCACAGGAGTTGCTAGATATTCCAGTGTTTTTAAAGACAGGATAGTAACCTCCCAATATAACAACGCACTTGAAAATATACATGCTGCCCTCCTATAAAACTCTTTTATCAAAATTGTATCTTATCTTCTAAAGAAGGCAGTGAGTGAAAAATATAAACATTGATATATATTTTCCAATGAATTGGCTTAAGAGTCACATGTTAAAACAGGATTAATGGCACAAAGCATGTACTATATAAAAATAGCCTGTAGAAAAAAGCATTAAGCAATTACAACTCTAGCACTGAAGGCTCCAATATTATAGGGTAATATTTCCTTAATGTTAGACTTCATTAACCCTAAGATAATCTCTCATAAATTTTGCTGATTTTTAAGGAGAAAAAATAAATTATGTTTATTAAACTACTGAATATGTTTATGAAAACAAGACATAATCTAGTGCTATAAACTTCTTGTCTTTATCTGAATAATCAGGAAGCTCATAAATAAAATATCATATAACAAAGTGAGTGTTAAAATTCATTACCGTAATAGCTATGCTCATGATCTATTTCATTAACACTCCTCCTTTCTTTGAATAAATGGGTTCTTGGGTCTACCAGAGCAAGGCCATTTACAAGACAAAATACTAAGCTGCTTTTTCTCATTTTCCCTTATCTGTTCTATTCCCAACTTTCTAAATTAATTCTTCCTTTAAATCTTATTGTTCCTTCCAGTGTAACTCACAGCACATTAGAGGAACTTGAAAGAAATATAAGCAAAGAAATGGGTCTGTGGAGTGTAAATTAATTAGGAATCTAAGTGACTGGTGATGAGACTTGATGGCATTTGGCTTTGGAATTAATTTAAGAAGCTTAAATTCATTTAAAAATAAAATATAAATATATTGGAAGTTCAAAAGAAGTCATACCTCAGAAAAGCCATGCTAACGTTTCAGCCCCAACACCAGCTAAAGTTAACAATATACAGTGGCACACCTATTGTATCTCAAATATTTCTTCAAATAAACGGATCAAAAGAGCCAGTAGCTGTTAGTGAGGCAGTAATATTGAGGCATAAAACTAAACATTAGCAACTGCAGAAGTCACCATCTGCAATCAAGTACGTAACTATGGGATCCAACTTAACATGCTACTCCTTAATAACTCAGTGCAGAACCTACTTTTCAGTCCTCACTGCAAGAGACCATCTTTATAGCCATCAACCTCAACTTCGTTTCTTTTATCCATTTCTGCTCATTTCCTATATAATATTATCAGATGCAACCTGGATAAATCCTCTACCATTAGACTGGGGTTGCAAGAACATGTCTTCGGGAAAGATGCTATGAACCGTGGTGCTGGGAGATCTCCAGCTGCTGTAGGTGCATGATCATGAGGGGGCTGGAGTGGACATGGGCAGACAGCAGGACTGATGGCTTTGGATTGCCATATGTGTCCCCTTCTGTAAGAATGGGGCAGCAGTCTTCAAAGTTCATCCTCAGGGGAATGTGTCCTATCATATCTAGAATGATAGAATTCCAAGGCTTTAAAAAGATGCAAAATCGGTACCTCCCCTGATTTTAGAGGCACTTCCTAAGGCACAAAAATGCAAGCAAAGAGGATCAGACTCTAGGAGAACTAAAAATTTAAAAAGTGCATTGTTTAACTAAGCAGCTACCAAAGACGGAAGGCGTACACCTAAGCAGGATACTGCTTTAAATGTATTTCTTACCAAATAGTTCTGTTTTCCACTCACAGAAAAGCCACTGCGACCCCTCCTGATGCAACCACAACAAACTGCAAAGGGGTACAGTCTCACATCTTACATAAGAACACAGTATTGGTAGTCAGAACACCTCTATCCATGAGGAAAAGCAGCAGCATCTATGAGGAAAAAGTAAAAACTGCCATTAACCCAGAGAGTACTTAAGTTGCATTGCTCACTTCCTTCCCAGAAGAAGAGAGGGTAAGGGATAATACCTTACACATGCATTCTAGGCCTGCATATTAATTCATACAGCTTTCCCCTACACTTTCAGTAGGTAAATTTGCCACCAGAGGACACTGGTTTATCAAAGGAAATTACATACAAATAAATGCAAAGTGTATTTTATACCTTTTATCAGGCCAGCTGATAAAACTGCAGAAAATGAAAAAGCAAGCTTTGCAGGCTCTCCTAACTTGTTTTTCAACTTCATCAACTAGATAAACAATATTGTAATAGTTTTCACGCTAATATTTAACCTCAACAAACTACAACTGATTATCATTATTAAAATCTTAATGCAGATCAGCAGGTTGCCATAGCAGACCATAACATACAACACAAGAGCCCACCTGAGGAATCCTTTGATCATACTGTTCTCTGTATCACCTTCATCAGCCCTATCTGAGCAGTCTTGTAAAGCACACCCTTTTCCCTGAATCCCATATCAGATCTACCTGCATTCAAAACCAATGTGCATGGCAGGGGGTTGCATTCTTTTATCGAGGGAGAACCCAAGTGCTAGAGCAGAGATTAGAAATAAGCAACACAGTTTAAGTATCAACAATGGTTTAGATTACTAGGTAGAGACATATTTTGAGAAAGTCCATTTCACAAAGACACTGTCATGGTTTGACGCATTTGGTTTCAACCCACCACAGAGACAAAAAACAAAATTCCCCCCGAAAGCTTTAAGAGTCATATTTCAATTAGTGTAAAGCAACACTCCCAATTATGGGAACTCCTGAAACCCAGGACTACAGAGCAAGATGCAAAATCATCAGTAGCATTCGTTTTATTAGCGTACAAAGATAAAATATTGGATATATTAGATAAAGCATTAATAAATTACTAGAAGCTGTTAAAAGATATTATAGATAAGCAGTACGTGCATTATTGATCATGTAATTTACTGGACTGTACAACCAGTTGGTATAATGGATCGTTACCCATTCAATTTCTAATGCTCTGAACTGGGGACGTATCCTAATGTAGATGGTAACACATTTTCTTTGTTTTTAATATTGACATTAAAGAGCTGAAAAGCAGCAACAATGTTTTCAGGAAATGCCAATGTTTCTCTTATTGACGTACACAGCCAGTTTTTCCTGCTGGTTTGGTTTGTTCTTTTGGAGGGATTTTTTGCCAATCACATCTCCAGGAGCAACATTCTGCCTTTGGAACAGCTCAGAGCTAAGCACCGGAGCCTCCACCTGAATGCAAACCCAGTGTGGACAGTGCTGGTCTGCATGCTTTGAAATAGGAGGAGGTTAATCACTGCTGAGATGTCACCAAGGACCACGGCATTCAATTGTTTCTTTACTGAGAACCATTCAGGAACAGCCAGCACCACTTGCAACACAAGGAGCAACGATTTTAATAATGCATCTTTGCAGGTAACTAGTATTCATCACAGGTGTAGGTGGGCTTGCATTCAAGTTGGTCAAGAGCTCTACAGGGAAAGAAAATAAGCGAACTGAGCTGTCAGTGTCAAATCACAGCTGATGAATGAGTTAACCTACAAGACTTTGCTATATATCTCATTGGACACACCAAGCAAACAGAAAAGAAAAAACATCAAAGGGAATGCTTGCACTAAAAATATGACTCTAAAAAGATTTTTGATCAGTTATGATGTGTAATAAGTCTTCTGTCTGTCTTAATAAAAAGAAGTCATTATTTACTAGTGAACTAATACCAGTAGCTGTGACAAGCAAAACCAATAAAGCCCATAAAAATATAAAATAGCTGTTCTATGCAGTTAGGCTAAAAGAGAACACATTCAATGTTTTAGATGAAAAAGCACTTAGGCTTACTATCTGTTCAAAGACAACCTCCATTACATGTTTGGAACTGCAACAAATATCGAGAACATTTCCTCATAACCCAACTTTTACACGAAAAATAAAAAAACATGTTCTTTTTAAAGCATGAAGTCATAAGAACTTATTTAATGCTTCGGATTGATACCTGTGGGTGTTAATTAATGTGGCCTTTCAAACAAATGTACTAATGTTCCAATACTACGTCACCCTTGAATACTGTAACTTAAAGTCTCATCTCCTAAATATAAGGCACCCCAATTCAGGTTTCCTCTATCTGTTATCCATGTCTGCTGTTTTCTCAAGTAATTCAATCTTCATGCAGGTGATGCAGTGAAGTGTCATGGAACCAAGAAGTATCCCGTTAAACTGCTTTGCTGTATTATTTTTCCATGTCAATAACGCACAGGTTTTATCACTATTAGAACAATCCTTATAAGAATAAAGCATCATACACCGTGTCTCTAGGCAATGCCACTGAAACTACATTTGCAATGTCTTAAAAAACACAGGACTTATTTATTAACTTTTTAGAGTATTAGTCTCACTCAGACGGAAAAATAAAGAAATCTTCATTTAATTAAGGTATTTAAAACCTTATTTTTGTTTTGTGTTTTCTTGACTTCTGTGAAATAAACTTAGATACTGGTGATTATCATGTCCAATAACTCCTCAAACCTAGTAGGATATACAGTGTTTTTCAGCTTATGAAATTTATCTAACATGAATAAACACTGAGATTAGAGGGTTTTTTCCTTGAAAAACAAAGTATGACAAAATGCAAAGTAGTTTAATAAAAATGTTGTTTCAACTTTTAAATCAATGACTAATAAACTGCCTCTATTAACTTGCAGTTAAAGTAAGAAAAATAATCACAAATCAACTATGATTTATTTTTGGATAATTTTACTTGACATGTGTTTGAGCCTATTCCTGTTATTTATTTTCCATACAAGGTTATCAGCAAATTTTATTATACTTTTTCTGATAAAATTCATGCTTTATATGTTTAGGAGTATTACAATACTCTGATTTTCAGAATGAGCAAGGTCAGATTGCCTCCTAGTCACAAAGCAAAGCTTAAAAGAAGCCTATGAGAGTGAAGGTGGTCTGATAAAAATATAAAATAACATATAAAGCAGATATTTAATCAAGCCACTGAAGCATTGCTCTAAATTTATATATTAAATCTTAAAAATTATTAAGTCTGAAATAATAAGAAAATGGGTGTCTTATCTGGTGAAAAATTCTACTGAACAGCTACCGAATGTACTAGTTGAACTCGCGCATGAAAAATTTTTCTAAGGTGATTCCAAAAATATTTACCAAATAAGAAATAGATACTTTCTTGGAGTTCTGAAGGTTGTTAAGCTTTGGGAAAAACAGAGGAGCTTCCTTCAAGTATTGAAAATGGAGCCAACACCACAACTAAATCCATGTTACAAAAACAGAAAACTTACTCTAACTAAAATTTTCATCTTAATAGTGATTTTAGCCTCTTAATTGAATTTTTTTCTGAAGTCTGAATTAGTTTTATTGGTAATAAATGGAAAACATGAAAAACTAAATTACATAATAAAGCACGAAGGGCATATAGTTATGAGCTACTGTGCCCCTGAGAGAGGCAAGCAGTATTTTATATTCAGTGAAAAAATTAAGAGCAACATGCAAAATAGGGGGGAAAAAAATGATAATATTCTTCAAACAATTAATAACCACATTTCAGAAGTGAATTTTTAAAATATTACTATTTCTCAAGAAATGAGAAAAGCTGTAAATCAGCAGCACTAGCAAGCACAACCATCTTTTCCTCAGTAGTTTATAAAATAATTAAAATAATTATTAGAAATATATCCTATCTGTCATTTAGGCCCTTCAACATTTGACAATTACATAACTAAAAAAACCAATTGATTCTGGCAGCTATGAAGGCCCCAAATGATTTTATTGTCAACACTGTTTAACAACTCACTAAAAACTATCAAAAGTAACTTTTCCTTTTAATTAAGAAAAAAAAAACACCTTAGAAATTTCATGGAAAATATATAAACCACCCATTTTTCACTTGTGTTGAAGTGCAAAAGAAACTATTTCCTTCTGAACCTAAATTCCATCTCGTTTCATGAACATGTATTTATGTAAGACGTGTTCAATGCTCTCAGGCATGTGGTGATTCTTTGGGTGTCCTGTGCAGGGCCAGGAGCTGGACTCCATGCTCCTCGTGGGTCCCTCCCAACTCAGCACATTCCATGATTCTGTGAAATAGGTGCAGCAAGCTTGAGCTGAGAACACAAACTTGTTTGTCACATGCATTAGATCTGAGCTGAACTCCAAAGCTGAAAGGAGCACCACACAGCGAGGATGTTCTTCCCTCACAAACGTGAGGCACACCTGCAGTTCCCTTTCAGGTGACATTTAGGGCACATGCATCCCATGCAATGGGACAAGCAAGGCAAGGAACAGGCAGCACAAGGCTCACAACACTAACTTGTCTCATCTCAAACTGCCAGAATAAATAAAATTAAGACAAAACCCAAACACATTTAGAAGCAGCTGAAGAAACATGATTATTCTCTACAGCCTGTACACCTAGATAAACTCAGTCTGGCATTTTGAAACAACTCTGTTTTATCAAGGGGTTTCTCTAGGTTCCTTATCATGGGCCTCATCTCTTTTCTGACTGTCCTCTCCCATGTGTCTTTTAAAAGGGCTTCTAAAGATGAAAGTCTTTAAGAGCAGCATTATTTCTGTAAAGCTGGAGTTTATAAGTAAAATGGGAAGCAGGGCACAGGAGCAAGTGTGTAAGGGAGCAAACACAGAGGAGAGAAAAGTAAATTTGTGTTGTGGTTTTACCCCAGCCAGCAGCCAAGCCCCACACGGCCACTCACTCACTTCCCCACCAGCAGAACTGGGGACAGAACTGGAAGGGGAAAAGCCAGAAAACTCATGGGCTGAGATAAAGACAGGTCAGTAGGGAAAGCAAAGGTCACGCACATATTTGCCTTGAGGTTAAAGCAGGCATAGTAATTTCCACTTTCCAGCCCAAGCACTACTCCAGGACTCACATACACTGTTAAGCAGTTCCCACCTTTTACACCAAGTGTGCTGGTGTTTCTGTGATGTTGGGTTTTGTTCCTAACTCTTTCTCTGAATAGACACCCCCATGATATGTGCCTGTGCAGATGACAGTTTAAGGAATGTAGGAACCTTTCCTGATAGGATGAATAGATTTAACAGCAGAAAAAACATTACTGCAAGTGAGATTCTTCATTTTTATACACTACTGTGTATTTTTTATGATTCGTGTCTAAGATCCTGTTAAATATTTAAACAACAATACAATATCAGTAAGTAAACTCTTTAAATCAGCCATCCACTATACTGTATAGTGGGAACAGATGTGCTCTTATTAAGGCTATATTGTAACTCAACAATAATTTGTCATATTTGACATATTGTTAGATTATGTGCACCTGCCAGAACTGTAGTAGCAATTACAAATGATATATATACCACTTTTATTTTAAATACCTAAACAACTTATGTAGACGTGAATACGATGTATGGAAAAATTGTAATTTCCTAAATGTCATCACCAAACAACACCTAATGTCTCACAATTTCTTTTTATGTATATTTTATTATAGTGCCCAACTGTTTCAACACTCTAGTGGCTGGACTTTAATGTGGTTCAAGCAGCCCCAAGTAACATCACCAAATGTTTAACATCTGTGAAAATTGGACCAACAAATGCTCATGTTTTCAGGAGGTCATGCTGGCCAGCTTTCATTAACAATTACTTTAAACTTCAGTTTTCTTTATAGCTTTTTAATTCAGGAAGGACACGCAAAGTTCACCTTAGTTAAACTGTTAAGTTTGGAATAAACTCATATAATAATGATCTTTAGAATATTTATAAACTTTTGAAAGTTTCTTTTCCTTCCCACAGTATTTGGATCTTGTTTTGTTCACCCATTACTTTAACACAGGGAAACAAAACTTCTAATTAGGTCTTAAGAGTTCAGCATACTTTCAGAACAGAGTCAGAATCTCCCAGTTCTTATTTCCTTTTACTTTGTTTTCCTTCTTCCCCCAATCCATCTACAATTTTCACACCACATTTATAATTTATTCGCAGAGTTTCTTATTGCCATTGATATATGGTAATTCTATAACCATGAACTATTGTACCTTGAAAACTCTCTTCAGAGTTTTGAATTTTTCTACCAACTTCATACCTTTAGCATATGGCAAGGCTTTAAATCTGCCACAGTCTTCTAAACCAAAGATTTTTCACTATGGGGTTGGACTCCTGAGTGGAAACCTGGAGGGCAGAACCCCATGGGACCCCAGGATGTAGGAATTCTAGGGACTGAATTCTGGTGCGGGTTCAGCGCTGTAGGGTGTACAACTACCTCATCTTTAAATGAGCATAACAAATTCTTAAATGTACATAGCTCATGGGAAAAAGGAAAGAAAGGATCTTTGAGTAATAGTATAAATATAGGAGAGAGTGGTTGAAAGGCAAAGATACAAAATGTCTTTTGAAGATGAAAAAACCTCAGTAATTTGAAAACAGATGAGAGGAGACACCACTGATAATCTCAGCATTGCACACATTATCCCTACAAAAGTAATTAATTTATTATCAATTAAACCTACAAAAATCCAAATCTTTTTTCCCTCATTACATAAACTCCACATTTCTTGCTGCAGCCTTTTTGAAAGAAATACAGGAAATAACCTGTAGGAGACCTGCTCTTAATGATTTTTTTTTACAGCTTTTAGCAATATTGTCATCTTATTCCTTCCTCCAGCAGGAATCCTTGGTTTTCACTGTATTATATGTCTCCATATTCCACTAAGTGCCATTTTAATAGCAGGTTGCGATACACTTCTGTTTCAGAGGACCAGAGAGGAAGCTTTGATAGGGATAGGTGGGAACTAATCTCCCTTTCCCATGCCTACAAGCTGTACAGAGATCCCAGCCTATAGATTCGTCAGTGCTACAGCCACACTCTCTGACCCAGTAATAGCTTTGATCTTTGAGGAGAATTCAGAGCAGGCTGCTCCCAACCCATCAAGTGGTGCCAGAGAGCCTCAGCCTCTATCAGTTAATTACAATAACAGGCTGTTGTGAGACTCAGCTTTGCTTTAGGACCTCGGAGCCCCACATCCAAATTGGGACAACACTTAACACACAGTTTGTTATAGTGCCTTCTTTAGTGTCTCTCCCTTCCATTATTTATAAAGAGCCCTAGTGCAGATACATTGGAAAGGAAGGTGAATTCAAAACTCATTCTAAAGAGGATGAAGTTATTTCATTTTATTTTGGAAATGTTTGCATTATGTACAAGTTTACACAGAGAGCTTTATAGACTGAAATGATTTACCATTAAGGCACATATTGATTATAATCTCCAGTTATTTAAAAGGAGACCTGTTTACCCCACAGCACTTAATAAACTGTGACATGTTTCAGCTAAACAGTGACACTGGTAAACAAAAGTTACTGATCTACCCAGCGAGTTATAAAACTTGTAACACGCTGTAAACAGCTCTGTCATTTTATTTAGCATATTGCATTGCATGAGCTGCTTTATTTACCTAGTGGTAAATCTTTATGTATCAAAAATGCTACAGAAGGCACAACAAATAAATTACGAACAGACACTAACATCTGACTAGTTAATCAAACAAATAGGACATATAACAAAGAAAAAAGCTATAAATATTGACAACAAGCTGCTTCAGCCACAAAAACATTCAATACTTCAGTTCTCAAGTGTGAGTTTTATATCAGTCCCCTGGAAACAGTTTGTATCCTCCAATAAATTTTTACAGTTGATTCACCTGCCTGATACCCTTCAGCCATTTCCTTCAGAAGCTGTCAAACCCGCCAACAATAATATATGGCCCGACCAACAAGAACAGCTGTAGCCATTCTCTCTGCTGGTTCCCGCACCCTGTTCTGCATAAAATAATACATCAAGATTAATTGATTTCCCGTCAGTCTCACAGAACAGAAAATTAATTTTCATGTAGCTATTTTCCCCAGCATATGAATTTTGAACATGGCAAGTAATTTAAGTTTTTAATTATTCATAAGTAGAAGAAGAAGAAAAAAGAAAAAAAGAAAAAAAAAAAAGAACACAACACAAGATAAAGTGAGCCCCTGAAAGCCCCAAGGCCGTGGCCTGGACCTTGATTTGTGCTGAGACAACAATAGCATTCACTAATGCCTATATAAATAATATATGTATTAACATACATCTTTGTACAACACCAATTTCTCTCACTCTGACCCAAGACTACCAGGTCATACAGCAGCAGTTTGTCACAGACTGTACATGTGACGTGCTACAAGGCAAACATATAATGTGTCAGCCATACTGGATTGACCCCGATTGCCTCCAGAGCATGAGCACACCTATAACATAATGGGAAGGTAACGGTCAGCATCTGAGGGGAGTAAAACTTGCTAATCAGCAGGGTGTCATATCTCAGCAAACCTTCTCTTTGCAGGTGACATTGACTTGTGCAAAGAAAAATGCTAATGGAAAATTAAACAGAATAATATGTCTTGCTCAAGTTAAATCTTTTCCAGATGACTGCTAAAGCCTTAAAGAAAAACACAGGCCATTCAAAGATAGTAAGATGTCATAAAGAAGGCACATCTAAGAAAATCTCATTAGCTAAGGTTCAAATTTCTATAAACAGACATTGTCACGAGTTGAAGTATAGAATTTGTAACCTTGAACAGAGGCCAGAACTGTACAGGTAAATATCCATAACTCAAAGCATTCATTATAATAATTTTTGATGAAGTACAAACCACTCATTAATTATTTAATGCAATGAATGATCAATAAGTCTCAGATTGGATTTTTTATTTTAAGAAAATAAAAAGCACACAACTAAACTTGCACTGTGCAATGCTCACACGTGGCTTGGGGTTCAGGGAAAGTTGCAGCATGAAAATGTACCCTTAAATTCAAAAGGAGTGTGCAAATGTCGAAGGCATGTCACCGAAAATACTAAACAACAGGTTTGCCTTTGAGTGTTCTTTCCATCCTTGAAAAGTTCTGGGAAGCTTCATTTTATTAGTTAAACCTTGTTAAAAAACCTCAAACTTTGACAAGGTGTGCCATAAAGTTACTGCAGAGGAAAGATGCTTACCACTGTCAGTGGCACTAGATAAATTCACAAGGGTGGAAGTCTCAGAAAGATCAGTTAAACAAGAGCAGGCTGTGACTATTTTTGTGTATATATTTTGATGAAATGTTAAACAATGAGCACAAGGAAGTGTAACAACTGCCACAAAGGTGGCAAAAATGCTCAGTCCAAATAGAGGTCCTGTACTGGATAACAACCTGCTTACAGTGTGGCTGAGCACTGGGTCACACCAGCAGCTCTGTATTTGAGATTCTTCCAGTATTTTGATGCTAAAACCATTGTCAGCACTTTTCCAAAGGCTGCTTATTTTCCTATTCAGGAAAGGCTGAAAAACTACTAAAACTCAGCATATCTACATTAGTCCTTTAAAAGCAAGTTTTGAACAAGAATCTTAAGTTCTGTTTTCATTACTACAAAAGAGATTTTCAAAACAGGAACCCAAGCTCAGTATCTTCTCAATGTATCCACAATAAACCTGTGGTTTAGATGGAAAATAGACTTCTGTCTTTAAGCAGCGATACAGGTTAAAGGCCTTTATCTTCTGTACATTTACCCTTGCAAATATATGGATATCTAGTAACAACAAAATTATCAGCAAACAGGATCAAAATGTGATGCCATGCACTTTCCCTGGCAATTGAATTGTTAACATTCTGACACACTACTGTTTCCAACAAAATACCCACTGAAAATAAAATAAAAATTACATTTACCTCCGAAATGTAAAGGAAGTTTACATTGCAAAATACTGAATTATTCAGAACTATAGCTCATCTTTATTGTCACATTTGAAAATAGTTGCATACAGCTTTAAAGTCCCAGTGAGGATAAAAAAAAGGTATCGGACTTTTAGAGGGGAGGCTTAAAAAAGTAGCTTTTGATGGATTTGGGTTTTGTTATTTCCTTTTCAAACTGCAAAATGGTTAAAAAGAAATACCTATACTTGGTAATACCAGCCATTCTACAACTCTGTCTTCCCAGTTTTTCATGTCAAATTTATCTGCAGTTGTCCTTCTAATATTTACTTGGTTTTTCTACCCTTTCGTTAAGAAAACAACCTTATTGAGAACATAATGAGATCATAATGTTCACCGCTAAAATACGTTTGCAATCCTGTAAATGAAATATACAAACTAGGGGAAGGAAAAGAAAATCCAACTAAAAACGCACACACAAACAAAAACCCCCACAACTTTACAAAGTTGGTACTGCTGCTACAGATACTGTTCCTGGCATAGCTTAAAGGTCTTTGTTTCTGTAAATTCAATTGAGTGTTCCTATTTCTAAATCTACCAAGAGGTTCTAATTATTGTTAGAAGCCTAATTAGCATTTAGTATTACATTACAACAACTGCAGCAAAATTGTACCCGTTCTCCAATAAACAGTATTCACAGTGTGCAATCAAGCTGCTGTACGATGCAATGAGAATTAATAGCACTGCACGACAATGGTAAATCCTACAACTCCCGCTGTGTGTGTTTAATAATTTTTCACTCCTTCCAGATTGTTCCCATCAAGCGCAATTCCCAAGATCCTAATCAGCTTTCCTCCCCATCAATACTACATAGGGATCTGAGCGCTGAAAATTATCTGCAATTTCAAAAAGTGCTTTGTTGCATTATTAGGCCACTGACCTAAGAGGTAATGGGTAAATAGTTTCTGAAAAATGTCCAGAGCACAACATAAATTAAAGCTTATAGTCTTGCCTGCTGTTCTTACCAGAGCTGTAACTGCAAACTCTAACAGTTTTTACATAAAATCCTTAACTACAGTGTTATTTTTTACACAAAAATTAGTACAAAGATGAAAAGGTTTATATTTAAACAAGTTCCTTTACCATATTTTACACATATAATACAAAGTTGGAGAGCCATGAGCACCTTGTAAATGTATTGCACATGTATAGACAGACAGAGAGCAATCAGAACAACCACCATAGTTTTGTGCAAGTTCATACATGCAGAATATGTGAGTCACTTCTGGAAAGAGGTGCACACACAAAGCGGTACATCTAGAAATGGAATCAGTCTTCTTTGGTCTTCCATTTTAGCCGAAGCAAGAAATATAAATCCTTGTCAGAATACCATATTGTGATGATCAGATAAATTCAAAGTTCACCATGTTTCCATAGAGCGTATATATTTCATACATTTCTCTGACAATTAAGATTAACTTAACAGAAAAACAGAGGTGTTAGAGGGGCAACTTACTTCTGTAGGGAAAACACAAAATGTCCCACTGATACATTACCAAGGTACATTCCCCAAACACCCAGATAAACAGACTCCCCCTGGGCAGAGCTGTAGCTGTGTCAGTGGCGGGGCGCTGAGGGAGCCACACACCTCACTCGCAGCCCCATATGCTGGGAACTGCGCACCAACAGACATTTGAATATTATGAAAGGAGTTGTAAGTTTGGCAAAGCGCTCCCTCTGGCTTTGTCACAGTAATTTGTTTCAGTTAATGGAGTTTCAGCCTTTCCCCATAATCACTATCCCTTATTATGGAAATCTTATCTGTATAATAAACTCATCTTCTCACAAGGGAGTTCTCCCTTCCTTTCACAGTTTGTCAGTGCCAGTACCATTTAAGTTTTACCTTGTAGTCAGAAAGTAATTTTATTTTACCTAGTTATCACGACATATAAAATGCTGTGGTATTAATTACCTATTACCACTACCTCTGACAAAATGTGGCATTATTATTTGTCTTCAACAAAAGGAGGATTTGTTCATTAATTCCACCCCCCCAAAAAAAACATTGCAAAATTATTCTGCAGTAATTTGCATCTGTTTCTGATGAGCTGGTTATGGATCACACTTGAAAAAACACCATGTTATGACATATCTAGACACAGTTGCAAGCAGGTGGCAGAGAACGGATGGAAGAGCTTAAGAAAGACAGAAATAGGGCATGAGGAAAAAGGTAAGAAAGAGCTCAACTCTGGGCTGAGATGCTGATAGTTTTTAAAGAAAAAAGCACACAAAGTCCAATTTATGCCAGTTGAATGGGAGATACAAAAAGCACAACAAGGAATTCCATTTTTTTTTGGTTAGGCAGAGCTTAATACGAACTGCAACAAAGGACTAGCACCAAGCCCTTTTTCCCAGGCAGCAGTGTTACTAAACACACAATCTGTGAACTGTGAAGGCAGCTTCTTCTTCTCAATGGACATACTTGAAAAATGTGAACTTTTCAGTCCAGTCTGTAGAGCACCGTTTTCCTGAACATTTCTGAAGCAGCCTACTTTGCTAAAATTAATTACATGTATCCACAGAGTAAAACATTGTATTTCAATACTCTAAATTGAAGGCACAAGAGCAGCTTGATGTTAAGGGGTAGGGAAAAAGGAGGTTCCAAATATGAATTCCTCATGAGGCACATGACACTTGGTGGCCTTCACTCTGGCTGTCACTGAAGATGTCACACTGTCAAGTGCAAGTACTGGAAATAAAATGGCGAGGTGGGTTCATCTAATGTAACAAAACTGTTGTCTTTGCTACACAACTAAGGATTATTTGCTCTTTGACACTTCCTCTCTGATTTTCCCTCTTCAGGAAGCCCATAAATCAAACAAATTTACACCTCACAATACCAAAAGCAACATAACTAATTTTAGTATTAGCTGTAGATACAAAAGCTGTGACAGCCAGATGAGAATGCTGGCACAATTTTTATTCTACACTGACACTCGTCTCCATGGGAGCCATAACACACAGTTGTGTTGGCGACTTTGAACTAACTCACTTCTTGGCCGTCAATTTGTGTGACTGTGGATGAGCTCTTGAGGCAGCTTTGTCCATTACTTATGAGTTTCTTTTGACTGAATGTTCAAAATTATACTGTTAATACTGTCATTCAGTATTAAAAAGGTTCTGCATATTCACTTCCTTCTTTTTTGGCCTTTAAGTTGGCTTATCATCCCCAAGTTTGAAGCTTTGATATACAAGCAGGGGTGCCTGATTCATTTTACTTAAAAATATGAACCCAATAGACATAATCCAGAATCTCTGGCTCTGAACTGGGTTAGCATATGTTATATTTGATTTGTATTTCTATCAGTATCAACCCAAGCATCCTTATATACACCAGCTATGAACATGATTTATAGCAAGTCATTCAAGGGAAAGCATATAGCTTCCCTTCACAATTTGACGTTATCAAGATTACTTCAGAAGCTGGCAGCAGCTACCACAAGCAACAAGCTGTCACTGTAAATAAATCACTCCCTCAGAAATAAAAGTTAAAAATATAGATTAACGCAAACAGAGGTCAGTATTTTAGGCTTAGTTTTTGTTTCACCTCTCAGCCAAGCCACAAATCAACACTGTATCTGACCAAAAAGCCAAAAATTAGCACAAAACTTTTCATTTGTATTTAAGACAGAAATCAGAACCAGAAATTAAAAACAAAACAAACAAAAAAAGGTAGATACCATGCCTTTGGGTAGCCCAATTTATCAGATTAATGACACGGATTTAGTCTTTAAAAAAGCACTGGCCAACAACTTGAACAAGTGTGGTCATTGGGGCTTACCCTACCAGTTTTCAAGTATCCTAAATAAAACCACTAACAACACTTAATATGTGTTTTGGGAATGACTGTCCTCATACTTCTAATTCTATACAGATACCCCTACTCGAATAGCATTCTTATTCCCAAGGCTACTGCACCCTGCTCATGTAAATCTACAAAGAGGTACTTGGAAAGGCCATCAGCAGAACTACCAATGTACTCTGTGGTAAGAATATTAGTTTATAATGTGCAAATCCCATCAGAGTAGATTGAAAATTAGTACAGAGACACAACTTGGCCTACCCACCCTCAACAATAACAAAACAAAACAAAACAAGAGTTCTTAATTAATCTGCTTTGCTTTTCTTTCTTAATAAACAATGTTTAAAATATAAAGAAATTCAAATTACTGTCTTAATATTCTAAAGTCTTGATTTACTTAAGTCTAAAATTTAAACAACTCATTTGTTAATCCTTTAAGTAAAACAAGTCAAGTGGAGGAAGCCACCTGGAAGTAAAACTTGCTAGAAAGTCAAAACAGCTTTTGATAGCTATTACACAATGACAAAAATATTTTCTTGGGACTTGGCTCCCAACTGGAATGTTTTTATCACTGCTTATGATATCCTAGTTTCTTCTTGGCAGAAAAGCATCTAAAAATTCTACTGGACGATAACATTAATTTCAGAACTGTAATTTAGAGCACTTGCTGATTAACTTATCCCAAAACATTGGGGTCATAACAGGAGTCCCCCTTAGTCCTCTTTCCACAACTTTATCCAATAAGGTATTGTTCAGTAACCTTACAGTTGTGGTCATCTTCCACCATCAGCAGTTCTACAGCTGTCAAGATGTCCTCTATCTTGCTTGTCAATTATTTTATGTCTGACCAACCCACTTATTTTGCATTTTGACACATGCAAAGCCATACACTTATGTTTCATAGTTAGAGAACTCTAAGCATAGAGTATGCCAAGCATTAGGACTCTAAGCGTATTTTCTCTCCATAGAAAAAATAAGCACCTGAAATTCCAGAAAACAAATTTGTTCATTAAAATATTCACAATGTTTTTGATAATGTGACACTATCAGCTAGAAAATGTGAGAGTTTTGAAAAAAAACTCATTAAATTATACTGCTTTACACTACTCATCCAAGTATCTTTTTCAAAGCCAATACAGTATAAACATGAAAGAAACTAACTGTGAAAAGTATATCTCCTACAGTTTACCACTCTTTGATATGTAAATAATTCACTGCAATCCTTTTTAATATTTTCCCTCTACTGTTATGCTGATAAAGCAGTTTTTGCTATAAAAGAATATACTACATTTATTAGCACACATATGTACAGGTGTATGCAAAAAATACTGCATGTGAACAGTGCTGAAGAGAAGGAAAGATGAATTTTTCATGCTTTCAAATGTAATAAACACAAAACCTTTAAGATATGCTCAAGTTTACTCTCTGTGTGTGCTGTGTTTATTTATGGGTAATACATGAGCAGACATGAAGACCTGAAAAGTAGAAAACAGTTGAGGTGAAAAAAGCTAGAATTAATGACCAACATTAACTGAAGGCTTCTAGATAGAAAGATGAATCCCCAAGCCCAGTATACAGGACTACACGTGGACAGATGCATTTGGATGTTCTAGATTTCAACTGGGGGCTCTGTTCTTAAATAAACAAAGCATCTTAATTCTCTCCAGCTCTGATAAGAGGAACATCAGAATTGAGATAGCTACATGAATACTAGCAATGATGTCTGCACTAGAACCCAAAGGCCCAAACCAAATTAAGCAAATTGATTCATTATGCATTCTAGTCTATGACTTTTACTGTGAACTTTAAAAGGTAAAAGTTGTCAATTGGCACACATGGGAGTACCTGTACCTGCATGGAGACAAGTAACAGGGGAAAAAACATAGGAGCAAAGCAGAAAACAATTAGTCTTCAAATACTTTGCTACAAAATTTTAAAATGCCAGAGTGATTCTGTGTTTCATGATCAAGGAAAAAAATATTTGTGTCAGTACAGGCAAGAACAGATATCTCATAAGGCTCTAGTGAATAGCTGCAAAGCATGCAGCAGCCAGAAGGTGAACGCTCCGTTCTCCCAATACACGATTAGTACATTTGCTTACTGAGTCAACAACTTCACTGCAAATGCTGTGGTATGTTTGGCAAATGATGATTAAATTATTTGATTTTGCACTTGTACTCTACTTCTGAAATCTTGTAGTCACCCATCCTCCTCCTCCTTTTTAAACCTGTTATCCCCACCACATGCCACCTCCCCCACTCAGCAGGGACCTTGGTCATGAGGAATTACTGTGCTACCTCGTGCCCATAAGAAATTGTAGGGCCTGGTGTTCGAGTTATCCAGGCATAACAAGTTATTTCCCAGCATGCTCACTGATTAGGTACCTTCCATAACCATAAAGTCAACAATAATCTACCTACATGCCCTTTCTGCAGGTGGCTGACCTATAAATGTTAAGTAAGTCAGTGGCAGTTCAGTCTAAATTACTTGCAAAGCATTATGCGTAAACATTAATGCTGCAGCATGTCCTTAACTATACAACTGGGACTCTATAGTCTGCAAAATAATGTTACTTGATATTTTTTCCTATGTAAAAGCCTTTTCCCATTATAAAATTATGCAATGCCCCTCTTACTTGATGATCCATTCTTTCCTTCAAGTCTTTCTCATAAAAATTAGAAGCAACTTCCTTTAGTTTGGGGGTAATTCCTCCTCTTTTAACAGAGTGTCTTTTCTAAACACCTAAGGACTCAACATACTGACACAGATTTCCATCAAGCCCCACTTTTCTGTGAAAAACTTTCTAATAGAACATATTTTTTAAATTTACCTGACTTCTTCCGCTGCCCGAACAAAAGATTTAGAGCTTAGTACTTAAAAAAAATCCAAAACCTCACATACCATGGGAACCACGAGTATCAAATAAAATGTTATAAAATGTACCATAAAAGCAGTGTAGGAGTAACAGTGGCTGCTATGTTCGAGTGGTAGTACTGAAGAGCACAGAGCCTGTGATTTCATGCAGTGCCCTGTGACTGGAATGATAACAATCCACATTCCCTGTGCAGTCACTCAAACACTTCCCTTTGGGTATTGTGGCGCTGAATGCTCTTTGCTATTAACTACAAGCAAGAGGAAAAGAGTATGTCACCTTCTTGGAAACTCCGAAACGCACAATTGTCTGACACTGTTTCAAAATCAAAATCAAAGACTTGTCAATTCTTTCGCTTGCCTTCCTGGATTAATTCCTTCACAGAAAATGCTAAGGAGAAAAGCATCCAGCAGATTTAGTAAGCAATATAAGACACATGATTTTGTCAGCACTGAGTTCAATAGCTAAACTTGTCCAGTAGCTTAATTATGAGCAGTCCTAAACTCAGTCTGCAATTATAAATGCTGTCAAATTAGTTCCCAGAATTATCTCCAGGTGGTGGAGGCAGACATATGGTTGTATTTTACTAGGAGGATGACAAAGGGTGAAAATCAGTTTTTGGACTTGAGTAAATATTTCTCCAGGACAACTTGTGCAGACAGTTGGTATTTTACAATAAAATTAACTCCAGTGACACAAAGTCCTAACACATCTTTTTTATCTCTTCTCAGTTTAAACATCACTTAGGTACTCTTCTGCAGAAACAATTTTCTTTCTATCCTCATTTTGCCACCAAAATAAAAAAGCCAGAAAACAAACAATGAAAACAACCCAGCTCTTTTCACCTACAAAATGATTAAAGTATTTGGAACACCTCAAGGATATTGCAACAGCTACTCCTAAGAGGGCAAACAGGAGATACCATGAGAGCAACACCACAGAGTTTAACCAACAGCAGATTCATATCAGCTTCTTTGCATAGTTTTTAAGATAGTTCTGCTGAGCCTATTCCTTAAATTCTGTTTGAGGGAAATGGACAAAAAAGACTGCATTGTATTCATATTAAGTCTTTGAGTTACAGAGTGACTGGGGACCATTTTGCTCACCAGAAAAGCAGCCAAAGAGGTCAGTGTTCCACCACCTCAGACTGCAGACTCATCCACACACCTGCATAGCTCATGTTTGGGAATCCTTCCTACTGCAGACATGGATGACAAACTCTAAGCAACTAAAATACTACCCAATATAAACGCTGAGGCATATACATTTTCCATCATTTCTCCTTTGAAAGAGATAATCCACTTTTGCAGTGGTATAAAATCCTGATGAGGAGCCCCAAATTCTGAACCTTAAACTGCCTCACGAGCACTGAACTCCACTCTTTGGTAGTACAGTAGCATTCAACCTCAAAACAGCTTCAAAGAGAAGTTAGGAAATACAATGACTCAAAAGGAAGCAAAACTTCCAAACAAAAGATACCCTTCTACAGCTGCTCAGAAATTCAGGATGGCAGAGATGGATGATGTGCACGTAAGATAGTCAAGGCCGTGCCATTTTCTCGCAGCCACAGCTTCCATTTGATCAAGAGAGAAAAATCACACACGCTCCAAGTCTTTCTAAGCTACAACTTGGCAGTATTTCCAAGTTGTTCACTACTGCTTACTCTTTATAGCAAAAATATACTATGCTTTTTTACCTTCATTTGGATTCCATGTTATTCTTTCAAAAGAAGGTACGACATTGCTGTTCAAATGTAAAAGAAATACAAATATATCTGGAAGAGTACCCTTCAAAAAATTAATCTATACTGTAATGTCCCTTGTAGGTTTAAAAACCAGCACAAAATAGCAAAACATACACTATTATTACCCAGTACACATTTATTGTATGCCAGAGCCCAAAAACAGTTAAGAAAATGGAAAAGTTGCTTTTTTCCCTCTACACAAATTTGTTAATGGGGAACATAATGGTAAGCCATGTTTGCTGGCATTCTGTGAAACATCTACAAATTGCCTCTGCAAAGCATTATAGGTTGTCAGACTAATGCAGTTGAAGATAATTTGGCCTTTCAGTGAATTGAACCTCACAGCACGATTATACTCCAGCACCAAGTAGAGTGTCACAATTATTCTTTCATGCTGAATTACCATATAATGTCATAAACCTACCTGTCATAAGTCCTGCAGCCGAGCTTGAATTTTTTCTAAATCTATGGTTCATGGGAAAAAAATGAATTTTTTGCTTCTAATGGAAATCTGATTGTTTTTATCAACAATAAATTTCATAGCAAATCAAAGGATATGCTTGGACAAACAATCTGATACTCAAGGTTAAAAAACACACAAATAATAAATTGCTGGTGTGTCATGTTCAATTTTTACTACTGCATTACACTGCAATAACCATAACAGGATCTAAATTGTTGTCAGAACATTAAACAAACCCCCTTACTTCACAAAGGCATCCTGCCTGAGTAATTCACACAACGGAAACAACTATCACATTTTCCACTGTCCCACCACCATACCATACATCAATGCAGTTTATGCATTTGGACAATTTTTTGAATAAATTACTTCCATCCTGGCTGATGTTGCCACTTTGGTAAGAGACAGATCAGTTTTAATTGTCTTTTTGTCTATACTGAGCCACTGTTTTTCTGGCTCCTTCCTGCCCTTACATCCTGAGCACCAAAATAAACTATGACCATATCAAATTGCTTAATTCTAGGCAAATCAGTGCTCTTAAAAGAAAGAAATCCGTGAGCTCACTTGTCATTTCCACTGTTATTAGTCTTCTTCCTTGCATTCACCTAAACAAAGTTGGGGAAGTGGGGGTGGGGTGTGTGTCTGTGTGTTTCTGTGTGCGTGCTTTTAAGTAACAAACTAGCTCTGACCCAGCCTAAACAAAGCATTACGTAAATTCAACCCATTGCATTGGTTGGATCAGTATTACCATACAAAACACCAACTTCAAAACCTTTAATTCAGCCAAAATCCCATTCCTGGCAAATAAGCATCAAACTAAAGAATTACAGGGGGAAAAAAAGTACAAACAAAAATAATCATCAGACCTTAATGAGGCTGAAAAGGCTTCTCTCAATACTCAAAATAAATGTACGTTTTTTTAGTCATTCTTATCTCACATGAAGATACAGTGTTAACTGCACATACACATACAAGGAACTAACTCTGTACTATGTGAAATGAGATGCTGGCTGGGATCTGAACAGATCAACATTGAAAAACTATATTCAGCTCATTAAGTGCTTATTTATAAATACTAGTTTTACCTGCAACTGAAAACAGCTCACCACCTGATGGATAGTCATTAATGTTATACTACATAAACTCAGCATACTTATGATAATTAATATGTTTGTAGTTAAACAACTGTACATTGGAGTTCTACTTTCATTACCTAAAAATGAGCAAATAAACAGTATTAATGCTTGGAATAGAAAGGCCATAATTCCTTGTCTCAACACATAGCTAGAGCAGAAACAGAGACAAGGGCAGCCTTCCTCCCCTTGCACAGAAATGCTCACACTCACTGTCGTTTGTGGGTCACCCACCTGCCCAAGCTCAGCCCAGGGCACAACTGAGGAACAAGAGGCAACAATCAGCACAAAGAAGCTGTGTCTGTACGACTTGACAACACATTTTATGTTACCTTTAATAGCAAACCAAACTGACATACACTAATATAAGTTAGATTAGTTAGATCCAACTCCATTTTCTAAGTAAGACCCCCTTGTGATTGCCAACAGTTCAGCACAGCCATTTGTACCAGTGACTGTGTGCTGGTGTCCTCCAGTTGCAGAGCCAGATCACTGATGTATTACTGGACAGAGCAGAAAAAAATCACCTTCCTATTGGATGACAATTCAAAGATACAAATATTTCTTAGCTCCTATTCTCACATTTTAAAAACGAAAATAATAAAGCTAACCCTCATCTCCCTCACCTTATGGAGAGAAAATGTAATGTATGCCCAAAACGTCAATACCAGACTTATTTTTCCTTGTTAACTAAACCTTTACCAGTTGGTACTATTTATTTATAACCTCTGAAGCAATAATAAACACAGAACTATGATTTACTTCAAGCCTTTCTATTATTAAAACACTTTGTCTTATTGTTTTATTGATTTACAATCTGTCCTACTTACATTTTTAGCATCTGAAAACAATCAAGGCACAAAGCTGCAAAATGTTTAGACATTAATTGTTAAGAGACAGCATTTTATTCCAGGCTAGGGGTTTGAGTCCTCGACTGCTAAGCATTCTGGTACGGAAATGATTTATGGCCTTGTAGCAATAACGATGCGGCAGAGCCATTAACATATTGGCAGACCCTAGGATGGATTATCGACATTGATTATTTCATGGACCACTGATATCCATTTGTTAAGAGAAGCTCGAAGATGGCCTCTCTCTGACTGAAATCTTTTACGAGCAGACAGCATTTTAAGTATTAGGAACCTGGGATTTGGGCAATTTTTTTCTTCATGCCCCCCTCTGCCCTCCCCCCACATCTACCTCTGTCTCCTCTCAGACTCTAACAAAAAGTGTCAAAAATTAAAGTTCATTCTGCACTGTGGTCTTAATTTCTCAACTCATCATAACCATGTCTTCTTTAAAAATTAATGATTCCAGCATTTAGCCACTGGTTGTTGCTATGAAGATCTATGCAAAAAGCAAGGATCCCTATAGAGTGCATGATATATGGAATTCTCTTTATTACTACAATAAAACTTACTGACATTTCAATACTTCTGCAAATAGCATTATAGTATCAATCTTCTGAATTAGGTTGAAAATTAAGTTGTAAATTAAAAGAAAGTGTACTTTGGAATACAACATGATATGTCACCTAGAAAAAGACCTTTGTGCATAACAGAGCTGAGCAGAAAAACTGAAAGATAAGCCCAGGTGCCTCTAAAGTGCCTATTTCATCATAAAGGATCTAGGTTATATTTTACAAGAAGAATACAGTCTGAAAGCCCTTATATTTCACCTCAGGAGAAGAGATTCTGAATCTCTTTAAGAAAAAAAAAAGATGAATTTGACAGCATCAGCTCATTAGCAGAGATGCCAAAAAAGCCCTCGCAAGGGACAGGTGGCATTTTAGGTGGAAGAGGGCTGTGAGGGTGGGGAGAAAGACGGAAAGATGAGAAGGGAAGGAAAAGGGCTTTATTTTTAGTATAGGACCTCAGTGAAAATACCCTTCCTTCTTCAAATACACTTGAGTTACCAGAAAATAACAAATTATATCCACTACTACACTTGAGTTGTGCCAAAAGAGTAAAACGTGTTATAAATTACACTGTGATTGAAATATAAATACCTTCGCTTATGGACCTGTTTGAGACTGCTAATAATGCAGGTTAATGACTGAAAAATGAATTTCTGTGCCCCCCAAGACAGGTCTTTCAATATTTTCTAAAACAAGAGCTGCTAATGAGGTGATACATCAGGCTGAAATTCAAGCTAATATAGAAAATGTATTCATGCTCACTGTGCATAAACACAAACTAAAAAAAGTTGTTTTGCAATAGGAAAAAGCACATACATTAATACCCAAACAAGGAAGATGTTATACAGAGGAACAGCTACCAGCATAAAAGAAACCTCAGCTCTCCAGATCATTCCTCTGTATTCAGCAATCTTAATGGTAAAGAGTTCCATTACCAACTCCTCCATTTTTAGGAAATTAAAGAGATACAGTGTTTCCTGGATATAATCACATCTCTTTCAGCACAGTCAGGCTAACAAAACTGCATGATTTCTGTTTTGAAGTTACACGATTCTGGTATAAAGATATTAGGAAGCTAAAATATTCCTATTCACTAAATAGATTCAACAGTCACTACATGTTATAAAATCAAGTCAGTTATCATTTACAGCTTATAATGCCCTTCGTAAAATGGCCATCTCCTTTATGGTCTGTCACAGTGCTTTTGTACAAAGGTTATTACACCTTGGAGTAAAACCAGATTTTGTATAGGTATGGATCACCATCTTTCAGAAACTACCCAAAATACATGGAAAGAACATGGTGCTCTTAGGCTCGCCACACCTGAAAATCCAAAATACACCTCACATTGTCAGAAGTACTTTTGATGGTTTAATGTGTAACCAGCTCCTTAAAGGGGATAACATACACCTGAATGACACTGGCACCTTCCCCAGAGCTATCACCAGGCGAGGAGGAACATTCGTGCAGCGTGGTAAATATGCCAGTGTTTGTAACTACACAGAATCCAGGAGAGAGATGGGTTCAGAGGATGCAAAACCGGCATTAATTTTTAAATGGGAGGTAACTTCTAAATTTCAGTAATAAAATTCATGTATTCCGTGAAACGCCTGGGAAAAATAATCCCACACGCACACATACAACACTCAGAGTAGCAGGTATGTTTGTTTTCAAATGCTGGTGAATCAAAGCCCTAGTATCACATCTCCAGAAGGAAGCAACTGAGACTCCTGAGATCCCTCAGGAATCCCCACCCCAAGCAGGCAGAGTCAGGCAGAGGAAGGCGCCTTTAAGCAAGCATTCACTCAGGGGGTCTCCAATACCTGCTCCAGGACTGTCAAAGACAAGCATGGTGGTCCTCTCACCTGGAACAGCCATGAACACCATCTGCAGTTGTGTGCTCGAGACAGAATCCTTAGGGCAGAGCTAGAGCTGACAGGCCTCACACAAAAAAGGAACTGCCCCAGCACCAGCTAAGCAGTCAAACTGATCTTGTCATGTTAATACAAAAAGGTACAAAAGTGAACTAAGTCCAATTGCAAACCTGAAAAAAACAAAAAGCACTAATTTTCCAAGTTTCATACAAAACCAAAATCAGATGAGAATTCATCTACGTATACAAAACCTTATCACATGGCTTTACACAAGGAAAAATTCATAAGTATCTCACAATATTGTTTAGTCATGGTATCAGTTTGAAACTGCTGCAATATTCAGTGCAGTAACAGAGACTGTACAGTAGTCATCAACATAGGCAAGCTCTGTAAGCCCTCTTTGAAGACTTACAATTTCTGCATGGACAAGATGACCCCCAAATTTAAATTAAACTTTGTTCTAGTTTAGAAAACTCATAATGACCACTCACACTGCTGGATTTTAAACACACAACCTAGAAAAAAAAAAATATGAAAAGGACAAACTAAAAATGCATTCTAGTAAGTCAAAGACTTGCATAGCCTATATGCATACCTCAAATGTGATTTCTTTAATTGTAATGGACTTCTGGTTTTACAGTATTTGACATGGCCAAATAAGATCTCAATGATGAGTCACTGAATCTACAGTTATAATTGCAGATCTACAGTACCAGGCTGAAATCAGTGTCACATTCACATCCCTAAACAAGATGAAATGACTACTACTCCTGTTTAGCAACAGATCTATACAAATTTAAATGGACCGTGATTTTTCTATAGCCAATCCTCAGACATGCTGCACTTCCCACTGTCCTCATCACCTAAAACCACCACCACAGAACTAGTATTAAAACAGAGCCTCTGTTCTGTTAGTTAACTTCTAAATGACTAATACACACAGAAAAGAAACACTTTTGAGAGGAACAGGCAAGGAAGAAAGAAGAAAAGTGACTCAGAGTCATGTTTGTGAGATTTTCACAGCTAATCACACACAAGACTGATTCACTGCTCACCTCGCTCTGTTCACTCATTTTTCATATCATACTTTTCACTGCCCCATCAGCCTGCTCCACCAAGGTCAAATGAAGGAAATGATAGCACACATACCACACTAAGATTTATTATAAACACTCCTGCTTTCTTCATACGTGGAGGAAATATGTTACTGACATTACTGTTTATAAAAATTAAGGTAAGCAGTAGAGGCCAACAGACTGGATAAATAATAAATGTAAAAATTTCAATAAAAAGGGAGTCATTTGTCTCTACTCATTTGCAATGCCTGAAGATTTTTTTTTATATCAACAAGACGATAAAAATTTCCAACGTGTAACATGAAAATTATCACTGCTACACAAGTCAAGTACTAGCACGCCTCTTTTTTTCCCCCTTCCTTTCTTATACTTTAATTGAAATATCAAACCTGGGGCATAAATGCCACTTCAGCCACAGTAACAAAGCAAAGTCTCTGCGAATTCATACATGTAACAATTATGAATGAGTGCACACCCAGAAGCTCAGGCCTGCAAGTAACCCATTAACTACAAGGGATGATTTGCAGCATGTTAACAAAGCCAAGTGATTTGGCCACGTGTAAATTCCTCCTTAGAAACAAGAGTGGTATTTCATTATTGTAAATCAGGAACTAACACAGTGAAGAAATAATGAGTTACCTACAAAATAGCTACAGATTTGTCAAAAGGGCAGTCAAACACCAAAAATCTTGCACTTTCCATCCAAAAGCCTGTTTTGAAGATGTCCAAATCACCTGTGTACTTTAGTGCCTGGCATGGAAATTCTACGAGACAGTACGGAAGAGAATAAATACAGTTGTCTTTTTGCATTGCCTGTGAATGACCACAGCACAGCACTACACCAATTTTTCAGGAATATAACGATTTTACTGCAGGAAGGTTTATGAAGATGTACTTAAAATCTTCCTATAATATGAACAAAGCATTTTAGTATTTCTTCTCAAACGGTCAAATTATCTATTTTTATAAAAGAAACGGACATTTTTCTTGGTATCTCTTTAGTTAATTAGTTTAGCTTTAGCAGTTGATTCTAAATGACTACAAAAAAAGGTGACTGAGTATTTGAGTGAATGCAGGGCCATCAAAACTCTCTGTAGTACTTCTCACCAGTAGCTCTGTATTTGTATCCCTGTATTTGCAAAAATACAGAAGTACAGAAAAAGAATGTAAAATGTGAAACATGCCAAAAATTTGCTGCAAATATCAGATGTGGTATAGGCATCCATGATCAACATAGAAATTACTGACTCTGCAATCTACATTAAAGAGACATCATAACAAAATTCCTCTCAATGAAATAACTCAAGTAGACCCTCAAAAACACAGTTACGCTGAGAAGGACAGGTCTCTAATCACATTTATCTACATAAATGAATAACAGCACTTCTGATTTACACACTTATCAGAAATGTAAACTAGGAAGTTAATTAATGTTCTCATATATAGACCCCAGGGACTACTCCTGACAAGGCATAAGGGGCTTATATCAGGGCTGAATATAGTTGTATGTACACTAATATTTGACATAAAACTCCCAAAAGGACTTACTCAGAGTAGTAAGAACTCTACTGTTTTAGTTTATAGCTAAAAATTATTTCTATAAATAAACCACATATCTAAACAGGCAGGGCACATGGCATGGAACTACAGGATCTTAATTTTCACTTTTATTCTCTATTTCAAAAAATTAGGAAAATGGATGACTACAAGCGGAGAAATTGCAGATCAGCAGTTTGGGTTTTTCTCCCATAGAACTCCATTTCACGCCAAAACAAGATTAAATCCCCCTTCCCAGGATACCTTTCCGCAGCACTGCCTCTTTGCAAGAACAGAGGATGCAGCAAGTCACCGCCTGATGTTAGCTAAATTACTTTTAAAAACAAAGGAAATGCAACATATGTAATCTAAATCAAGATCTCTTGTGCCCTAGGAAACCAGTTACTACTTACACTAAGAACAGCACCCATATTTGTCATGTTTCATAATCATACCATTCCTAACCAAAAAGCTCTAAAAGACAGATTATTCCTTGCTTTCAAGAAAGGAATTTGTAAGTATACACTGCGTAAGGGCTATATAACATCTTCTTCCATCAATGTGACCAGAATTATTCTACCTGATTCTCCTCAATCCTCAAAGAGAGACCATAGAGTAGAGTAGGAGATGATAGAAATAACTCACACCAGCAACTCCCATCCCAAAGACACTCTGAATGCATTTCAGTGTCCAAATCTTGAAACCAATGTACATGACCAGGCTTCAAAGACAGATTAGCAAATACATCATACAGTGTTAACAATATCAGTTTTTCCCACATAATTTCTATGCATCTTTCCAAGCCCAAAATAATTCCCTGGAGATGCGTAGAGACTCTATTAATCAAGACAAGTTCTCCAGTTTAAAGAAGGTTACATGTTTCATGGACACTCTGGAAAGCTCATCAGTAAAAACACTATACTATAATTATCTTCATAGCAATTTATTCATTGACATGCATAAGACTAAATTGCCTTTCTTAAAATTCAATTAAACACATTATATTACTATGTAAATAGCTGTTTCCCACATACTACTGAAGCCAACAACTGAGGAACAGTTTCTCTTTACTCTAATGAATTGCATTTTTCTCCAGTTGAAAACACATCAGGGCACTACATGGAAATGTCTTGTTAGCACAGTGCATTCTGGTTTTTCATAATCTGCTGAGTGGAAGGAGAAGTAACAGCTTGGGCTAAACCATGTTCTTCAGAGTGTCTGTGTCAATCCAAGGGATTCCAACACAACCATCCAAATGTTGCCAGAAGATATTTTGCCCAGTACGCTGTATATAAACCTTCATTTCTATTTGCATTCTGTGCTGAAATGGTATTTGATTTCCAAAACTAAAGCGGTGGACAAAATTAAGACCTACTGATCTGCTCCAGTAGGGTAATTCCTATTTTTCTGTTTCTACATAAGCAGATAAATAACAAAAAAAATCTTGTGATCCTCTCATGTAAATAAAATCTGATAGTAGTCGAAAGCTACAGGTCTGTTTCCCTTAAAAAACAAATAATAATATTGTGGTACCAAGAAGCTACATGAGTGGGAAAGCATCTGATTTTTCTTCAGTAAAATAAAATGCACATAATGGGCTTATTATTACCATGCATCTGAATGCAGTATCCAAATGCCTGCCTCTAGCAGGAGCACAGTTTGTAAGAGAAATAAATATTTTTATTCACGATAGCAAAAGCAACAATAACTGATTAAAGTAAATTTAGTGGAAACATTAAAATAACAGCTGTGGAAAGAAAATTTATTTTTCTCTAGCATACTGTGTGAACTTATTGAAAATAATCAAGTACTCAGTTTGAATTAACTGAGTGTGAGTGAATCTTGAGAAAAGGAGAAAGAGATGGCAATAAAAGGCACTAACAGGAATTTGTTAGCTCCTTCTCCGCTTGGTTTCTTCATATATTTTAAGAAAATCTGCAAAGATGCAAAGAATCCTCCTGTGTTCGGTTAGCAGTAAGTAAATTGCTGTGGGCTCTGAGTGCTGGAATACTTTAGCAGGCAATTCCTCTCTGTCTTTCATTCTGTTTGTCTGTGTTAAATTCCCCCTCTGCCCTCATCCATTCTCACATCCAGTTCCCAGCTTTGTCCATCCATCAATCCACACACTTTGTCAGTGCTGACTTCATCCTGGCTCTCACAATCACATCCAAGCAAGGCTGCTGCCACGAGGGAGCTTTTCGCCTCCCATCTGCGTCTCCCTGAGCTGCTGACTGAGGCCCTGCCGCTTGTCGTTTGCTATTGCACAGGCAAGCAAAACCACTAATACTGAACCTGATTTCTATCGTGCAGCTTTTCACCTTTCCTATCGGGGGGAACAGAGAAAGAGACAGACAGACAGAGCAGGGGAGAGAGAGAGAGAGAGAGATGTTTGCTGAATTTTCTAAAACAATTCGTACTCTAGTCAGGTTGAGGCTCAATTCATCTTCAGCTCTACAAAACATCAATAGAAATCACAAGGAGAAAATGTATCACTAATTAAGGGTTGATAAGCTCTACGTCAAGAGCAGTTTAGGAGGAAAAAAAACACCTCACCAGCATATAGAGATTCTTTACCAGCTGAAATCCATGCAGCAGTTTCATGGCAACTTTCAGTTAAAATCTCATATAATTTTCTTGCATAAAATATGCTGTCTTAGAAGCAACATTCTGGGAAAATAACATACCAAAACCAGATGTGGCTTCATTCAAAAGGTACTTTACAAAGATTTAAATTTCAACTGGAAAAACATAAAAGATGACTAAAGAAACAAATTGTTACCTAGCAATGAAATTATATTAAATCACTGTGTTTTTCCTGTTCGTTTTCCTCAGTTCAGCAGTGCAATACTCTAAGCACAAAATAACTACTATTAATATTTTTCTTTTAATTAGAATCTAGGTACTTGCAAAAACATGATGCTGCTTCTTAAAAAAAAAAAAAAAAGTAATATAATCACCTCAGCATTAGCTACAAATGACAAAGTTCTTCAGACATTCCATTTGTGCACTGCAAAGTAGAAGCAGGGTAGAAGGGTATATGTTATCACTAAATCAGCAGTTACATGAGCAAAAGCATTTTATGAAATGGAAATTAACTCATTTTCATCATTATCATATACTTGACTCTACCTGTAAAAACAAAATGGAACAAGAATGTTTCTGACAGGTCATTTCAGGAACAGGTATCACTTACTAAGGAACTAAAACCTTCCCACAAACAACTTCTGTGTCCTGGTATAAATCTTTTTGCCTAATTGTGTTTCAGTTTACAAACTGCTCACTCACAAAAACTTTGTGAGCACACTATTTAGCTCACCACTAAAAAAATATTTTGATACATTTGGATGAAATATCCCATCAGCAAAAACGCAGGATTGTTCTATGAGCTGTATGAAGTACTTCAAATATTCTGGGACTTGCTGGGCTACAAAAGGCTCTGCTTTCAGCCCCGGTTATACCACTAACTATCCCCTTACTGCTGAGTTCAGTAAATCCTGCTGATTCCTCACTCCTCAAAGACATAGAAGGAAGAAAAAAATAAATCTAATGATCAGGCCCAGGCTTTTTTCTCTCATCAAACCCCTTCCCTGAGGCACCAAACTGTTCTTTCCTCGAAGATATACTGACACACCCAAGAATCACATTGTCTGCATGTATACATTTAATTATGATATCACAGATATATTTTACTTTATTAGCTATTTTTAGCTAAAACTTAAACATTAAGCCAATAAAAGAAAACACACAAAAGAAGAAAAAAAAAGAGGCTTGAGGGTAATCTTAGCTAATGAAAATAAAGACCTCCCCTCAACATGCATGTATATGTGCCCTGGGCCTTCCTGCCATACAACCTGTATTTCACTGCACTTACTAGGAGACACAGAGCCCCAGAAGAACACCCCACTTTTATTCCCTGAACCACTGGTCTCACATATGTTTCAAGTATGATACAGTAGAACTGAAAAGCAGCAGAAGAAAGTCTTCTTTGCTGTGCTACTATACACATCAGACATCTCTAATTAGACAGCAACAAAATTTTATTAATAGGCTGGACATTATGGAATGAGCTTGTTATAAATGGGCCCTGTCAAAGCCTTATTCAGCTACCAAATGAGTATTCTCAGTTCACTGCTCGCATCTGAAGCATCACCGCTGGTGCCGGATAACAAATGATTGCTATTAACCGTATTGTTAGTAATGATGGCTGAAAACAAACAAAAACCCATAAATAACAGTCTACAGAAAAATTAACCCATAAACTTGATAGATATCCAGCTGAGAAATAATAAATGACACTTTGGATCCTGCTGGGAGAAGCTAGTGGTTTTTGTTTTCTTCTCTGTCATTAACACATTTTCTGTGCTAAAAATTAGATTCTGATATATAATTATCAACGCTTCCAGATATTAATTCTGCTATCGCTCCCTCTGCTTCTCTGCTGGTTGGGTGTAATGTTATTCACAGATTACTCTGAGAAAACACATCAAACACTTAACAGAGCAGGTCAAAGTGACAAGCAGCTTTTGCTGACAACACCAACCTGCACAGCCTTTTTTACCCCGGACACAAAACAAATTTCTCATATTAATTAACTCTGGTTTCTTTGCAGCTAGAACAAATCTTTGCTATGTAACATGAGCTATGCATATTCCCAGCTGTCCTAATGTAGGCTGCACTGAGGAGGAAGAACTGACAATTATTATCTTGCTTTTCTACAGTGAAATCCACATTTGTTAACATCCTAGAGAAATATGCTTATTTTCACAGCCAATTAAAACAAGTTTCTTTTTACCAGATATAGTTTCAGTGGAAAAGCCATGCTTTCTCTCTCCTTTTAGGGGAAAAAAAATAAACTGACTATGAAAAACACTCAGATGTTTTTACTGAAGCAGTCCCACCTTATGCAATAGAAGAAAATTTAAGAGTGATTATTCACCTGCCTCTTGAACACAAAAACTTTGCAACCTTTGCACACAAACACAGCAACAAACAAGTCTTTAGCAGACCTTAATATGTCTTGATGAGAAAACACAGGGTAATACCACAAAATAATTATGCATCACTGCCTTGAAAATGTTTGCATACATGAGTAACTTGAAGTAACGTTGCTGCTCACGGTCAGTCATTTGTAGCATCTGAAGCCCCAGTGAGCAGCAGACCCCCCTCTGCTGCACCCTGCACAGAACAGGTCAGATGGACCTTCCTCCCCCTCCCGCCCTTCCTAAAGGCTTTACTGTCCACTGCTGCACCCGCGGAGTGAAAGGCTGCTCACACAACCAAAGTCATGTATGCGTGTTACACTGGCAGGAACACTTTACATTTTCTGGTTCATGCTCTGCACAGTTTGCAATAATTTCTTTAATACTACTCATAAGCCTTTTCTATAACACATTTTTAACTATTTTGACATATATTCGTATTTGACTTGCTGTATTTGTAGTGACATTTAAGTTCACTCATTCGAGCAATGACTTTCAGTTCCTTAGAGTTCAATGAACAATATGCTTCAGAGTATTAAAGAAAAAAAACCCCTTAGGTAAACAAAATTAGAGGATATAAACAGATGTGGATCACTGTAAAGGATGAAGAATGCTTAGTACGAATCAGACAAATTTCTGGACATTATTTCCTCCCCTTCCCCCACCTACAATAAAGTATAGGATAAAAATCACAGCAATGTTTCTGCCAACAAGTTAGAAATTCCCTTAATTGCAATTATTCAAGGGAAATGGCTTGCTCACTATTCACATGTTCTTTTCCAATTAAACAGGTTTCCATTACGTTTGTAACAGCATCTAAGGAAAAATATTTGGGAAAAGTATTTAAATAAATTAAAAATGAAGGTTGGATGGAGTATTTCCTGCTCTGCATGCCTAGTTTTTAATTTCCACATTGTGTCCCCATGGCCATGTTTTGCTGATGACAGAGTCTGACTGCAAATCCCATACCTGCTATACACTACGTTTTCTCAGTATCTGGCACTGTGATATTAAATAACTATAAAACTAGAAAGCCAAAATAACTAAATCACCTGGCAGCCAATTTCTGAGAGTTAAACCACAAACCCGGAAAATGGTGGAGTGTGTTGAAATAATGTAAAGGAAACCCATAAATTCAAACTTTATGTTCTGTAAAGAACAAATATGAAAAAGGCATCAAAATAATGAAAGATTGTTTATGTATTCTGGCATGAAATGGGAATGTGTTATGAGAGAGAGCGCAATGGCAGAGACAGATCGACAGAGCTGACAGTGTGGTATTCATCCTGCATGGTACAGCAGACGTCCTGCTAGTGGCAGTCGACAGCGCAATAAATCAAGGGCTCTCGATGCTGTACCTACAGCTTATTACATCCAAGATGACAAATAAATAATAATCCCTGTCACAGCGGCCCTTTGCTCAAGGATTGAGCCTGAAACCTTTTGCTCATCACTCCTGGTCTTAAGTGAAAATACTAGAACAAGGGAATTGAAGGCCACGGTTTACTGAGCTCATGAAACACAAAGCAAGCTGGCCACAGGAACTAAAACCAAGCAGGAAAGGTCAAGTAGCAAGAAAGGATAAATATTTAAATAATCCCAGCAAAAGGATGGCAACATTCCACAGCTGTGAAACTGCAAGAGACCTGTAAAAACCCCAAGCCTCTCAAGTCAAGGCCCCAAACAGTTGAGACTGGTAGCATTAAGTTCCAGAGTTTCTGTTTCCTAATTACACACTGGGGCACTTCCCCCTGTGTTTGTTTGCCCCCTCCTTTATCCCCAAGTAGAATAGCTGTACAATCAAAGTGGTCAGGCAAGAAAACCACTGCCCCATCCCCTCCACACTGTCCCCTAAAGGCAAACACCCAATCTTGAAAAAAGAATCCCTAGTTCTCCCTTTTTAATATATCTTTCCCAGTATTTACCTTCTTAGAATGCTTTGAACATTTAAGATATCTTTGAGTTATCCATTCAGAATATAGCACACAAAAAAAAGAGTCAGTATCACAACTAATACTGCAGAGAGGTCTCATTTGCCTCAGCTGACCCACCAATTATAAGCACAGATGCATATGAGGTGTCTTGAGTCCATCATCAAACATGACACAGGTTTTCCTCTTCAAATTAAACATGGATTTTCTGTAGAGTCTTGGTAGAATGTTGAAGTTAGGATGAACATATTTCTTTTTGAAATACTGATAACAACAGAGTATACTGTGTCCACTTCATGTCTTTTTTCTTTATCATTTAAACTTGCAGTTGTATTTTCAAGCAATACAGACAGCACTGAATTAATCCAATGCCAGTTCTCAGGTTCATTATTGCCAACTGTAAACACTTTTGTCTCTTAAGGTAAATCCCTTGCTCACTCTTTACTCCATTTTTAAAGTAACATCCCTCAACAAAATCTGGTCAATATGGAAGGTACTATTCTACAAGGTATATTAGAGCAGTACACCATCATCAAAAACACATCAAAAAATATGAACTTACATTAGTATCAGGTGCTGAATGAGGCACCCTCCTTGATAATGATGACCAAGAGCTACTTTGTTCCTTTTCTCTGATCACCGCCAACTTTTCTGTACTTTTTCAGATACATTCCTATTGAATGGGGTAGCCAAGGATAATGAACCATAAATAGCTTGTCCATATCTCATTTCAGCAATGACCATCCAGTGGTTATTGTCTTCCTTGGAACACCAATTTTAGGATTTGTTTGCCTTCCTTTCTTTCTAACTTTACCAATTATATTTGTTTAGTAGCTCTTACTAAACACTGCATATACAAAATTAAGTCTTACACCTTTAAAATACATTTTTTAAAAAGCGATGCCAAGACAACCCTTGTTGTATTTATGTATTAGTACAGAAATGCCTCGTAGCATTCATATGAAATATCTGTTGGGGTTAGGAAAGGACGATCACGATCAAGATAGATAAACCAGGCCTGAACATCAGCATATTTCATAATTACATCTGTAAGTTTATGCAACTTCAATGGGTTCTAAAGTAAAGGGACCAAACAAGAGGCTGTTAACTGAGAAACAGCTACATAGCTTCTAACTGCAAAGCACATAAAATCCCAAACATTCATAGCTTGGATAACTTGATTCTAGAGTTTGAATGCACACTTGAGAGATAAGGCTTCTTATTAGAGATAATGTGTGTTCCTAGATCAATAGATTCCATGGACAAAAGAGTTAAGTTTTGGGGTTCACAAGTCCTTCTTCTATGATCAAACACTTTCTACAAGCAACATATTTCAGTGAGAAAAGGTCTGCATTCAAAATTGTGCTCATTATTGTCCTGTGTAAGTCTTTCAGATCTCTGATTTTTTAAGAAGGCCTTTCCTTTCTTTTTTTTTTTAAATAAACCATAACATACAAAAACACATATAAACCAATATAATAGGCAGCAGATAAAGCAGATAACTTTGGCCAGTACATAACTCCTACACACAGAGCAGCAGATGAAATCTTGATCTCCCAAATGCAATAAACCTTATTAACACCTGCAAAACAGGAAGTTACCTTCCTTGTTACCAACCTGCAGCTGTGATACAAAATTACAAATAACCTCTTAAGCACAGCTCCAGTCACCTGGGTCAGTATTTTACAACATAGCAGCAGGCAGCTGAAGTAAAACTCTGCTGGGCTTAACACTGCAAACCCAAGCAGCATTATTGCAATGGTTTAATTACGGTTTAAATACAGTTCAGGACTAGGTCAAAAGTTCCCAGTATCCCCAGGAGGACAAAGCACTGCCCTTCCAACAGAAGACACCCCTTCCAGCTCGACGATTCTAAAATTATTGTATTACCAACTGGAAAATGTTTAATTCACACTTTAAATACTGTAAATATCAAGAATTAAATATTATGTCACGTTTTGATAAATACTAATTTATAACCTATACACAAACTGCATACATATGTATGAACAAAAATACTTGGTTAGAAGGATTTGTATTTCCTCTGCAGTGCACTGAGGCAGGGACAATACTTCTTCCTGGTGATAGAAAGTGATGATTGCCATCAGACAAAGCATAAGACAATTGCTATGGAAGCTGGAGAGCCCCAGAATCATTTGACAAAAGTAGTAAAACACTTTACATATTTCATAGACACAGGTACACATAAGTGACAACTTATTTTAGGATATACTTTATACCTAATTACTTCTATGAGTATACTGGGATATTTTGTCATAAACTCACTGAGTCCGCTGTATTTGTACAGAAACAGTATTCTGAAAAGTAAACCCCACTGCTAATGTTTTTATTTGAATAAATTATTACCCAACACAGCAACCATCAACATTTTACAGAATGAGAACACAGATTTCTGTAATTTTTCCGGCCCTAATGCCAGTCACTATTGGGAGCATTTAGTTATAAATTGTCTTTCAATAAAAGTAAAAGCTCCCAAAACAACAAAATGAAAAGACACAGCAGCTTAAATCAAGGAAGTCAATTTCCACATGCCGATCCTAAATATTTCATAGCCCTATTTTATTCTGACATTTGTAGATGACTAAAGTGTTACAAAGGAAATAAAATGCTGATTAAAGAGTTCACTGTCATAAAGGTTACTGAATTGTAAATGGCCCTTTCCATCTTCCTGTTAATAGGTACCCAGCTGTAAACATCATGAAGGATGTGACGGGAGGCCTGTGCTGCTCCTTTAGGAGTCGTATATACATTAATCACTGAATCACCAAGCCATGCTTAATTGCAAGTTGTATATCACACAAATCCATGGTAAGTAGAAGGAAACTCATTATTGCTGCTTCATAACTACTGGGTACTTCTCATTTTAACCTTCTCACACCTGGGACACTGTTGTTTTACAATGTGAATGCAGAAAAGGCATTAAGTCACTAATTATAGTAACACTGTATGTTACCCTGCTGTTTCAACATTTTTCAAAATAAAACAAAGTACTATCAACAACAGAGAAAAACGGCATTTTTTTAAACTAGTTAAGTGAATTTTACAGGTTTTTTCATAGAGTATAACACATGGAAATCCATTATTCCTTGATAGTTTAAAGAACTGGTTAAATGACAAAGAAAAAAACCCAACACTGTATTTTGTTTTGACAAAATTATTGATTTAAATCCCATCCAATAGCACAATACTATTTAAAGGTCACCTAAAGAAAAATGAGTTTACACTCCAACAGAGCAAGCTTATCTGCCATGAAAGTGTAATGATGTGTTTATACTCTCACTAGTGTGTATATATTTTTCAGAAAGATAAGAGATTTTGTGCAGGTGAAGTCTGACAAAAAAGGAAAGGGAAAAAATTTGAGATATTTGTATAGCTGCTACACCACCAGTATTTATTTCAATAATCATTTCTATAGGCTCCCCCTCCACGTGTTTTTATAAACTATTGAGCACCATAGCAGTGATAATTCTTTTATGCCATTCATCAAATGTTTTATCAGAACTCTGAAGATTTGCAAAGTTTACTGCACAGCTTATGTATCTAAACACTAGCAAGTGTTTTAATAGATATAAAACATGTTTCAGTTTGAACATCCTTATGTTTAAGTGTTTTAATGCAAACTGGTTTGAAATTTTGTTTCACAGTGGAACACCGTATGTCCTGGCATACTCCTCAGCCAAAAGTATGTTTATTAATGAAAATCATTCAAAACTACTTCATTGCAAAGATAAACTCTATGCAACTGGTATGTGTTCCTAATGTCATGCTACTTTCTTATGTTCCATTTTCAATTCCAAGAGTAAAAGGAATCCGTGTTTTCTCACACCCAGGATGCGTTAACGTGTTCTTTAAAGCAGCTCTGCCCTGGGATATCCATTATCTGCCATCCCAGCCCTCTTGTCACTGTGCTCCACTCTGTAAGAGGCCTAACAGACTCTTCCATTACATCCTCACTGTGCTCACATCATCCCTTTGCAAATATATTTGAAGGACCTGCAAACTAACTAATTACAGCCCTTCCCTCTTCTTAAAAGAGAATGTGCACAAAGAACAGTGGTTATGGCTTTTGAATCCCTCTGCTCATCTATGCCAGCTGCTATTGATAGGTTTCAGGCTTCTCATGGATTTAGTTGTCCAGAATACACTGCAGCAAACTCACACACACTTCAAATGCACCTTTAAAATACCTGAGCATTTTGCTTCATCACCCAAAAAAAACCCAACCTTTCAATCAAAGTAGGAAATTTTTATCTTATTTAGCAATTCCATATTCACAAATAGAGTTTCCTCAGCTTTCCTGTTGTCTTCAGTTGTTGGCATGTGCAAAATAAAAAAGGGAAACCATAACATCTGAAAGAGACTCAATATCTTTGATTACAAATGCAGTAAATGTTTTAACGTGTGCCAATAGAAATTGTATTTTGGGAAGTCACATCTATTCTTAGATTATGGATGCCTGTGTTAGGACGATCCTTTCAAAAAAACTTAATTACAAGCATTCTGAAAAAATAATCATAAAAAAAAAAGCTTTTCTACATTGTTTCAGATGGTAGGAATCCCAGTTGTCTTTTGAAAGTTGTATACTCAACAATGCCTAGTCCATGATCATGACAAGCCGAGCCACACACGTTCCTATGTCCAGTCCATACATCCTTTAGCAAAGAGGAAGATTCAATCTGATAAAAGGACAAAAGATGCTCTGGAGAAAGAAAAGCCTCAACACACAGATTGAGTTCTCAAAACACTCTCTCTGCAATGCAAGTAATGGTTTGAACAAAAATTACTCTACCCCTTAAATTTCCATTTTTAAAAACAAGGTTGTTTTCATCATTTCTCTTCACAGAATACATGTGCTTAACAAGTAAGCAGAGACATACATGAGCTGAAGAAGATATTTATAAATTAGATTTAGGTCTCCATACTTTGGAACTATACACAGAAGTTCAGATATAAAACCAGACACCATGACAATAAGCGATACTCCAGTGACTGATACCTAACCCAAAATCAGCACCTCTGAACTATATCCCTACTCTGTCTTTTATTTCAATACTTCAGTTTGTTCAGTATACAAGGAGGGTGGAAAAAACCAGTGCAATAATAGTTTCCTCTAACTGGTAAGTTGTCTGAAAGCTTAATCCATCATTCACTCGAAAAATTTCAGATAAGAAGTGCTTCATTAAATCTGAAGAGCAATTCCTCTATGCATGTCTCTTGCATTTTGTCCCATCTTTATGCACTCCATAACCGTCATACAAAATTATATTAATTTTAGGTATACAATCCTTTGTGCTGAGCCTACTATTGAGATATTGTCAGTCAGGATAAAAAACAAACAAACAAACATGGCCTGTGATTTACTAGAAGCTTTAGACAACACCTGCAGATTTAAAAAAAAAAAAAAGAAAAAAGAAAAAAAAAGCTGACATACGAGAAAGAGACATCTAAAAATAATTTCAAAAGAGCTTTTGGTGTAGATTTTTTGCTTGATTAGTTTGTAATTTTGGGGCAGGCTTGTATTGTTTGGGTTGGATTTTTGGAGGTTTCTTAAAGAATTTTTCAACAGGAATTCATTTTAATAAAAAACATTATGTTCTGCACTCTATGCAGCTGAACACCTATGCAGCAGATGACATCCAAAGTACATCGTGCTGACTTCCTCTCAGAGCACACAAGGATACTTTTTTGCTGTATATCAAAGGCCAGTTTCCCTTGTTTAATTAGCTGTACATGTGCGAAAAGACCAAATACACAAAAACTAGAATTCTAATTGCTGTTATTCTGAGACATCTAAAAGTCTTCTCTTTTGAATTTGCTGTCACATTATCTAGAAACTTGTAATAAGTTTTTTAATTACAAACAAAAAAATTGAATGTGATACAGTAGACAAAGCATCTGCTTATTTTATGGAAAGTATATATTTATAAAAAAAGATTGTTTATACAGTAGTGCAATTGGATAAAAAAATTACTGAAATTTTACACTCAATGCTACATTTCATTTGCTTTTTTATCCTGCCAGTGACTACAAACTTCATTATAACTCGATGTGGATGCAAGTTTCAGAACTGAAAATTTCTTTAAGGCTATAACAACTCTTAAAAAGAAAATAACTGCCAAACACAGGACATTATTCAACACTGCTGTAGCTAAAGCCTGTACCAAATTATATTTGAAGAATTCTGAAAGTTTAGGTTGAGAGTTTCTGAAAGCACTATGTACAAAACATTAGATTTTCCCAATTTTTTATTTTTTGGGAATTTCCCTGTTACTCCAAGGCAGCAGAGAGACTGTGACCCCACAGCTTACGGTCCAAAGCAGACCTGCTGTTTCATGGGGGTTGTCTTCTGCAGTATATTGCAAATTTTCTTCCCAAAGCTGTGCCAGGGTCTGCAGTGGTTGTTCTCAACAAGCTTGGGTGTCACACAGAATTATCCTGAGGGTTGCACAGTTCTATACTTTTTTGTTATAAGGACATTTTGTAGTTTTACAAGAAAATGGAGTTACTGAACAGGTTCAGATATACTGCAGAACAGAGCCTGCTGTTCTCAAGCACAATGGCTTGATGTAGATAAACCCCAAAACAGTCCTTTGTTTGGGGTAATAGATCAGAAAAAAGATGACAGAAAAGTACAGAAACCAAGAGTGAAGTACATGCTCCTATGAGTACCAATCAAGTAAAAGGCTTTGTTGAACTCAGTATTGAATATCTCCTATTCAATGATCTCATGGTTCATTAGGGAAAGCTTCAACAGGTAGGTAAGTCACAGGATCAGCATAAATTTGGCTGTTCCTGTGACTAAAGTAGGCAGTATGCAGTAAAATAGGTTTTAGCTATTTAGTTAGCATTTCTGAACACTGAAATGAGTCACAAGTCCACTGAACATTTGACCAAGTGGACACCAGACTAATTTTAATTTAGGAAAAAAACTTCCTAGAAAGATGAAAGCACATTGCATAAAACTACTGCTGCTGTTAGACCACCTAATCAGAATGATTTAAAAAAAATTAACAGGAGTAAGAAGATAAACATCTGCGTGGTACAAACCCTCACTAGAACACCAGTACCGCATTCTTGTAGATGGTTTACCAGGTAACAAGCAACAGATAACTTACATTTAATAGATTTTCTACCAAGTTGTGGAAAATCTCGTGGACCCAACACTCACTGTGATTGTCATGGCAACACTGGGTGATACTGTCATCTCATAGCAAGCACAAGTTGCATCGATAAACAGTGGTTACTGTCAGACAACCTATACGCTGACACTTGCTGTTCATCATACTTTTATTTTCACACGCAAAGAGCAACAAAGTTATGGTCTGTATTTGGTGGTAATTTGATAACACTGAAGGAAAAATGTGCAATTCAATTAGCAGTTAGACAAGTCTCTGTCATAGATAATAACTTCTTATGTCAGGGAATCTACATAGTGATCAATGTGAAGCTATGTGCAATTGCTTATACCAATCATAAATCACTTTTTATTGATTGGCATTCCAAATCCTTGACATAATTAGAAGCCATAGAATGGGTCACAAGATAATGCTGTGTATGTCCACAAGTCCTTTATTTTCAGGCTTTTCTGTAATCCTTTGCATTCATGTTTTGCTGGGAATGGAGGAACCCTTTTTTTTTTTTTAATTTTTTTTTTATTAATAGAAAATTAAGCATGAACTGCCACCTGATAAAGCCCTGATAAATGCCAGAAGTTAAAATGGGAATTTCCCATGTCTGGACTTGATTCCTGTGTGCAAACGGAGACTTGCCTACATCCTGCTCATAATCTGATTTATACACCAATTTATTTTATACATTAGGCACACTGTATGCAGTCTGACTGATGCATAAAAATTTCATGCAAAAAAAAAGACTTACTTCCACACAACTACTTTTCAGTTATTATTACCTCTTCTGGTTACCATCATAGGGTAGGCAGGACAAATTACTTGATGCAGTGCACACATTTTGCCCGCTATACAAACATTTTGAGTGGTACCTATTTCACTTCATTTTCAGCAGACTCTTGAATAGCTTAACAGCTCTACCTTTAAAGAGATCAGATCTCACATTTTTTTGTAAAGTCCTCTACGGTGACAACCCCCTACCACACACCCACACAAATTTTCCTATGTACACTTATAAGACATGGGGTTTATTCTGTGGTGTACCTCAAATAAATGAGCCAGATGCAGTAAGGGAGGATACTGTTGCTAATTTTCAGATTATCTTCATACATGTATGCTTCCTGTGCTATTATCAATCAAATTGAAGATATGTTTTTGCACAGCTTTTATTTAGGAAAAATCAGCAAGAAATGCATCTTTCTATATTTTCCATTTATTAGAAGTCTCCTTTCATCCAAGAAATATGAGACCTGAAATAAATTGTACCATCCTGCTTTTTTTTTATTCAAATCCTTGCCAGTGCTAGGCGGTATGCTAATGAAAACAGGTTGATAAATGACTCCCTGATATTTTCCAGACATTTTTCTCTCAGAAGTGCTCTAAACTGATGTAGCTCAAAGAGAATAAGGCGCATTAAGTCATTATATCAATTTTTGTTACCCAGATACTTCAGTCCCAGTTAAGAGCTGACAGCCAATATAAAACAAGGCAAGGGCATCATACGACTCCATCGATCAAATCTTGTCGTAGATAGATTGCCTATTACACAAATAGAACCAGCAGATTCAGTTTGTAGTTTTATGCTCTCCAATTAAAGGATAACAGGGTACTTTCCCATAAATCTGCTAATTGCAACTGAATTAATTTAACAAATTTTGCCAAGCACAGAAAAAAGTGATTGGTTAAGCTAATATAAACTAGCACAGGTTGTCACAAAGCAGGTTCCATAACAGGCTTTTACTCTACCTTTACTGGGCAAGGTGTCACAAGCATTTAACTCCACCAGGGTTCTTTGGCAACAGACAGCTGACAACCATAAAACATTGTACAAATAGGAGATAATTTATTTGCTGTACTTCCCCCCACCCCCAAACCATGGAATAACGCCACCTTTGCACCTAATTAATGTTTCTCTCTAAGCAGGCTGTTTTTCTGAATCAGTATTATACAAGCAAAAGCACTAGATCACAAAAAGTGCTCCCTCATGGGCACTCAGCAAACAATGGCAGTGATCTGCAAAAAAAAGGAAAACCAGCCCATAGCAGTGCTGTGGGAAGTAGCCGAGATGCTTATTAAACAGCACAATAATGCAGTGTACTATGCTTTGGATATTATTCTAATGAGCTTAGATATTCATATGGAAATAGCTGGACTGACAGAATGGTAGATAATTCAGATCTATAAAGAAAGTGCAATCGCAAGAGATCTCTAACTGTAACTTATGGAAGGAAATTAGGAATGCAATCACCTTTGCAATGATATGTTATTGTGATAAAAACAAGTCCTTATATAAAAAATTAAATAGCTATTTCCTAATTAATTTAAATAAATGTATACCCAAGCCCAAGAGATATTTTAGGAGCAGCTCTTCTCACTAGCACAGAAAAATTATTCTTGTGGATGGCAAGTTTTGCACTGAAGCAACATACAGCTGTGTATGCCTACATAAAGTACAAAACTACAGTCATGATTAATATGAAGACACAACAGAGATAATCCCTCTGACACATTGGAATTTAAGATGGAGGGTACTATTATCATTAGAAGAGTCAAGCATATGAAATGCAAGTTGGATGCAACAATGGTAAGCTTTCTAAATAGCTGCCAGCTGAAATCCAAACGCACAAGTCTAAAATGAGTACTTAATTCAGCCTGGCTCAGTTTGACTTTTTTTCCCATGCTAAGTTCATTGCCTATGGTGCCCAGACGTTCACAGGTTCAACAAAATTATACAAACGGTAGAACAAACAAAATAAGAACAGCACAAAATAACAGAAAGGGAAAAAAAACCCCAATAATAATAATTTTTTTTAAAACCCCACACCCACAAAAAAACCCAAACACTTGAAGTTAGAAGTCTACGTGTTGCATTTGCTTGACAAATACTGAGACAATTTTCTATCACTGTTAAAAATACATTTGAAGACAAAAGACACTTGCAAAGATGCAGCAGCCCTTTCCCTTAGAATAATTTGGAAAACCTAATTTGCTTCCACCCTGATGGACTCGCTAAAAAAATCCCAAACTTTAATAATTTCATGTGTAGTACTGTTTTACATGTGGTTGTTTTTGCCTAGAAAGAAAACATAGAAAAGCCCTCTCCACTTCAGAAAGAGGAAGAACTATAGCTCCTCAAAAGGGTAAGGCGTCACAGCATCAGCACAGAGAAAAAACCAAACAAACAAACACACCAGGAGAAAGAGAAGATTTCTCATGCAGAGCCAGCAAATCAACAACCAATATAAAGGAACAACGGAAATGGATTTCCAAAGTTCACAGCCAATTTCATGCTCTTTACTCTCTTCTGAAAGGAGAATAAAGCCACTCAGGAAACAAAATACCCAAAAAACAATCCACCCACTTGTTCAGAATTATAATAATTAGAAAATGCTTTATCCAATCATTTTTAGCACTGAAAATTTCCAAAAAAAATTGTTCTACTGTCACCAGTGGCAGTTGTGTTGCTTATTTCTATTTCACATGAAATAGAAAATTCCTTTTGTTTCTTTAGAGATCTTTGGTAGGATAAGATATGCATTCCCCTTGAAAATAATACAGTATACAGCAATGTAATTCAGTTATTCAAACAGATTTTACTTCCAGGGTTATTTTCATAATGCCCCATTTTTCCACATAACTATTTAGAAGGTGCCACTCTCTTAGTTTAGGTATTCTGCCCAATATTATTTTGATCATAATTAAAGGTACTGAACATGAAGCCAGTGTTCTTTTTTGACTTCCGGAAGCACTGATGTACATTTCTTTTTTTTTTTTTTTTTTCACACTAATGGCCTGAATGTCATACATGAAATTGTGGGAAAATTTCATTTCAAAGTAGAAATCTTTGGCTAAAGCAACAGGTATTACTGGTCTCTTTATTTCTTTAGTCCTTGATTTCTATTGACCAATTCCATCTACATCTAAATTTTACTTGTTTGCATCAGTAACATATTCATAAAAACACCTGCAAAAAATTTTACAGCAAGGACAAACCTTCAGGACCAGACCATTCCCTAATCATAGAAAGAACAGAAAGGCCTGAGTCAGGGTATCTAGGGAAGCCTGACAAGCATACAAAGAGGGGAAAAGCTGTTGTTCTATGGAAAGATTTGAGATGTTCAAAATTCTTGTGCCTAATTTGACAGTGAGCTACTGTGTCATGCTGCTTGTTACACAGAAACAGTCTTGCACTGGAAAGCCAGGCTTAGAGGTTTTCAGCTCCGGTTTTATATTTGAGGGGGAAGGGGTAAAGTTGTCAAGTCACACCACCAAAAGTGCAACAGCATCTACAACTATTATGGAATTAATTTAATTTTAAACAAGTTAAATTGAGGCATCAAGCTTTACCCAAAGAGTGTGCAGATATCTCTAAGAGTGTAAAAATTCAAGGAATTAACCTGAAAAAATGAAGCAGATGTAGAATTGAAGAACAAAAAGCTAGCTGAGAAACCTCCTACCTGCAACAGTTAAGATCTACTACCAGTAACTCTGGAGAACACACCATGACACCAAAACCTCAAACCAAGGCTAGTGGGAGGTACAAGCATTCCATGTTTGGAAAAAGGGCAAGACACCTCCCATTAGTATATTGAATACAAGCAACTGAATAGGTCTACAACAGGGAGAATCTATTAAGAACTTCTTCCCTTGTTTTGACTTCTGCTAAAAACAATCGCAGCTCAAATCATCACAGTCCTGCTTCTGTAAGACGCCTTTATTCTTGCCTATTTTTCCAATTGTGCAAAATTTTTTCAGAAGTAATCTTTTTAATACAGACATTGCAGAAGACCTATCATCAGGTGAATCCCCTTCAAAGAATTGCAGTTCCAGTCGCCAAGCTCCTGACCTCGCCCAGTTACATTCACACCCCCAATGGCAAAGAAAGCTTTGCCATCGCCAGCCTGCCAAAACAAGAGCCAGCGCCTGGAGAGTAAACTCAGGATTTGCCCTAACACCCTCAGTGATCAGGACAAAAGAAGTTACATGATTCATGGCAGGCTAAGGGACTCTCCCTTAATGCAAACCAACTAGCAAACATGAAAGGTTTTACATCTTCTGACAAGAAAAATATAGACTCTAGAAATGCTTTCATGCAGATTCGTCTTTAGCCAGGAGCAAAAGTGTCTGAGGATTTCCTTATATTTATTGGTATCATTATGTGTACAGGAATGATCCCAGAAGTAGGGCAGGGCTGAACTAGTTTTTAGCTAGATAAGTATGCATTATTTTTAACTCTAGGAGACTATAAAGAATAAAATTTAGGTGGCTAGCCTAACTAGTACCAAAAAAGAAGAAAAAATAAAATAAACTAATAGAAAATCTAAGGCAGAAAAGCATTTAAACATACAATTAAATACTAAACATGACAGAAGTATGATGAAGTGTAAAGACCTCATAAATTTTGTTTTAGGTCTGCTACAGAGAAAAACTATCAATGGCAATCACTCCATATGAATATCAGTGAGGTCTCATTAGTTACTGGTTATGAAACAAAACCCCATTAATTAACACTAAAAAACCCCCATACATATACATGCATTTAGTCTTGGAGCAAACAGTATTTCAGTATAAAAAGACATCTTTTAGCAACTTGACTTGCTAAGCTACAGTAGCTTTAAAAACAAAAATAGCATTTTGGGGATGAGACCAGATAAACAGGCAAATTTTGGTAAACAAGACTATTCTAAATAGTTTCTCAATTTCACTGAGTAGTTTGATTCATTAAAATAAAAGTTTTCAGACCATAGAGACAAAGAAAAATTAATATTGCCATTTTATACGTATATACGTGTGTGTGTATGTGTATGTATATATCTATATATATCTATATCTATATATATATCCCTTCCTCTCAGTGAAATTCAGATCTGTTTTGAATTAATAGAAACAAAGAGAAAAACTGGTTTCTTAAGAAAAATGCATTATTCTTTCGCTGCTGAGAGGCAGTTTGGCAGCACAAGCCAGGGTCCGGGCAGCATTTCAAAATGCTGGAAAAACTCATGACCAATTGACTTTGTCCATGTATAGTGAAAATGGTGGTACTTTCCCCACCTTTTACTTGCCATTCCTGCATCACTTTCAGAAAGGCACATTTGTAGTATATACAGTGTTTCCTAAAACTTTATTTTGAGCTTGTTTGGGATCTGCAACAACAATCCTGCAAATAAATCTTTTACCTGTAATAACAGCAAGAATTAAACAATTCTTTTTGCCCATTTCCTCATCAAAATCCTCTACAACCTGGCCTGAAAACTAGCACTTCAAATAAGAAGAGGCCAGCTCAGTCATTTGGCATTTATTGTAAACATTTCTTTGAGGCACCATCTCTTTTTAATTGATGCACTCTTCAAAGTTAAAACAAATATTTCACAATGCCTAATAAAAATTCAGATGAGCCTCTAACAATCACATTTCAAGCATTTACTAGCTTTGTCTGCATTTTGATCAAGGAGTAAATGCAGTAAGCTAAAATTTGTACTCCAACATTTATTTTTTTCCTCCTAATATTAACCTTTGACGACACACCTTTCTTGTAAATTTTGGATTCCCACAGCAAGAAGGAAACCGTAACAAATCCCTTCGATCACCCTACAGGAGGTTCTCCTGTTTTCAAGTCTATTTTACCTCTTTGTCCCTGTCACACAGCTCCAGCTTGACAATCTAGAACACAAAACCTCTCTTTGAGACAGCAATTAGGTACAAATAGATGCAATTTTTGAGAATCATTACATTATTCAAATAATTTTTCCACTCCAAGAAGGCTGATTTACTTTTCAAAACCAAATACATTTTCTTAAAGAAATTACTGAATTGAAAAACCATACACATCAGTCTTCTGGACACCAAGGTTTTACAGTGTTTGGTTCATTTGGCCTCAGCTCCAATTTCCAAAAAGACAAATCTTGTCTTTACTTCAGGCAGCCTTATAGGGAGGGCTTTCCAAGGCCAAAGCAGGGCTAGGTAAGAGACATTTTATGTTCCTACAAGTGTGCTGCACAAGCTAACCACATCTGCACATCCACAAAGACAGATAAATATGCTGTTCCCTGTGCTTATGGTTGATTCCTTCTGTCCTCTCAAAAAAATTTATCTAAGATGAAGTATTGTAGTGATGTAGGCTCTACAGTAAGCACATTTTTTAAGTCTTTAACCCCTGCTCCTGAAGTACAGCAGTTTGATTGGTCAAAATCTTTTCTTACAACCTTTCTATTCAGTGAAAAGTATGTGTTCTAAATTCCAAAATTCATTCCACAGCAGCTTGAAAGAATCTCATTCATTTTTGTTTTGTTTTCCAGGGAAAAAAATGTAAAGTAACAGTTTCTGATGCCCCAGGAGTTTAAATTGGAAGTGACAGAAGACCTATTAGTTTATATAGAAAGAGGAGAGCCATCTATTCCCAGTGCATCACCAAACACCTTAGACGAAGGTGATAAGGGTTCCTCAGAAGGGATGCTGGCAACCCTCGGAATAAAAGAAGGTGGGGACTGACAGTACCCACCCAACTGAAAAATGGTGACAAATCTGCAGTAAAGCAGTGTAAAAGCAGAAAGCAAGCTCAACATGCACAGGGAAATCTATTGATTGATAGTTCCCGTATGTGTTTTAGGGTAAAAGCTGAAGCCCATGAGGTCTGTCCCTAGGATCTTGCCTCCTCTTTCTGTCACATCTGGAATAATATGATTATACTGAATCAATTGCCTACTATCTAAGAATAAGACTTATTCCAACCTCCTATTTTAATATAATTTTGATAAACAGAGATATTCTAGAGGGAGGTACTCCTGCAGTTTTATACACACACTGCTGCTCACCCAAGAACTGAAACATGCAAAATTTCCAATCCTTACTAAGATCCTTAACACCTTCTTTACAACGTGTTATACAGCTAGAATAATTCATTACATCTTTTTATCTTATATTTTTTTTCCAGTGAGCTGCTCAGGACAGCATGCAAAAACACTGACAAGAGACTGCATGAGTACCATTTCTGACAGAAAGCAGAGTTCAGCATTTATTCACTGTTAATTTGACTGTACAGTATTATCAAGATTACTGTAGTGCACAATGTTCTTGTAAGGTTATGAACTGGTTTGCATCCTTCCACTGCTAGAATTTAATACTGTACTAAGTGTGATATATCTCATACATTATTAATCCCGTCCAGTTCTGCAGCAAGTTTCTATAAAACCACCACTGAAATACTACACTCTTAAGGTGCCTGACAAATCTGAAAGATGTAATATTAATATGGTTGTGTTTCAGATAGACGAGTTTAACCCACACTAAACAATCTGCATGTTCAGCTTGCGAGTTCCTGGGGAATATTTATCCTATCACTAAAGCCTAGGAAACAGGGCTTTAGTATAAGTTTATGACAACATTACAATAGTGCTCAACACAAAGTAAAGCTACAGATAAAATCTGAATAGGCCAATTAATGGTTTTAGAGAGCTCTATACAAGCTATATAATTTTTCTGGTCTGTGGAAAACTCTCATTCAAGAACAAGAATGAAAGCACTGATCAAATCCTAGGATGTACTGACAGTGAGGATCACTGGCTGTGTTTACCTTCAGGATTACGTGAAATATCCAGCTTCAGTGCTGTGAAGCAAAGCAGATAAAGCTTTACAGCATTTGTGCATCTCTTCAAAATTCTTACGCTTTTTTTTTTTTTCATAAAGCAAACAGTCTTTTCAGGGAGAATGTGAAAGCTCTATTCCAGCTTCTGCAATTTGCTGCACTTTTTCCACTTTAGAGACTTTCTCAAGAAATTCTCAACCAATAAATATTACTCCCTGCCACATATCTGCTATGTCAGTAATACTGAAAGAAAAGAAAATATGTTTAAACACAATATAAGGCAATGTTCCACTTAAGCCATGATTCTCTGTAACACTACTGTAAACCTTCCTCTCTTCTGAGAGGTCAGTAGGCATTTTAGCATCAGCTGCAGTTAGAACAGATGTAACTCTGTGCCTGATTCAGGCCAGTATCCAAAGTAATCCCCAAAAATAATTTTTCACTCAACACTCCTGGTTTTGCTCTCCTCGGAATGCAAAGTGGTACATACACATACTAACACACAAACTCACACAGTGCCCCTGCTTTGGTGGTCCTCTAGGAGAAACTGTCACGCTTCACTTAACTTCAGCCCATCTAAGCATAAATTATTTTCAGAGAAGGCTGTACCTATGCAAAATTAAAAAAAAAATTCCAAAAAACAACCCCCCCAAGAAAACCTGAAACAAATAAACAAAAACTGACTTAAAAGAACACTGGGGAAAAAAAAAAAAGACACAAATATACTACTTTCCAGGTTTCCAAAATTTCTGAAGTTTTTAAGAAGACGTATTTAAAGTGTATTACAGAAAATCAGTTATTTTCTTACAATTCAGGGGGCTTGTCTCACTTCCTCTACTTTGATTTGAGCAACACTGATACATTATCTTATAATGGCTTGTTCCAAACACTAATTGTCCAAATGCTAGAGGGATTCCCAGGAGTAACAGAGCAGTATCAGAACAGGGTAGATTAAAACATTGAACATGTATAACTCATCTTTTTACATTTATAGTAATTTGAAAGTCTGGCTATCATTAGCAATACACTGAACATACTAAAATGAGAAAATATCATACTATGGAATTTTCCATTTCTGACAGCAATTTAAACAGACAACTGTGAGAAACACTCAATTGTGTAATTAAGCTATCTGGATAAAAGACAACAAGTTTTTTCCTTTTTTTTTTCTTTCCTTCATCTCGCCCCTCCTGTCAAGTACATTTTTGCAGACATTCTCAGTTTAATAATGTAAAGATCCAGTGCAATTTTTTTAATTGTGCTTTGTATTTATGCATGGCACAAAAAAAAAAAAAAAAAAAAAAAAAAAAAAAAAAATACAGTGACATTACCGAGTAAGTTACTTGACAGCAAAAAGATTTTTTTTTCCATTCAGTAGCTTTGTTTGTTCTCTTCCCATCCTTAATCCAGCCCAAACTTCTGAAAAGCAATGTACCTATACATACTGAAACACATCTACATTGCAGTCAGACAATGAATGAGCTGTACCTAACTAAACCCACAGTGGGTAGGTGCAGTGATATTGAACCAAGGTTGTTGCACTGAGCAGCTTCCACTGTGGCCTATAAACACCTACAGTATCTCCTGGCAGCCTTAAACACTCAGCTGGGAAGGGGGTATCTATTAAAGCACGATTAATGTATAGATCTTCAACCCCACATCTAGCTGAAATAAGAAGTGAAAATGAAGGAAAAACTAGACTATCCAACGTGATAGAAGTAATAAAAGGGGAACATATTTCTCATCTGTTAACCTTGAATATCTGCTAGCTCAAGATTTTCACATTCTTCATGTATCACTTCACTGTTCACTCCTTAATAACCACTCGAAAATCAGCTGCACATTAAAGAAATGCAATATAAATTTGACTGGACTCACTACATCTGAGATATCCTCCAATACAGCATAAAGCTAATTTAGCTGTCACTTACTGTAAGTAAAATGACAAATATCTGTAATATCTGTCAAGATATGAAAGCTTTAAAGAGAGTTATGCAGCTGTCAACATTTTGATGACTTTAACAAGAGAAAAATAAATGAAGAGAGAAAATAGACAGCACGTCTGTTGTGTATCCAGTTGCCAAAATCTCCTATTACTTATATTAATAATAATAAAATTGCTTCACAAAAATAAGATAAACAGCAAGGACTTCTGAAATAAACTGATATAAGTAAACATATTAGTACTGGTGAAACACATCCATAGAAAACACTGCTAAAAAATGGAATGTAGGCCTCTTCAGTAACTCCATAATTATCGTAGTATCCAGCATTTATTTAATTTAATATTACTATTTATGAACCAACAACATAGGAAGCCTTAGAAACCACAATCAAATTATGACTGATCAAATATTTAGCTTCCTATTTCTAAACAAGTTTTATTCTTTACATATTTTAGTGATTCAGCAATAATTTAAATCATTTTAGCTCCTGAGGGAGGAGCTTGTTCAGTTTCCAATGTTGCATACGTTTTGCAAAAAGGCATCTTAAGGATTGGCTGTAAAGACATTTTGACTGAGGCAATTTTCATCCCCTTTCTTGCGCATGTATTGTCAGTCTATTTTTATTTAGCTGTCAGTTTACAGGTGCTGACAAAAGCATATGCCTTCCTCCTCTCTCTCTGCAGGAAAAAGAGAGCATTTCTTTAGAGTCTTAGGTTGACTTATCCCATTTTATATCCAGCTTTACAAGTTTTGCATAAAACACCCTACCATAAAGGAAAACCTGGAATACAGCTATTCTATCTACGATTTTCATCTGGGATGAGGGACTAAGTTCTACTCAAACAATGAAAATACACCTGCCACTAAATACCCCAAGGAAAAGCAAAAAAGAAAATTCCTTTCTTTTGTACTGGAAAGAATAATAGAAGTCTTGAAAAATCTCATTACAGCAAATACGAAGACTAGAAGAAAAGCGTCTTCACTTTTGTACACTGGACTCCAGCTACACAACCAAGAGTTAAATCTGTTTTGGGGAATAGGAATGCAAATCCAATCTTTCAGTAGCAATTTTAATAGGGATGAAATCTGACACAGCAGTCAGAAAGCTGCTCAAATCAGAAATCTGTATCTTTTAATGCACTTTTTGATTTTGCCCCTGATTTCAGACCCATAGTACCAAGCAGACTTTTGTAAAACAGGAATTTATGGGTGATAGAAAAGAAGCAGCTAGCCTGCTTCTCATCAAACCTCAAGGTGAATCACCAGAATAAGACATCGTTTTTCCAAGATATAAAATATAAAAATGAGCTCCGGCAAGAAACAATAAAGGAGATCATATAAAGGATCCTAGAAGAAAACAAGAAGAATATGTTATATCTTGTGATTAATATCACCATCTTTGTAAAACAGACTTCCTGCAATTGCAGGAAGAGGTAGTTGCTGTTTGTTGATAGAATGCCCAAACTTTTCTAAATAATAATTTCAGTGACTGAAGAATAAGACTGAGTTTACACAAAAATCTCACTACTATGCCACCAAAACTATATGAGGTTTTGCATCCATTTATCTAGAATAATTAAACATCTGTACTTACATTCTTACTGCATTTGAAGGCAATGCAAACTGATTCAGTTTAAGTTGATTTTCTAATCAACTGATAATAGACTAAAAAAACTTCCCCTCCACTAAGATTATCTATTCATGGTTTGGCAATAGCTATTTAAAGACCTTTCTAACTTGTAAAACAAAGCCTGTGAAGCACTTTCGTTTTCTCAAAAAAAAAAAAAAAAAAAAGTGTGCACGCACATGTTTTCTTTCTCCGTTTTCAGTTTGCGATTTCCCAGATTTCCTTGTAACACCATCTGATGGCAAAAAATTTATTGGCCATTTAGAGACAGGCGACAAATTGCCAAGCAGATCTCACACTAAGCAGGATCAGATTTACTTGAGACTTCAGTGAGAGACCTAAGCAATAAACAAATAAAGGAACCCAGAAACCATGAAGATTGCTCTATACTGTCATTAATACAACGGAAGTGATTCAATATCTCAATATGGCCTGAAAAAGAGTGGTTCTAAAAAGCAGTGCTCATCTGTGATCCTCAGAAATTTTTATGAAGCTTTAAGTTTAAAAAAAATCATAGAACAGAAGTACTCATAGGTATGGTGATAAGGAATACATGACTCAGTTAAGATTTTTGCCCTGCTATTAAGATGCCCTACTACATTTTACCCATAACATTTTACAACCAACACATATGGGAGGGTTTCTAGATGAAAAGATGTACATTGTCGGGTTTTTTATAGGGTTTTGGCCAGAAAGAGATTGCCATGAAACATGGTTTGTGGCTGTTTTGCTTGACTACGCTTACCCATTCTGAAAGACTAATGGGCATATCACACCACTTGGCTCCAAAACAAAGAAACAAAGCAAAACTGAAAGAAGCTGTAAAAATGACAGTGTAGAATTCCCATTTAGCTACTGAAAATAGTAACTTAATGACTTACAAACAGATTTGCACATCTATTTTTCTCAACAACGTTTCCTATTTCATTTGTATGGATCTGTCAATACAAACAGCAAACCATACTTTTAAACCAAGAATAAAACCACTAAAAAGACAGCTTGGGTTTGGATTTTTTGATAGTGTCCCTCATGCAAAGGACATAAGTTACTCACTTTGTATTATCAGCAACTTGTCTTTTAATTTATAAATTTGATAGAAATTTTAAATCATTTAAAAGCTGTATTATTGTGCATAATTTACCACTATTCAGTGTATAGACTAATTATCCTTAATCCAACATACGTGTGATAAGAACTTGCAATTGACTTAGCAGATGACATTGGTTACAGGTTCTGATAGTGTCGAGGGCAGGGGGAAATGGAAAAAAAAAAAAAATCAACATTAGCTGCAAATTTATCTTTCTTATTTATACCTGTCCAAGCTCAGGAAAAAGAAACATGTCTTAGATATCAGAAAATGAAGCCTTCAAACATTGCTACTCCACATTATCACACATCTGATTTTTAAAAACAGGAACAGCTGCATTTACTGATAAGAAAGCAGGAAGATGTTGTATGTTTTTGCACAGATGTTTGTAAAATCCTTCTTTGTTAAGCATATGTCTAAGAAATAAGCCACCTTTAATCTTCTCTAATGACTAAGTCAAATGAAATAAATGACATGGCATAGTATCTTTAAAACATATACAAATAAAAGAAATCAGCATTCCTGTTTTCATACAGAAAGGAAGTTATTTCAACTTTGTAACTTCAGTTATCACAACTACTAAGAACTGATTAAAGATCAGTGAGATTAAATGTCAAGTAAATATTTATTAATACTACTAGAAGAGTATACTTACAATCATAGTCTGTACATCAAAGGAGAATATGGGAGGATATCTCCCTTGTAAATGGGAGGTATTCCAAATAACTGAATTATGGATTAATGAAATAGTAAGTACCGTCTTCACTTTAGAGTAACAGCACATATGATCATTTCAAATTTTCGTTATTCTTCATTATATAACTCAGCTAAGCAATCATGAGGTCTGAAAAATTCATTTTAAGAGAATAAAGCAAAGGAATGAACTTCCAAAAGGAAAACTCCATTTTTAGATTTTACTCCAGGTGTGTACTTTATACATGCATGTTCAACATAAGGTGCCATACACATAATATCCTCTCTTCACATATCCACGGGAAGAGTTCAGAGACAACACATGCAACTGGGGCCTAGTGAACTTCTCAGAACCTAAATCAGCACGTCTCAAGTGAGGATCTGGGATATATATATACCGTTTTTAATAAAGCTGGGCTAGGTTACTCTGAAGCCAAGTACTAACTGTTTCAAGCACTGCATCATAAACTGCCAAACTATATCTGAATAATCCCAGACTACCAAACTTAATAATGTAATCAGAATTCAAATCTTTCACACACACACAAAAAAATCTTTACAGGTTGTCTAAACATTTAGGTAAAACCAGTCAGCCCCAGAGAAGCTGAGCACCCAGCCAGGGCAAAAATTACTTGCATTCACATAATTGGTTCAGACAGGAAAGGGTCAATCTTCTTGAACCTGAAAGTCACAAATTTTAGTGTTTATGAGTGGGCAAAACCCACGAGAAAAGTTAACACCTATCTCCTGAAGATGAGAGGTAGAGAATTCAGGAGCTGTAGGGCCCCAGGGGTCCTGCCATGGAGCAAACCGAGAAGGAAGCAGGGCTGTCAGCAGTACCAGCACTGTGTGAAGAGAAGAGTCAGGTTATTCCTTACACAGCACCTACAGCCTGGGAACTGGACCACGTACACTAAAACAGGACCTGAACTCCAACCAGAAACCATCATGAGGTGTTTAATATGGCTGTTTATTGGGCAAGCACATCAAAGTAGAAAACTGCTTCCTAAGGAGCAAAGAACTAGGCTGGCACTGACAAATAGGAAGCATTACAAAATCACAAGAAAATAGCCCACTTAAGAATTGCCCCACCCATTAACTAACAGCCAGTATTTCAGACTCTCTGAAGTCATCTCAGTTACAAGAATTCTGTAGATAACTATGTACTGAATAATGTATTGTGTAGAAGAAAAAAGCAGAAAGCATATGGAAAGCTATGCAAAATATGAGCAAAAAAAGAATTTCAGATTTCTCTTCCAGAATTTTATGTAAGTTCCCATTTTCATTCAGAAAAAAAACATTCTTTTTAACAATGCCTTAAGAACCTAGAGACGTTCAAAGATATTTTTCAGAACAGATCAATTCTTGCTATAGAGCTGATGCTTCAAAATTCTGCATGTTAAAAAGCAAACTCATCGTTTTATAAGCAACTCATTAAAAATGAAATTGTTTTATCATTATATGAACTCACATAAATTTGACATGGATTTTATTTCTCACTAAGTACTACTCAAGCTTGTTGCTGTTCTTTTCTTGAATATGAGGAGATGGCTCTTTCCAGCAAGAGCTGAAGATACAGCATCAGTTAAATGCAGGTGGCTTGTTCCTTCTGACATAGAAGAGATTCCAGCTGGGGGAATAGTAAATGAAATCACTCAACAACCTAAAAACATTGCTTTTTGTTCTCAGGGCAGGCATATCAGCTGTAGGGCAGCCCTGTACCATATATTTCTGCCACATACTTCTGAAGTGTCAACTACACAAAACAGAATGTGAACTGGTCTTTCTGCTTAGACTCAAAATTAGGTCAGCCTACAGTAATGGCTTAAGATCAAGCAAACTTTCCAGCTGTTCATTAAACAATTAGGCTAAGACTCAACTCATGCAACTGAAATCATAAAACATAAAGAGCCTCTAATTACCACAATCCCATAGATATATGTATTAGAGGAGACAGCATGGAGGTGAAATGGCTCTGTAACATATCATTTTTCTGCTCTTAATAAAGTCAATGGCTGCCATAGACTTCCAGTGACAAAATGAAAGCCACAGCTACTACGTGTTTTAGAACATTATGTCAACATTTAGTACTGCCAATGTCTATTTTAAAATAACAAAAATATTTTACAAGTTTAAGAAAAAAACCAAAACAACTCCTATTAACACAAGAGCAAGCAAAAAAAAAAAAAAAACAAAAAACCACCTTTGGAAGAAAACCAGAGGGTTAGTCCTTTTTGGAGGTCTCTGTTCTTTAATGATTCTCATTCCCCAAGGCAAACCTATAAAAGTACAGCTAAATACTCAGCACAACAAAGGGAAGCCAAACTACAGAAGCACTGATGTAAAGAAATATAAAGACCTACAATGAATTAATCAGCTAGAATTAGAACCACAGTTCTGCCTAGTCCCATTCTCTATTTGCTTTCCTCCCACTCTGTGCCACAGACCATGATGAAGTCTTGGCTTACAGTGGGGACAGTGGGAGGCAGGAACAGATACCCTCAAACAGAAGAGGCCAGAAGAGTACTGCTGTCTGCTGATCTATCTGAATATACCTTTACCTGGAGAGCTCACGGAGGCACAATTTAGAGCCAGCAATAGGCAAGGTCGTCTCAAATGAAGGATGTCCAGAAAGGCTATGCAGAGCAAAGAGACAAGTCCAAGCACACAGCTATTTTTTGGTGCTTTAATTTTATAACAATGGTTTGTATTCAGCAAAGAATCTAGCCAAAAATAACACTGCATGTACCAGGCATTGCATGGTTTAACTACAGCAGATCGTGCTGTCTGCTTGTTAAACCTGCTCACAGATTTTGCAGAGTCAACAATACATCAATAGTGACTGATTATATTAATTACCTTCTAGATTAATATGTGTGGCCTTTTCAGCTGTGTTGTTAAATGGAATAAAACCAAGAACTGATGCCACAGAATAGCGCAACTTAGACTTTTCCCATGAAACTTGACTAGTTTCTATGCTGCAGCAAATGGGAAGTTTTAAATGTTAACCCTCTATCCCTTTCGTCCTTTGCAGGCCACAGTGGAAAACATGCTAATTTCATGCACTGGGATTCCTCAATTTAGCTAGGATTTAAACAAGAATTATCTTCTGGGACTTTTAAACGGAAATAACACATTTCAATATTAACATGCCAAAATGATCTTGTTCCTTCCTACCCCTCCTTCCTCATCTTCATTCTTCTGTTTAATGCAAACACCCTTGGAAGTAAGAAACATTCAATCCTTTTTGTTTTGCTTAAGAGCAAAAAATGATTAAAAAATATGGTAGAGTTTCTTCCAAAGCTTTGAAAAGTTTTGCTTTGGCACTTGCCCAGTCAATCAGCACGATGATGTTGTTTGGTACAACTGGGAACAGAAACATAAAAGTCCATCTGGTGCTGGTCATAAGAATGAACGCATATTTCACCATTGAAACATATGTTTAAAAATCCACTATGTATTTCACTGAATATGTCATCAAACTATATCATCCCAGTACCCTAGGTGGAGGTAGGATAAGGAGACTGGAGAAAGTCACATTTCCCCACCTCAGTCACTTGACTTCACTGTATTTATCACAGCAGAAATACTGCCATTAACTTCCAGGTAAAGGGCTGGTTGTACAATAACTATTTGTGATCATTTCATCTTTAAAAAAGTCACTGCTAATAAACTGGGGCAGGGGTGGGGAAGGGAGGGAGAACAGAAAAGAAAGAATTCTCATGTTAAATCAATAATTTCAAGATCCAGAATAATCATTATCTGATAGCCAGAAAAACACATTTTGGTATGAAGTGCGCTTCAGATTTTCAAAATATAACACTAAAACTAGGTTATACAGTATAGCTACACAACCATTTTCCTTCTCCTGAATCATTATCCCAGTTTTTCCACTGCAGAAATTTTTTCACTATCAGAAAGTCACACACCAGTACCACTTCATCAAGAAGGAAGTATTTTCCTAATTCTAGAAGCAGACACTCTAAATTAATGAAACGGTGTTTGATGTAAAGTGATCAATCCTAAGTGCAAAGAAGTGATTATATTTTATTTTTAAATTGTTGTGCTGCTTAATGCTGCTGTCAAGTGAGTCCTAACAAGATATTTTCATTGCTTATTTCATAAGCAATACTTAAATTAGCTACCATAATGTAAAGGAGAGAGAAATAGGAGCCGTGGTGAGATTGACAACCATAGAAGTACTTTGCTACTATAGTCTATACATTTGAACTGTCATTAAAAAAATATCAATATCTAAATTGATTTTTGAATTAAAAAAAATATTATTCTGTTATCCTTCAGTCATCTTTGAAGGTTAAAGCCAATTTTAAAAGACATCTGTGTACAGTTATATTGGACTGTCTTCAGGCTGCAATTTGACTGAGGAAGGCTTCCAAATGACAAAACTGACACTGCACTAATACTATCATCTCCAAGGGTTTAGCTCAGGCTCCAAAGTGATGTCAAGGACAGATCAACATTTGAGATAATCCACAAAATGATTCAGAGGATATAAACAGGTATAACTGGCTGGTTTACATTCATCTTCACATTATGTAAAGGATAGCATTAATCTGACCACTTGTATTAATTCTACTTTGCAATGTTAACAATTCATTCAAAAAATACTGAAAAATTTCTTCCAATTAATATCATACTGTAAAGGAAGAACCAGTGTGATGCTTAGAGAAATCACCCCAACACAACTGCAAGTGAAGCAGTAAGAAACAGGTGATTCTAATCCACCCCACAGCATATTATCACGGACTGATAGACTCGGTAAATATTTATAATCCCTAATCTATAACTCAAATAAGGATTTGGGGACGGTTTTCTATGTTTTCTTATTTCTGAGAGGAATAATTCCTGTATTCAAACACATATATACACCTGCTAGGTAAAAAAATACTATATATATTATGAACAAGTTAATACCTGCACAGTAAAAAGAGAAAAAAAGCAAAATATAAAAGGAGCTCATTTGACTGTTACAATATCCCTTTCATCATGTACATATTTAAACTGTAAGGGGCTTCTTCCCAACCCCAATGTGTTACTGAGCTTACTGGTGGAAAGTAATGCAGGAGTTCAGAACAACATTAGAAAATATGGTTTTTATTAACAGAGCATTGTAACTATGGAGAATTAGAATCCATTTTAAGATCAATCCATATCTCAATATTCAATATTAAATGCTAGCTATAGTGCAGCTCTTTTATGCTTATTGAAATATTTTCATCCATTTTGTTTCTTTTACTAATAATTTCTCATGCTAGAATTCAAGCCTTTAAACAATGTTTTCCAAACATATCATAACATGATTATACAAAACATACTATATTCCATTCTAACACCCTATCCCTTCATCCATCCTTCACTACAGGTGTTACATAAATGGATACACAGATGAAACTTATACTGAGGGTTTCTGTGTGACGGGGGAAAAACAGAAACAAACAGGATTAAACAATCCAAAGGCTATTTCTACCACAAAGCCCAAAACAGCTGGGAAGACCAAAAAAAAAACCAACCAAAATATGCAACACATCTCTGCCTTTCTACCCCACCAAGAGAATAAGAAATCCCCCAGAACTGAGGCTGCAGCTGGTGGGCATGCTGTCCTCAGCCATGACTCCAGTTCAAGACATTCCAATCTTTCCACTTCCCTCCAATTGTTTTCAGGCCTGGTTGCACAGCACACTGCCTGTCAGATATGCTAGGACAGCTAGGGAGGTGACAAAAATGTGGAAACAAGAAGTCCGCAATGATAGAGGAAATATTTTCAATGAATACTGCTGCCAAGAAAATGATACATAAAACATCACTTTCCCAAGTTTGTATCTGAGTTTTATAGAATTCAGGCTCAAGCATCTCTTTCTGAGGCAACAGGATGCACAGGCAATCCAGCTTTCATAGATGAAGCTCCATGTTTATATCAGACTTAAAATTTAACATAGAAACAGGCAGTTTATTTAACTAACTCTAAAGGAAATCTTTAAACATTAATGAAAATTGGTTTTGTTTATCCTTCCTCCACCAAAACAGACACTTCCACAATGGTAAAACTCACGTTTTGCATAAAACTGAGGGTCACTTTTTTTCCATAGCATGTATACCTAAATGATCGTATTTGGCAGAAGGGGAAAAGACCCACACCACTTTCCAGGTGAAGAATGTCCTTGTGTTCACTTACAGAAGCTGACACCTGCTTGTCACTACAGTTGTACAGTCACCACATATGCACAGTTCCAAGAACATTAAATTGAGCACATAGGCCATTTTTCAGCAGCCTGTGTTACAACAAATATCATAGCCCTGGATTATTTTGTTCTTATCAAAAAATGACTAATTATAGTCCTATAATGTTGGATAACATACGCATTTTCCCCTTTTAGATCTGCTGAGGACTCATAACATCAAACACACTAATGAAAAGCTTCACAGAAGACAAATAAAATTCATTTCAGATAGTCATGTATTTATTTCAACTTCAAGAGGGCAAAATACACAACAAGAATATTTCCCAGGATTTGACACTAGAATTAAAGAATGAACTACACAAATAGAAAGCCAAATATAAGTATGAAGTAAAAGCAATGATTTAAAACACATTAAAGAGGAAAGAGGGCATTAAAGCACTACTGTCTTCAATGATACAAGGACTAGAAACAAAATGTTTCCCTTAGAAGCATGTGGGATGAAAACTGTGGCATTTATTCAGGAAACAACCTCACTCCTGATTATGGAGATAAATTCCTGATGTTAGGCTATAAAGTAATCTGAAGGAGGAAAAACCGTTAAGTACACGAAAACCTAATAACAAAGTTATCAGCTATACAGCAGAAGAACGAAGTAGAAAGAAGATGTAAAATGAGAGGTACAGTACGTCGTCACATTTTAACAGTCATTAATGGGAACAAGTGTTTCCATGTTATCTTCATTTATACAAATCATGCGAATTCCTTCTGAATAACATCATCATTTCAGCTGACATGAAATTAAAAGGCCTCAACAGGCAAATGAACCAATGGAAATTTCTGAAAGAGAGCTTCTACCAGAAAAAATACTCAGGTATTAAAATCTGCTTCTGGTGAACAGTAACTTTTCTGCCCCACCATCAGTGTCCCTCTACCTTTTCATTCTGCCAACTCATTACACAGGCTAAGGACTCTTATCATTTATCTCCTCAACATGATGCCTTTGCAAGCACTGCGGTACAAGAAACATTTCCAGATGCACGCCTCCAGCACAGAATCTTCTGACTCAGTCCTCTGAGTTACAGTTTAAAGGTTCAAAGAAAACAAAGAGATGCAATATAATCACAAAATAGCAGACAGCAGAACAGGACCATGCAGGAAGGAAACAGCAGTGAGCTACTTAGGGCAGCCAAGAGCTTTGCATGTTACACCAGGAGGTGCTGGTTCAGTACGATCCCAGAAAGAAAAGCACTTGGACTCTGTGCAGCAGTGTACCAGTTATGGGAGCTAACACTATAAGAAAACTAGGATCATGCAGATAATCTTGCATCCCCTTCAGCTGCTGGGAACCCCAAGCTGTGCAGCATGGCACGGGGCCTCCAGTGGGGGCATAGCCCACTGGGCAGATGCCATCCTCAGAAAGGCTACACCATTTTGCTCATTTCAGCCCTTACTAGACTTTCTTCAATGAAAACAACTCTGTGTTTCATTTCTACTGCCAAATGAAAGGATGTTTACATGAGAGCTTGTTGCTGCAGCCCTAGATCTGCAAGGCAAGGCCACACATCTGCTGTAATCAGCAGGCAGGAGCTGCCCATGGCTCCTCTCTGGCAGTGGGAGGCTGCGCTCATCCTGCAGCCAGGGCACCTGGGCAGCACAGCCCAGCCTGGCCCTGCTCAGGTCAATTGTTACTCCTATTCACCCTGCTGTTTGACCATATTTTGTCAATACTGAACCTCATCAGCAACATTTGTCTGTTTTACAGGACCTACAGTCTGTACTTGGAAATAATCTTTAGCTGTCCACATGGGAAGGAAGATAAACCCAAGGTTTAAGGCCAGCAAGAGTTCCCCGATTCAAAATCTAAGTGCTTCCTTTTACGTTCTCAAAATAATTTTCTCTGAAGACATCTTTGCTTGCTTTTGCTAGACTGTTTAACAACACTCAAGGAACCTTCTAGAAAATATCAAAAGTGCAAGGACATCAAGAAACCCAAACTATGCAAAAAGGCTGAAAAAAATTTTCAGCTCAAATAAAAGAAAATGTCCAATGGAAAATAGCACAATTGTTCACTAGACTGGATGAAACAGTTCAGCAAGCACACCATATACTCTGTTCATGAATAAGTATTTTTTAAACTTAAGAAGACACAGCGGTCTACATTTAAAATGGCAAAGCTTTTACTGGAATTAAATATTAATAATTTTCACGATATAAGTTTTTTGATACAGGTTTTTAATCTTTTTCTGTTCCTGTTGTGGTTTGTTGGGAAATACTTTCTTTTTCCACATTGGCAATAAAAATAAACAAATTGCTTATTATGATAGTGTATTCCTAAGGCTTTTAAGAGAGCCTTAACTGTAGTTAAAGCTCTTGTAAATGAAAATTGCATCTCCAGTGGAACTGAGATTAGACAGCATAAATTCTAAATACACTATTTATGGCAAAAAGAAACAGAAAAACAAAAGCAGTAGAGAGAAAACGCAAGTCATACTTTCAAATCCATTTTTTTTTCCTCCCTGTGCAAAAACATGTAAGCTGACTAAATGAGTAGGCTGGATACTTGTCTTTTCTAGAATACTGATAAAATTTTCATCATGCTGAAGAGTTTCAGGGCAGGCTAAATTACTTTCGCATACTACAACTTGCCTAGTACACTAGAAACCAGAGTGCTGTTTCTGAAATTCCCCTGTCTTCTCAAATACATGCTTTTTCAAAACAATTCTTCTCTCTCCCCTTGCCTTTTTCTTAATACAGAAGGTAGGGAAGAAGAGGAATACATTTGTTACTCCAGTTTTTCAGAAAAATTCATCCTCTTCCAACACATTTATTCTAGATGAATCCAGAGCCTAGAGCATTTTCTGGCCATCCTCTCTAAATTTTCATTATTACCAAAGCAATGAGAGCACATAGAAAGAGAAGCAGATCCTTTTAATTCACATGATGTCTCTGAAGGTTTTTTTTATATACAGAGACTTTTTTAAAATTATCTCCAGTATCATAAGGCAACTGTTATCTCAACAGAAGCCAAAGTGGGGAACACAACTGGGTTACAGTCATGTAAGTACACACACTCACAAAGCAGTCATTAATTAAGATATGCCTGACTGATAGCAATGCAGTCACTCCTGTCTACACAGTTTCTCAGGACTAGCATGTGCTTTTGGAATCTGGGTAGCCTTCTCCATGGCTCTGCCCCATTGGCGTTGATTATGTATGATTAATGGTTTAAAGGAATAAAAAGAGAAAGGTCAACTTCTGAGTTCAAAACAGAGCAGCTACATGGGGAGTAATTAAGATACTTGTGTAAGCATGATTAATAAGCACAAACTGGCACACTGTGCTGTAAACAAGATGCAACCAGATGGTTAGGATGAAAAGGATTTTTCCTAAAAAGCAATTTTTCAATGCCTTGAAAGTTGGCTTATTTTTCCCCCTCTAAGCCTTACACAACTCATTATCTACACATCCTAAAGGGGAGAAAGAAATAGTAACCCCTTCAAAATTCCCCCTTTCCTGGCTTTTTTCATACAGATAACTACAGTTTGCATGTAAATGGATTCAACTCATCTTTGTTTAACGTTGCCTTTTATGTCGAGTTTCATGAATTGCTAAGCCTGACAAGGTTCACTGGGAGTCTTTTAACTCCCACCCACAAGTTCTCCCTGGCTGTCATGTGACTGGCAGTATAGAGGGATCAGCAATGGCATTTATGGGGAAAGCGGGAAGACAGGTGTCAGAACGGTCCAGCAGGCAAACCGAACGAACACTAATCAGCTCTGGTGTTCTTTTACAATCCATATCTAATTCACAAGTTTCATTCTTTCTGAAAAACAATTACTAGGTTTTGAAGTTCATTGTGCATTTACTCAACTGTCTCTTCACATTAACGTAAGTGGGAACAAGAAAAAAAGAGTCAGCAGGCAAAGGACATCAAAAGATCTTAGAGAAGATGAAGGCTTTATTTTAAAGTAATATAATTACAGATGAGCATAATGTTTTACAATAAATTTAAATGTATAGTTACATCCTTATGCACTAGGAAAATATTGGCTGGTTGTCTCTCGAGCTGAAACTCTGGTACATACAAATGACTTTGCTGAGAGAAGAAAAATAAACAAAAAAAAATCTCATTGCAACATCAAAGGAATGGATATTAAGGCAACAGTGGGAACAACAGAATCAGTACTCTGGGAAGTATCTACACTTATAAGGCTCATCTCTGAGAAATAATAATAAAAGATTACAAAGGGAATATTTTGCACATTTCAAATTCCTCTCAGTTCAACATATTTATTCTCCATAGGTAAACTTTACCTCATCTTCATCTAGTTTATAAAAAATTTAAAAAACTCAAAACCACAACACTCCATTCCCCACTGACAAATCCTCTTAGAGTTTGAGTATATAATCTGGTGAAGCCTCAGCTAATCTTCATTGGTGGTAGTGTTACTGACTCCAGTATTGGGAAATTTGCTTTTGTGTTACGTATACTGTTAGGAGACATCTTAAACTCCAGCATGTTTTCTAGTAAAGTACAGATTTCTTAGGCACTTCATTTTCACCCCCACAAGAAGTTACAGGCACACAGCATCTGTTTTGCAAATAATCCTTTCCCTCCATGTAAATGAACATCCTTTCAAGGACTTCTATACAGAGAATAAATACTTGGTAAGTGAAATGAAAAAGGGCCTATATCAGGACCTCAATGTACCATGATCTGATTTTTCAATAGCAGAGCTTGATGTTTATGCAACTTAAATCTAGAAATATTTCCTCTATGAAAAAGTAACACATTCAAATAGACATTTTGATTAGAAACTTAATACAGTGCTCAAGTGTTAAGTGACTGAAAAGTTTTCTTAATGTCTGAATTGTCATTCCAGGAACAGGATGGGCACTCATCTAGAGATACAAGAGTATAGGAACTTCCAATCAATTAACCACAGGAAGATAAAAAGCATTTTTCAGTTCCATGTGAGTAAATTTTGGCACCTGAAAAAACATCATGGTATGTAACTGCTTTCCCTTTTTCACTGAGCACATCTTTCAATTTCTAGAAAGGCAAGCCTCTATCAGCCCTGACTTTTACCACCACCCATCAAATAATGCTTCCCAGACAGGCAGTTAGCATGCAATTCTATAACAAAGTCAACATATAGGTTGCTAGCATACTTCAACTTTGAAGTTGTTAAAAGGAGAACGTTAGTAAGTTAAGAATGACCACTTATAGGCTAGCACTGCTAAGGACACCTCTCTAGACCTAGACACCCATAGCTAAGAAATGGGATTCATTTAAAGCCATCCTATTGGACTGCCAAGAGTTTGGCAGCAAAACAATTAAAGCAACTCATCTCCACACATCCTGGTCTCACACAATTTTCAGATTTGCTTTGCAAAAGCAATAAAAATTAATATTGATTACTCCCAAAACTATTTTTAGGGCAAGTCTCAGGAGTCCAAACAACCATGTTGAAAAAAATCAAGCTCATGTGAAATGTGCGTCCATTAATATTGGTGGTGTTAGTTTATATGGGATGAGTCAGACTATAGCTTCATTCCACAATCAATCAATCATTCTCATATTGTATTTCTGGGTTTTTCTGTCTATTGTACCAATAAAAAATAAGTAAGAAGACAAACTGGCATGGATGTTACTCACCAGTGCTGATGAGTAAACAGGAAAGAAAGCTGGATAGATAAATCTGTGTTAAATACATTCTACATATTGAGAGCTTCAGCTTCAGACTCCAGTTACTGATCTCTTAGAACAAGCGTATGTATTCAACACTGAGTAGTAATTTTCACTGACTTACTTTTTTTCCTAAACCACAATGCATTCTGAACAATTTATATACTACACAGAAGGCTTGGAGTTACAAAAACTGAAAGAGAAAATGTAATAAATAGACAGACTTTACTGTTTCATAATATTTCAGCTAAAAGGCTCCAACATTTCACTGAAATACAAAATTATATCCAAATTACAAAACAAATTCTTTACAAAAGAAAAAATACCCTTGAATATATTTTCATTACCACTTAGAAAGGTTTTCAGATACACATTCTTATATGTACACAAGTAAATCAACACTAAACCTAAACTTTACTCTAGAAAAACTTGGAATGATTCATCTTTCAAGAGAAATTTGAGAAAGAGTTAAACTGTCCCATATTAAGTAATCCAAGCACACACAGCAAGCAAAACCACATTACAGGCACACAAGTTGTGCCTGTGACAGAGCACCCAGATTCCACACCGAGCTCACTCTGCAAGTCTTCTCCTTAGCACCTCAAATTCAAGTCAGACAACTCTTTTTATGCTTTTTATGCTTGTTTGTTTCTTTCTTTCCCCAACAGAACAAGTAGAGTATCCATGTTACCTTAATGGATTGAGCTCCATATTAACAATGCTATTAAAAGCCACATTTATACCATTATTTTTTAAGTATTTTCTGCAAGACCAAATTGGAGAGTGTTCTTGCATCAGCTGTGAAACTTTACAAGGACAACTGTATATTTCTATCCAGTTTTGGTGTCTGAAATGACATCCTCAATAATGTCTGTGATTTCTCAACAGCTTAAAAGGAGGAAATTATCCAGTTGAACACAGAAACAATCAAAAACCAAAAGCTATTATGACTGCACTGGGGAAACTGGCTCCACACAGTGTTTTTGCAAGGATCCTATTTCAGACTACAGTGCACACTATGGACAAACACACCGCAATTTCTCCAGACTGAAAAACACATATCAGGTTGTTGTAAACCTGTTTTATCTTTTTAAACCAGTCCTACCCTGGCAGCACCTCTAGTTCAAGCTAATTGTGAGTGACTTCAGACATCAGGACAACGCTGTTCCACACGTCAACAAAACTGAGAACTGACAGGTAGACTACAAACAATGACAATCACCAAGCAGCAACTAGGTTAGCTTAAGCTTTTTTTTTTTATTATTTGGGGAGGCCCTCAAGGCATAGAAACTAGTGCAGAGACTACAATGAGATATGCAGATACAGTCCATACGGTCAAACTAGCCTGATTTTCAAGCAAGACTCAACCAGTATGCAAAGATGTCACTGAGTGATATCAGTAACACTGATAACCAACAACATTTTTGCCAGTAACAACCTTTAATCATCTGTGTCTCAGTGTTTTGAAGTGATATATTTCAAAAATGTCAAAACTCAGTGAAATGTGGTACTAAAATTAATAGTCTGTTTGCTTTCCCTATTGATATACCAGGTTTCAGACTGTCAAAGTGCTTTTAGTTGTAAAAGAAAAAGTACAAAGTTGTTTTGACAACTACAAAAAGATTTATCAGTTACATGTACCTGCTGAAGTACCTAGATTCTCAAAGTGAAAATGTGTGTATGCAAGGTTCTAATACTAAAAGTTGTCAAGTGAATATCATAATATTAATCTTGCAAACAAAATAAACTTTAAACTATTTTATCATATAGCATGTTAACTTGAGCTAAGGTGTGTTACTTAACAATACAAAATTAATTTTCTTCATCTGCTTTGCTTTTACTAGGCATTTTTTTCATGCTTGCAAAACTTGAGTTCATCTGTGTTGTAAAGTGGATTTATTTCTCTCTAAGCCATATATGTGTAATATACCTCGTATGTATGAGTACACAGCAAAATGCATGCACACACAGAGAATAATTCACATTTGTATTCTCTGTTCCTTATCTAACTCACTTGAGCTAACATTAGCAGAATAAGCACAGAAAAAAAATTCCTGAAAATATTAGATTTCAAATCCACACCATTAGACTATCATTATTATTATTATTATTAGGAAAAAAGGGGCTTTATTGCATCTCATCAAAATCCTTTGCCATCTGGAAAAGAGGAATATTCACATCTGTTAAATTGCTGAGGCAGCAAATAACAAAGCAACGAAACCCCTTCATGTACTATTGCTCAAATTTATTATTAGAATAAATAATGCCTACAGCTTCCCATTCTTTTTTAAGTCTAAATTAAAGAGTATTGTTAGTCTTACTAGGATATTCCTGAAACTTCTAAGTGTCTGCAAGCTATTTTACATTTGCTTTAAGAAGCTCTGATAGAAACAAACTCCTATAACAAGTATTCAGCATTGATAGCAAAAATAGCAGAAGTGGACAACAGTAAGCAAATTACATGTACGGTTTAAGCTTCATATTCCTAATATGAATTCCATACTCCTGCTAATACTGTAAATTATTTCTATATATTGTTTGGACACAGGCTGGATTCACCTTGTGAACCATATGCCACCTAATTTTCCCTTCTACAGCTCAAAACAACCTCCCATTCACCGTCTATATCCTTCTTACACCACGACACAAAAAAATGAGGCTCTTCTACACCTATACAGTTTAGAATAAGGTCAAAATAAATGCCTCTCCCTTCAAAACTTTTAGATCAGCTGTAGATTCTTTTCTTTCAACATCTCAGCTTAGGGAAATAGTTGTTGTTAATGCTGTTTCCAAGAAAGCCAAGTCAAGTCAGATTTACCAAAATTCTACCACAGAGATTTCTCAAAAGTGATTGAAAAATAAAAACTGAAGAAGCACGATCAAAAACTGTACAAAGGCCAAGCCCCAGTCCTGAAATAAAATAGTAGAGATGCCATGAACCACACAGATATGAGCAGTGCAGCAAGGCAGAAATGAAAAAAAATAGGATTAAGTAAAAAGATAAAGGAACAGTAATATCATACAAAGATTCAGTTTAAAGTATTATCAGGGCTATGTCCATCCGAGCAAACAGTGAGGTCCAAATTGAGTAGATGTCCAGAGTAAAACACTGGATGCTAAGGACCCAATGTCCAACGCTAGATGCTTTTTAGAGGATTTTAATGGCTATTTCATGTAACCTGTTTCCAAAGACTGGATGCTCAGCAGCAGATGAAGCATATCAGATATGCCTCTGAGCAACATCCTCCAGTTCAACTGTGTTTAAAAAGAATCCAGACTCTGCAGATCCAAACACGTGGAAGAGCAAAAGTGGTGCCTCCAAAGCACAAGCCTTATCCAGACTAAATGGGCAATGCAGACACGTGCTAAACGTCAAGAGAGAGCTCTCCGGACCGGACAAGGCTAAGGATCTAAATGAACAGTTTGCCAATGGAAGCAAAGTATAAACAACATACTTCCTTGAGAGGCAGAACCAAAATTGTGCATGCTGAAATTAAGATATTATTAAGGCTGCTTCTCCTTTTTATAATCTGGTTTAAGCTTAGGTAACATTAAGCCATTCAAGAAGTAATATGATGGTAAAACAGGACTTCTTCATCCAGAGAAGTGCAGTATAGTTCAGAATTTGGTGCCTGTTTTCCCTCTGTTACGAAGTAATCTGGTAATTGGTACATTTTTGTTTTAAAAAATGGCTTTTTAGTCACTGGTTTACATGTTCTGAATGGAACAATGAAGTTCAGCATGATAAAATCTACACACAGTAAATTGCATTCAGCTACTAATTCGCAGTTTCTTAAGCTATACCTGACACGTTGAATCTAGGACACTATTAGGAAAATGATAAGTTCTGTGGAAACCAAAATTTATTTCTGTATTTCTTCCTTTTACTAAGAATGAAAACCAAGGACTGGAGGGATTTCACCCATAACACTATTAGGAAAAAGGCTTAGACTTAATTATTAAATAGGAAATTATCCTTGCTGATTTTGGTTAGATTATTGTATCCAGTGAATTGGTGTTCACAAGCCTAAGACTACACAAACTAGTGCTTATAAGAGAAAACCAGAAAGCTAGGGCAGCACAGGAAACACAGCAAGATTCGTGAACAGATTGTGTTCTTGAGGGTTGCCATGAGGAATTGGTAACGTGATTATTGGAGCCCTTGCAAGACCAAGACCAAGCTGAATCCAGTAAAACATCCAGCGAAAAGGCTAAGTAAGCATTTTACAGGCTCCATTCAGTGCTGATATGGCTGTAGGCTGTCATTTAGAATCTAAACTCTTCTCCATCTTCTATTCATTGGTGTGTCCTGAGCAGATGGAATTTGACAGTGATAACAGTGCTTTCTCTTAGCCAACTTTTTAAAAATCACTTCCTCCATCTTTATGAAAAATATGGTAATTTGCTCATGTTTCCATGGAGGAAAGTTAATATTTAAATGCAAGGCAGTGCAAACAAGCAAATAAAAGAAGGGCAATAGCACTGACCACTCAGCTCCATGCCGGCCCAGATGTATTCCCAGAGCCCTCTGCATTAGAACAGAGGCTGAAGTGATCCACAGTGTGCTACCCAGTACTCTTATTAACCACAGCAGATGAAGTATCACTGTCCATACTGATTTTTTCTGATGGCTGTTTTACATTTTTTTCTCTTTTTTTAATACATAATGGCCTACTTACTTTGTGTCTCCTTATACTTATTAGGATAATATTCCACATTTATTCTCTGCTTTTCCACTGAGTCTACTACATGGGCAATCTGACAGCTGAATTATGTATGGCACTGCTGTCAGTCTCAGAGATACAAATGTCTTTCTCCTACAGCCAACAACCTGAAGCCATTTAGCACCAACCTTACGCAACAATAAGCAGAAGTAGCACCATCCCTCTACCTCCCAAACAACCCTACAAGCTTTCAGATGGACAGTTCTGACTAAATTTCACTTTAAAAATCAGTATACTTTCATACCACATTGCATAAGGCTGATGGCTTATTAAAATTAACCTTCATCTTAAAACAAAACTCTTCATTATACAAAACATCTCATTTTTAAAAGTCATAAGTATTTCCAGGAGAACTACATTTATGCAAGCACTGCTACCCCGGGCAGTTGGGAGTTGGCAGTTAATGCATAGGTGGATTAAAATGAAAGGGCAGGGAATGGGTCAGATGCAGAGGAAGAGCTGGTCACTTCATTTATTTACCTAATCTGCTTGGCTATTGCTGGCCAAGTTTGCTCTTGGAACAATGAGAAAGGCCAATTAATTTATCAATCTGTACTCCTCTCTGCCATAACATATTTTCCCCTTGCCAACAAAAAAGGTGTCCATTATCAGCCAGGTCCCTGTCCTCCCAGGCAGCTCGTGCAGCTGTATAATTACACTTCTTCCCTTGACAACTTGCATGATTGTTTTCCTAACAGTATATTACTTCGTTAGTACTTTCCAATATACGTTATTTTTAAACTGTCACTTTTGCCCAACTCATCCCAATTCGCACTCGTCTGTTTATCATAACAATCATTAATAACTGTCACTCCACGCCATCAATTTAACGAACTCACTCCCTCATTAGCATGTTCTAGCATTTGTTCCGTAGAAAGGCTGATTATTTTCTACAACAGGCCAAGCCAATTACTTTAGTGAAATGGAATCACATTAATCAAAACTTAACAAGGTGGCAAATTTAAAGATATCAGATTGCAAAAGACAGCATAACTAATATGTCAATGTCAGAGATACTACGTAGGTATGCAGCAGCTGTACTAAATATATCTCTTCACGAAGGCCACATGAATTTTGACATTTCATATGATCTGACAACTACCAAAGTGATATTAGAAGGCTGGAGGCTGGGCTGAGCTGCTCCCAATGGCTTCTGCACATTCTGGCAAGGGCAGCAAAGAAATGCAAAGAGTGAGGAGAAAAAGGAAATGGTGACTACATATGTCCACAATGCCTGGTAGATGGCACTTTATCATGTCCCTCTATGCCAAGATATTTTCTTTTACACTTTAAATGATGATGCTCATCAATTGTACCCTGACAGCTGCATCAGAACCAGCTGTAAACATGCAACATCCAGCAGTGTGAAAATATGCTGACACAACAAACACATACTAGTTTTTACCTCTTGGTTTACATTGCAGAGAGGATGATTTTTCCCATAGCATCTTTTTCCTTTTAATGAGTAAGTTCAGACTTTTATTTTTCTCTGTCGCTTTTAGAAAAGGTTTAAAGTCAAAGAGCCTGCATCCCAAATCTTCACACAATCCAATAGTTCAACCATTTCTAAATATACTTTATTTATGCAGCAGCAGAAGGTAAGCACTCACCATTAGTCCTTACCAGTGGTCAGGAAATTACAGCTTTGTTAAACACATCTCAATGCTCTTTGGTTTTCCATACAGAAGGAAGCAAATGCTCATGGCTCATTTAAAAAAAAAAAAAAAAAAAAAGAGGAAAAATATCCCAAGGCTTACAACTTCTGTTGTATAATATTATTAAGCCTGGTTATATCATACAGTTCAAGAAATTGCACACTGATTCATTTTTTACAACTTAAATAGCTATTTGCTTCAGTTGCCAGGTCGAACATGATAAATGTATATGATAAAAAAGAACAAAGAGAAGGGCCAGTTCTTATAAACCTACAACATTAGTCAACGTATTAACCCATTCCTTTCTAACTGCTGGCATTTTAGTGTTCATCATGCACAAGTCTGCTCACTTCAACCTGCCTTCTACTAAATATTTGGATTTGGACAAATATATGACTATATGAAGAACTGCTCATTTTCGTTTATCTCTAAACTGCCAGTACTTTTTAGATGCAATGTTAAGCCATCACCAAATCTAAAATCAGAGGAAAGCTAGACTAAAAACAGAGCTCCAAGATCACCTCATCCATCCCATACTTGCTGATAGAATTGAGTTTATGCAGGTTTTAGTCAAAATTTAAAAAAAAA
>VWZT01006521.1:598132-644178 GCA_013397055.1 Pachycephala philippinensis
GGTGCACTCATTTGCCCAATCTCACGTATTTATTACGAGAAAACTTCTTATATTCACTCTATATTCCTTCTGCTACCATGTGAGCATTATTTGTTCTTCTTCCTCTAATGACCCTGCAGAACAGTTGGTTACTAAGAAAAGGCAGTGGCCATTTTTCACATATTGGCAGGCTTATACACACTTCTTTCTCCCAACACCTACCCTAATTCGAATTTTTTCCAATTCACTTTTAACAGTCAAAAATGCCATTTTAATTTCTAAGATAATACTGTAATGTAGATACTGAAGTAATTAGAATTTTTGCCAAAAAGCTAAATTAGCTCACTAACACACTTAGCCTGCTTAGAAACACTTGTCCTATATGATATCAACTAGTATCTTTTGGGTTCATTATTTCTAATTAAATTCAAATGACATGTTAATAGATATTAAACCTTTATGTGAGAGATGTCATAACCTAAGATTTAAATGTAGGATTAATTTATCTAGAAACACCAACTGTTAATATTAACAGAAGCATTTCTAGGAAAAGAATTTTAAAAAGAGTAACAGGAACAAGATTTTTTACATTTGAGCACACAAGTGTGGCAGACAGGAAGTTCAGATTATTTCAAGGGACACTTTAGTGATGCAACTAAAAGTGAAACTTCCTCTGCAAATGATTAAATGTTCTTCTCTTTTAATTGTCAGTTTCATGATTAAAGGAAAGTGAATAAGATCAACAGAAAACAGAAACTAAAACACCATCACATTTTACATTTGAGAAGACATCAGCAGATTTACACTCCTCACTCTGGATCTTCTTGATCCAAGGCATGAACTAAGCCTTCACACCCCCAAAAAGTAACTTCTCTTTCTCTTCTGTTTCTACAGACACCCTGTAGCACACAAACAGTGAACAGACAAAATGAGGTTCACCGAACCACTGACTGCCAAAGTCCAGCTGAAGCAGACCCGAGGCCAGGCTCAGCGAGCACTGCTCCTGCCTGTCACTGACATTCCACTCCTCTGGGCACCAAGGCTGTAACAGGGAGCGTTTCTATTGCCACCCATACCCAACCACGAACCTGCTTGAAGGAATATTTCATTTTCCTCGCAGCAATAACTATTACCAGGATAATAACTAAATGTGCATTTCCACCTTTTCTCCACTATTCAGTACAGAACTTTTTAAGATATTACTTTAAGGTTTAAAATGCATGTTAAAACAACAGCCTACATTAAAATAATGGATTAATGTCTCAAATTATTACTACTACTACTACTTTTGAACTGTATTTTATTAATTTAGTTATTGCTTAGAAGACTCCCTCCAAAGCAATATATTCATATCTTTTTCCTTTTGCTATCTTATTCTTTCGTATCAATTAATTTCCAAAGATGACAACTTGAGCTAGTCTTTGTAACAGTTCTCACTTTGTATGAATAAATTATGCATAACAATATAGCTCTGTTCACAACCATTCAAGGCAGAATATATTCTCATCTGATGTATAATAATTTGGAATTGACCTGCTAAATATAAAAGTAAATAACAAAGTTCCCTACCACAAATTATGCTAAAAGCTCCATTGTCATCCATTCCTGTGCATCGCTTAGTTAGAAATGCAGAGACACTTGTCTTTTTTAAACCTTACACTATGAACCCTGGCATCTTTGAACTGCTTCCAGGGAGGATGTAGTGTACATATTAAATGAGCATCATGAGTAGGAGCATTAAAGCAATTGAAATGAAATTAAATTTCTGGATTTGGAACAATCCATTTCTTTCAAGATACATGTAAAAATTTAGCTGCTGCCTTTTCAGCGTGTGCTGCATGTTCTGTCTAAGATTAATCCCACAGGAGGTTTTTTTATTTCCTACTCTGCCTATCTTTCATCTTCACCCCAGACTAAGCAGATGGATGTGAATTCAAAGTTTTCTGATCTTTAGCACAAGTTATGGAGGGTTATCTTTGGCTGTATATCTTTCTGCTGGCAGCACTCCCTTGGTGATGAAGGATTAACCACCACAGCTGTCTCTTCCCAGAATGATGCAGTGCAGCGCTCCTCAACACGACAGCATCACTTAATCTTAATGTCCGCTCTTCCAGCGCAGCCGCGCAGGACAAAGCCAATCAACATCAGATGCCACCAAGATGGACCTACTGCTTGGCCCTGGAGTCTTTCACCCTCACACACCTATTAATCAACATCATCCAGACCAATCCCAGTGTTCACTTCTTTCAAACCACAGTTAAACTAAGCCAGGTTTTATATTAACAGACCGAGAGATATAGAAATCTACCCAGAGATAAAGCATGCATAGGCAGAACTGTAGAGCAAATTCAAAGCAAGTTTTAAACCTCCTTATTTACAAAAAAAAGGTGTTTATTTTGTTTTAAAGCATAACTACAATTTCTATTTTTTACATATTGAAAATCACTAATAAGAAAAGCTGCCTATTATCTTTCATGTCTCCAAAGACTTAAGAACGCATAACTACAACATCTTGAGCTTGATGTTTTTATGAGGAATTGTTCTAACCCACAAATACAGAATGCACATTACCAGAAGTTCCTTAGTCTTCTGCAGACACATATTATCTTGCCAGGATTTATCTCCTCTGCTTTACCCTATTGTATGCAGACTGTTCAGTATTTTCTCCTGTTCTATCTGCTCCCCCCCGTTCCAGAGCAATTATAACATAGCTCCTTCCTTTATCCCTCCTCCCCTTTTTAAAGCTAGCAAGTTCTCAACAGCAAATGCAATAAAACAGTAAATTATTGCTAGAGTTTACTAAACAAATGCAACCTAGTTAAATTTAGAAAAATCTTCGCTTTTGCTTACATTTGCAATTTTACTGCTGAACTACTGGTATTTCTTACTTATGCAACATTAAAATGTATAAGAAATCCTCTTGTGTGCTATATGCAGCAACTACTCTTGATTTATAATACCCAATTTAGAAAAAAACCCCACAACTAAACTTGATTTAAATCACAGATTACTCTGTAAAACACAAGCAAGGAACTATTCCAAATCCTAAATGTAATTTAAACATATTTATATTTTACAGTGATATATTTTCCCCCATTCCTTGTCTTACTACTGTAAACTTTCTGTAATTATATAAGCAATTTCCCTGAGGTCACAACATTGATCACAGTTATATATTGCTCAAGTATTACAAAACATAACTTGCAATAAAATATTGCTGGACATCACTACATAATTTCACACAAAGAACTGCACAACTGAAGTTCAAGAGTGCTGAATTTGGCAATGGGGTGTTTTCAATAGATTATTCATTTCCTCCTCACTCCACCATTAAATGACTGTTGTTGAAATATTACCAAAAACATTAAGTTCCCACATCTAGAAATGTGTAGGAGAGCAGAATAAGGGAGAAGAGCATATGAAACAGTTTACATGGGAAGCCAAGGCATGCGATCCCTTTCCGTTATTCCTTTCCTTCGTTGCAACGTCACCCCACAAAGTGTCACAGTGGTATAATACACTGGAAGGGTTCACAGTAGAGAAACCCCACAGGAGTGGAGCTCAATTTTTAGTGTTTCTGGTTGAGCGAGAGTTCTCACACACTTAATGAGAGGAGAGTTCACAGCTCTCAATGCACTATGCAAATAGATGTTATTTAGGAGCAGTTAGTGTTGGCATGTTGCACAGCTGAGCTGACGCACCAGTCACTGAACACTAGTTAACAAATGCAAGGCTCCCCTTCGGGAAGTTGCTTATAAAAAAAGGAAATTAAGAACTGAAGATAAAGAGATGGATATTTTAGTTCACTGTGCAAAAGCAGTGACAATAAAAGGCTGAAGACCAGACATTCACCACGTATATTATACAAACACAGGAAAGAAACTGCAAGCATTTGCTTTGATACTGATCTCACGTAGGTTTGAGCAGGTTGGGTTCATTACCTATACGGGGAGTTCTCAGAGAGCATTCAGAGTCATCCAAAGTGATTAGCAACACACACTTTCTCAACCAACTTCTCAGTTTCAAAATTATAAACTATGACCCCCTCATAGATCTGCCAGCCAAAACAGTCATCTGGCTTCAACCAAACCAAACTAACTTGTTGAGAGATGCAAAAACCCCAGGGCTCAGTGTATGCAGCAAGCCACATGGCGACAGACCGAGTTCCCCAAGGGGCAGGGTGGGCCTGCAGGCCCTCCTCAAGGTCAGAGCATCACTCCAATGAAATGAAGACCAAGAGACTGCTTCCAACAACGCCACGTGCAGTCTTAGGCAACATTATGTCTCTCAGTTCTGGGAAGCAAATGAGTTAGGCTCATTCTACTTCCCCAAAAGGATCACTGAAAACAGTACTCCAAAAAAAGGAACAAAGATAACAAACATGCACGAGTTTCAAACTAAGCAGCTTGGAATTCCCTTCTGTTGACTAACAGGAATGTAGGAACACCAAATTGCAAGAGATTCAGATCCCACCTTCAAACAACAAAGGAGATATCCTTGCAAATCTCAGAGTATTTAAGAACACTTACTTCTCCAAAAAGTTAGCTATTTTTAAAAAATTGGAATGCTAATGTAGTATATTAAAGAACATGACTTCTATGTTACAGAAAGATTCCAAAGACTATTTAAGTCAGGATGGGTCAGTGCTAAACCTGCTTCATTAGCCAGCAAGGCTCCCCAAGGTTCACAAGAGCTCATGCAGAAGTATCAGCTCCTTCCTTCAAGTACTGCAGTCACTGATTTCAGGTACTATGCTGACCTTGTGTAATATCCTGCAGTGCCTAAGTAGACAGCACACCACCTTTAGAACAAAATACTGATATTCCATTGCTGCCATGCCATGAATGAGCACTGACCCAAAAACACTGTCTATCTTTTAAACCACAGGAGACCTTCTGCTAGAGTTTATGAAGGAAATAGGAAAATCTGCCAATGAAATATCAAAAAATTAATCAACATTTGAGAGTTTTCAAGAGCAGTTTTCTTCTGAACAATTTAATAATACAAGATCTTTTTTCTCCACAGTCTTCTTGAAAGATATTATTGACTCAACACAAAGCTACTGTACAGAAAATTGACTGATCTCTCCTAAAGCCGTGTCTCAAAACCAACAGTACCAAATTAAGTTTTGGCCGACTTTAGCTGTCTCTGCATATGCAAGTCCCACACTGATAAAACCTCTAAGCTTTTCTTTCTCTCTTAATAAATCACATCCCCTATGTTTTACATATCTATTATTGCCAGCAAAGATGACAATATAGGAATGGCAGCAACAAGGCAGTAGCTTTTTTTGATTGTCTTTCAACACAAAAGTAAACATATTTCAAATACTAAATAGAAATGCCTGCAGCCATCCTGCTTTGCAGACTCAGATCCCATTTTAGGTGAAGTATATTATATTTTTCAAGCTATTCAGTGGTCATGAGCATAGTATAAGGTCTTTACAGATATTCTCTCATAAATTTAACATCTTAATTTCAAGTTCTGAAGTCAAACAGCTATTTACAGACATACACCACACACTTAAAGACAAAGAGGCCTTCTGAAAAATGAAACCAATGGAACAGAAAGAAAAGGACCTCAGAAAAAAAAAGTGGACTAAACCACTATAAATAAATCATAAAAATAAATACCAAATACCAGATAAACCATAACAATATAAAGGTCTGACAAAATTATCCTGGCAAAACCAAACAGCCTTTTTTCTTTTTAGAGATAAATTTTAAATTATTCAACCGCCATCATTTGTCTGTTAACTTTATCCACAAACAGCAACTGGTTAGAAGCACATAGTCAAACCAGGACCCCAGCTATTGAAAACAAGAATTTTCTGAGCATTTTTAGGAGGCCACACCAGAATCAAAATTGCACTTTCTTGCATGAAAACCATTAAGCATATTTTTCAAGCTTAAGAGACCAAAACTGCCACTTGAGAAACCTTGTGCTTCCCTGGCACAATAGTCTCTCTTGCAGAAGGCTGAAAGGGCTCATTGTCTGAAGGACTGAAATTCAGGGAATATGGACAGTTTATAGATCCACTTGCTCTCATAATTTGAGGAAGAGCCCATGGAAGATTCTTTTTCAATAAATACTGAACAAAATTTTAAAACTTCTTAAGTTACTTTGAAAAAGGAGTTCAAAATCTTAAGTCCCAGATACTCTGGATTTTTTACTGACTACTTTCTTGTTAAAAAGGCTGGGTTAAAGAAAAAGATGTTGCCACTATAAGACAGCAAACTTCCCACAATAAAAGCTCAGCATCATTATGTGACAAAAGGGGTTAACTTATCAAATACCATTAAACTATAATCAAGGGCCTTTGTATTCAGCTTATGCCCTTGCTTGCATTTGTCAAGGGATGATAACAGACGGCTTACAAACTCTCTCCTCATTACTAATTCATTTTTTCACACACCTGTTAATTATTAGCAGCACATAATTATTAACAAAAACCATGCATCAAAGAGGTTATTTGGGTATATTGTCACCTACATCTGATTTATGCCAGTGGAGAAAACCATAAATATATTTCAATGTTCACATAAAACGGCGGGGGGAGGAGAGGGCAGAAGACAACGTGGGGGTAGGAGGGGGACATGGGGCAGAGGGGTGAGGGGTGAATGTGTTTTATGCAGCTTTTCTTTTCTTTAAAGTGCAAGTTAAAATCATTTACCAGCATTGTCTTTCTATGCCTCCTCACCCAACATTGTGAGAGTGGAAGTCATTAAATTTAGCGGAGGGGGAAAAGAGGCACAAACAACAAAAAAAACCAAACATAATTCAATAGATCAAGATTCTTGATACTTGTATCTACAAAATGTCTAATACCGGCATTAAAAAAAACAAAACAGAGAAAACCACAAAGAAATCCTGAAACAAAACAAGCAAACAAAACCAAGACCAAACCAAAACCAAACCACCAGTAGGGATTTTAACTCCAAAGGTCTGGATAAACTCCAGCAGGGATAGTTAACCCCCCTCTATTACCTTTATGAAGTTTCAAGGGCCAGTAATGTTGTCTGCGTCTTAACAGGCTTCTACAGTGGTCTGTGCTTAACATGGTCTCAAACAAATATAGCAAAGATGAATTCTGAAAAACTAGTTAGAATTTCTATATGGATACCCAGTTACAGCTTAAGATCACAGTGATTTAGAAAATCACTACATAAAGAGAAAAGGCATTTTTAAATGTAACTGGTGGCTATTCATCTCAACATACATCATCTTGTCAGGAACTTCAGAAAATACATAAAAGGGCGACCCACCGACAAAGGAAACATAATACAACATTTTGCCTCTATTCTTAGACTTCCACACTGTCTCTCTCTCAGCTTCAAAGGCTAACAAACTCTTGAAGGAGGCTTTCAGAAAAGTAAATAAATTAAAATTACCAACTCCATGCAAACCAGGTGGCCAAGCATTTAGTGGAAGTGGACCAAATTCCCAGTCTTTGGGGAGTGAGAACCTTTGAACCAGCAGTGTATTGGGGGTGAGTGACTGGTCTGACAAAGCTGGACACACGACAGCGCCTTCCTGGAGCACCAAAGAACAGATCAGAGCTTCTTAAGAAGGAGAACACGACATCCAAGCAAGATGTACTCACTGTCTGTCAACGCAGACACGGGGATAAATTTGGATCTCAATATTTGAAACAGTGTACGAGACTGGTGGCTCTTTTTCTAAAGCATGCACTTATTAGTAGGTTATTAGAACACTCACCATTCAAATCGTGCTTTCCTGCCCATCCTTTTAGAGACAGAGCCAGTATTTTCATTTGAGTCATCACCACGATGCACCACGGTGCTGGTTAAAGGTCATAGCACAAGTGTGGACTAGAGCCTTATTCTTACATGGTGTAAAACCAGAACAAAACTTTGCTAAATGTAGCTCAACTGGCAAGAAAGAATTGTCAGAAAGCAATGCACTTCCAGTAGTGTTTTCCCAGAAACACAAGGAGTTTCACTGGTTAAATGCAAAATTTGAATACTAAAAAAAACCAAAAAAAACCCCAACCAACCAACCAACAACCACATGAACTCCTTTTGTTTATATGGAATTTTTGGTAACGATAAGCTATTACGGTAAGAAAACAAAAAAAATATAGTTTTGTTGTCACAGTTATCACCGCAGTTGTGCAAAGAGAAGTCCTCAGAAATTTGATGTTACTTGTAAAATTCAGGTTTGATTTTCTTTACTGTGCTTTTAACTCCTTCCTAACAGAATTTTTAAGCTCAGGTTTGGTGCTGTGGAGCCATTTTCATATGGTGTCTGCTCACATCAGAGCAGACAAGTTCACTGCTGCCCATGCAATACTGCAGGAAGGTATCTTAGAGAAGAGTTGTGCTTAGAAAACAAGAAGCATGACAGTATTTTGTCACTCCCTTCTTTTCTGTCCTTAGAGCTACTCATATTAATCAGTAGTATTTCTCTACAGGAAAAGGCCATTAATTTTATGGGCCTGATTTTTCCAAGGGATTGTAAGAAAACAAACATTTCAGATACTTAAGAATTTAATTTTTTGATTAAAATTGCAATCAGAGCATTAAACTCAGCAGGTGAGGCTTCAGCTGGGAACTGCTAACATTAAGTTTTATCAGCAGCTGAATTGCTGCTCTAGTTTTTAGCACAAACACTTTTTTAATATAAAAAGTCAAGAGCCTGAGTATTCAGCTACAGGGAAAGTAAACAACATTAAGAGAGAAGATATTAAAAAAAAAAAAGAAATTTGGTTCAAGACCTACATTAAGGGTCCATGCAAACTAAATCCAGTGTCTCCAAAGTCAGTTTCCTAAATATTTCCTCATCTAAAAGGGAATGTACAGAACATTATCTGCTGACAAAAGCTGAGTGCTTTCCTTTCTAGACACTTGCAATGCAGTTCTGTAAGGTAGTGTGGTGCTGAATATTAGGACAGCTAATGTTTTTGCTGAAAAAGGAACCAAAATCCAGTCTTAAGTAGCACAGACAAAGGACGCTTTTGCCAGTGCTCAAAAGGGAAAAAGGAAAGTAAGATCTTAAAATAACTCTCTTTTAACACTAAACAGTGATAGCAAGAACACGAATAGGTGATAATCTAATTTCATTCTGAAATAAGGAGTCTAAGTAACACATATCACAAAATTATTAAAAACATATAACAAAACAACAGCAATAAAAAGAAAACCTCTACTGACCAAGCATCTCTTTTCCACACAATACCCCCAGCATATTGAGGGATTTTTTAAAGATATTGCTGTAAAAGTGTTAAGGAACCTGAAACGCACGTAGTTCTTTCCATTATCTCCTTTAGAGGAAGGGAGTATGTTCACTCTCTACAATCTAACTTGCAAGGACAAAAAAAGTTTAAGAAATTCAAACCTCTCCTTTGTTCAAAAGCCTTGCCAGTTTCTGTTCTTAGTGATTTATTTAAATAAAATGTTAAGTAGTAGGTGTTAATAAAATCACACATGTGATAAAATGACTATTTTTTTAAAATCTGATCTGCAATAAATTTTATAAATTCTGATTGCTAGTTATTCAAGCCGTCAAAGCTTTGCCAACAATAGCCAGCAGAGGTCTATTACTGAAGTAGTATTAATATAGACATCATCACCAATTCAAAGCAGATAATAAAGGACTGACACATTTATTATCATTATTAATTAACAGTTTTCTGAGATGGAATTAAATCAATATGCTGCTCTGATATCATTTTAACTAGTTATGCAAATCAAACATTTAGAGCCCATGAAAGGATATAAATGCCATTCAAAATTCACTTCACACTTATTACTGTAATATCAGAACTTTCAGGCTTTGCTAGTAAAAAAAGGACTTAATGCTCATTTAATTACACTCAGACATAAAGCTTATGGAATGAAAGTTGAAATAGCTGATTAGTTAGGAAGTCACAGTAAGGCTATAACACTAGGGATAGACAATGAGATAATAATGTGAAAATGCAGAGCTTTTGCTCAGAGTTGTTCTGGCAGATCCTATTAAAAAGAACAATGACATGTGTAGGAGAAAATGTTTTAAAATTACGAAGTTGAAGAATCTTTCCTAAAGCTAGGAGAAAAAAGAAACCATTAGTTGTCACTTACATAAATAGAAAAATGCTATGTTAAATCATGTAACATTTTTTCTAATTATGCGATTACAATATTTAATCTTTTAGATGTGAAATTTTAACTATTTGTCTGCATAAACAACATCATTAAAGAACCTTCTTTGGCAGAATAAAATTTTGATACAGTTGCTAGGAGAGAATTAAGCTGCAAGCAGCCTGGCAAAGGGCTCCTGGCTGATGCCATTGGAGATGACAGCCTGACAGATTGAAGAGTCTCCAGTGGGGTCAGAGGTGAGGCCATGCTGGCTGGCAACAGCCTGCCCTTGGCTAGCCACACTGGCCACTAAAGATCAGGTTCTAGGCCACCCCTCCAGCACCATGCAAAAAGAGCATCTCTGAGAAGCCCTCATCAAAATGCCAACCAAAGGTGGCTGGTAAAGAAAAAAGGACAAAGACCCAGGAGTCTTTTGATCTCATGCATCTTTGATCTTTGGACTTGTGCATTAAGCACAGGAGCTTTGTGTTGTTTCGCCAGTGCAAAGTGCTGTCCTTCACTTTATCCACAGGAGACTTCAACAGGGTTCCCAGCAGCTCGGGATCTCACACGTTTTATGCAGTCTGCACTGTAGAAGACACTGACAAAACTTGGGTTTTGCACAGTCATTGTGAATATCCATCAAACCACCATGATTTTCAAAATTGTGGGATGTTTACCTAGATTTTTCCCACAGATATTGAGCCTGCACCCCTGCCTGCTTTACACAACACCACATTGGGCTTGAAGCTTAATATGGGACTTAGTATGACTGCAGGAGGGGAAGTGACTTCTTACTTACAGCACTGTCTAAGTTCATCATGGTCACAAAACGAAAGTTTTGGCAACACCAGAAGATTTCTCCATTCAGTACACTCCATACTTCAGGGACAATGCTCAGCCTAAGTCTTAAAACAAGCACTCACAGAACAGATTTATTTGCTGCCCACTCTGTCAAAGCAGGACTTAGAGGATGAGGTAACATTCTTAGGATGCCAAGAGGCTGGATCAGAAAGGTAATCGACTATTTACAGAGTAAGGTAACTCAGATCTCATTGCTCAAAACTATTAATCATTAATGAAAAAACAATACATACAGGCAAAAAGTTAAAATTCTATTAAAATTGTTAAAAAAACCAAACTTGCAAGATTCCTATCGCTGCCTGAACTAACTCAATATCTAGGTAAGTGAAAATACTAGGCTTGCTAAATTGTCTGGCATCCATCAGTAAAGTGAGGGCAGCCATATTCTGTCAAAGATAAGGGTAAAACTGAAGTCTCATCTCTACATTCTTTCCTGACTCATTTTATGATTAGCAAGAAGCCTTCGTAGTAGCCAGAAGAGAATTTAGACCTATGAACTGAAGACAGGTGAGTTAACTCTCTTCACAGAGGAGTTGACTCTGGCTGATATAAAAGAGAATTTTGTACTTAGCCAGACTACTAAGTTTCAAATCTAATTGGAAAAAAAGTTCTCTTTTTTTGCACTGTCTGTACTACAAAAACAGAATATGGCATGCTGTGATGAATCACTTTTTGCACCCTGTATCAAAACATGTACTTTAGGCATTAAACATCCATAGTGCATGTCTGGAGAGCACTCACAAGCCTAAATTACTGCTCATCAACCTTTTTTTCTCTCCTGTTCAACAATACTGAATCAGAAGTCCACCAAAGACCAGTCAAATTGTCTGATAACCTTGATCAGGTGGAAGGGTGCCCTACAGACAGGAAAAAGAAGAAACAGTATAGCAGTGCTCCTTTGAGCACACAAAGCAGTCTCAGCAATGGCCATTTTTATACAATGTAACTGGAGTATTTTACCTTCTGATTATCTGGGTTTTCAAAATCATTTGATTTTGATGAGACCTTAAGAAGGAATTCCCAAAAGCACTCCTACACCTGCAAAAGCCCCCAGAAAAGCTTGGGGTTTAAGTATTTGCTAGCTTTATCTCTGGTATGGAATGGGAACAAACAACTTTTTCAAAATTCACACCTTGTCACCACTTTGAAAGTATAGTTATTATTATCTCAAAAGTAAAAAATTATTAGAAGGGGAAAGCTTTGCACCATACAAAGAACTGGAACAGCTGGGCAAAGTCTTATCTACCTTTAAAAATGCCATCAATCCAAAAACAGAGACAGTCAGGTGATAGCACCTTTGTGACAAATACTTTATTGCCATCAGCTGTCTAGTGCCACGTAGCAGCTCAAGAGGAGGGAACAGTTTGTCACCAGAAAGGCTGATGCTATGCACTGCAATTGTTAGGTTGAGACCCACGGATCTGAAAGACTTCTTTTCAGCAGCTGGGGTAGGGAGATCTGGCAAAGCAGAAGAGCTCTGAACTGCAACCATAGCCAGGGAGCCAAAAACAAGGATGAAAAAGGTGGGGGTAAAAAGGATTTCTAAACACAAAGACTTCAAAGACTCGTGTGCAGTAAGAGTAAAGTTGTGCCGCTCTAGCCTAGAGGGACAAAATATTGGCAAGTATGGGGAGTATCTTCCCCAGAACTCTGTGTTTCATTTAAAAGTGAAACATTCATTTCCTTTAACAGTCCAAAAGACAGAACAGTGAAGGAAAACACAGCAGATTGCCAACACCTACTGTAAGAATCTCCCTGCAACTGGTTCCTTCTCCTACCTTCACGGCAGAAAAAGGGGGAAATGTTTTTCTCTGGGCTGTCTTCATTCAGGACTACTCTCTCACAGAATACTGGCATAGGGAATGTTGTATTCTCCATACAAGATGAAAACTCACATTTTCAGTTCAGAAGGCTTTAAACTTGCAAGTTGCCATTGTTAAAACCAGTAGGCAATAGATTGGTGGAAAAAAACAGGAATTTAATTTTGCATTGAAAAAATAGCAGAGTACACACAGTGCAGCAATCATATGTAGAAAGAAACACTACAGGTTCGGGGGGATTTATTAATAATGTCCCACTCAGTTCACATCCATGCCCCCACCCAAAAAAATCCCCAAAACAAACAAANAAAAAAAAAAAACCACCACAAAAACCAAATCCAAAAAAGACAGGCAAACAAAAAACCTCAAAGGACCACAGAGCTGTGCTGTTCAACTCCTAAGCATCCCATTCAACCAGCTCTCACTTAGGCACACAACAGTAGACCCAAGACAAGTGAAAGAGTTTTAGTACAAAAGCTTCTGTAGCCTAGAAGGTCAAGCTGAAACCCTGCTTAGGTCAAAAGACATAATGAAATGCCAGATCTCTTCCTATCACTCAGGTTTCATTATAAGACTTCCATTCTTTGAATAAAAATTCAGCTTATCTGAAATTCCTGGCAAATAAAAGGCCCCAAACTGGAACAAATCGAGTACACTTTGGCTGACAGTGAAGTACTGGCAGAGCTGAAGGCCAAACATGGCAATAACTTTTCAATACCTCTGGTCTAGGTTGCTTGTAAGTTTTCACCCATATTGTGTCTTCCAATTTAAAAACTGATACTTGCAATCTACTTAGAATGACATTAAAAAGTATCCAACTTCATTTTATTATCTAAAACTGAATCAATACACTTTAAAATATTCAAATACCCAACTACCATGTGCTGTGATGATGAGTCTGTAAAACAGAGAGCAGAATGCCTGAAAGGACAGCTCAGAAAGAGAGATCATCCAACAGCCAGTAAAACTGTCAGAGTTTAAGGCATTACATTTGAACTCCTAAAATTTGTCCAAGTAATTTTAAATAGATACATTGAATTTCTTCAGTACTCATGGGTATTTTCTAAAACTTCACTAAATATCAATTGCTTAGCATGCGTCCTGTCCTTGTTAAAGTCTCATCAAATCAAAGACTTTAGAAGGAATCAATGAAGACTCATCCATACTCTTTTGAAATCTGAAGAACATTCACAATTAACTTGCCAAGCTCATTCTTCCCTAATGACAAAACTCTGCTTCCCCTGCTCAGACAAAGTAGTGACCTTTCAGAAAGCTTGAGTAAGGAACCAGTAATGAGAACAGGATTAATCAAAAAAAGAAACCAAATTATTTATTTGTAAAGAACTAAGAGAAAGCCAGGAGGCAACAGAAACTGACCTGACGCAGAGACGGGAACCAGGGTGACTCCAGTAAGAACCCAGGGAGTGTGAATGGTGTACAAAGGTTAGATGAAGGAAGGTAGAGAGGTGAAGTGTGAAAGGAGAAAGAAGTTTTCTGCTTCACTGTGCCTACTACATTGAACTCCATTCCAGATTCTGACGGAAGGGTTCCCAAGTTTTTATCTGCTGTTAATACCTGTGAATGGACTGGTAGTACTTTTGATCTTTTTCCTGCACCTACTGAACATGAAGGATGGCAAGGCATGCATGCCCATGTTACAGTCCCTTGGGTGATATGTCCATTACACAGTCTTCACCCTGATAAAGAAGCATGCAGTGATGCAATACTTTTATTATTTACACTCTTCTTTGAGTGAGAGGGAGAGCACTTAGTTACCCATAAATGTGTTTGCAACAGTGGCTGCGAAGTCAAAATGACAGTTTTAGTTAAACTATATGGAAGATTTCCAATAAGAAACAAATACTGAAAAGGTTGGGGGTTGGGGTTTTTTGATTACTATAGGTTACATTTACAGGGATGCAAGTCTAATATTTCTTGTGACTGCTTAGCTTACCAACCCTATAGTTGTTGGCAACTTCAGAATGGGAATTATTTCCAAGCATGATCATCTGTCATGTCCACACTGCTTTCAGGAGAGCCTGGAGATCAGAGAGATGCTGCAACATCACTCAGTGCTCCATATTACCTGTCCACTCAGATGCCAACCTGGAAACCACTGGCTAAAAGCTACTTTAATGATAACAAGGTATTATTATCACTAAACATTGGCCACTCTGCACATCAGCTCTTCATTAGCTATCACTTGGAACAACCTTTCTCTAGGCATTAACACATTTCTTCGTTCTTTCTCAACTAAAACATAACTCAAAACAACAGCATTATTTAACTTACTTTTCATTATGAGTAACTATTTTGATATGACAATGCTACCTAAAATAATTCTCTTTAGAGTCCTGCAACCCTGCAACCCAAAGAAATTTAATCAGCAGACTTACTCATCGATAATCATGAAATAATAAATTGACCTGGATTCCTGTTCCTTACACTATCAAGCAACTTTAATGTTAATTTAGTAAAGCCTCAAGGTCAATGTGAATGCCAGTACCATCATCCTTGTTTCATAGCTAGGGAACTGAAGCATAGACAGGTTAAGTAACATGCCCAAGGTCAAAAGAAAAAGTAATATATATGAAGACACAGCATCAGTCTCCCCATTTCTTGTGCTGTCATCACAAGAGGCCACTTTTACACAGAAGAATCAGATTTTTAATGTAATTCTAGGGAGTAGTTAGTCTTCTGATTCCTTACATAAATTTTAATGGTACAGGTACTTTCTGAGTCTGTGGCTCCAGCTACATTATTAGTCCTGCTTTAGTAAGGAAGCAGCAATATGATTCTTCCCTGACAAGAAATACCAGCATAATTTATTGCATTATTACTCCTCTGAACTGAAAGCAATTAATTACCTCCAGCAGGATGCACAAGTGAAAATTCATCAGAGAAATGTGATGAAAAATGTACCCACTGCTTTAAAATAATAGGTGCTTAATGGTTTTTTGTTTGCTAGCTAATCTAGAGCATCTTATAAACAACTAAGGATTGGTTATCAGTTGCAAAACCAGGTTTTCCTCCCTTGTATTGTTCTATGACCCATAATCTTAGAGGAGAGGAAGACAACACTGCCACATTAATAATAAAAAACAAAATCATAGTATTTTTTCCTGTTATAAAATTTGAGGTATGTTTGTACGTAGAATACATGATAAAGTATGCATGGATTTGTGTTGGTAGCACTTCTTTTCATTCTATGTCATCCAACTCAAACTAACAATTCCACTGGAAAAGTTGGGAAAGCTATTCTGCACTTACACAACAGAGAAGGTTCCTGTGAGTTCTATGGGAAGGAACTTCAAAGTGTGGTTGAAAGAAAAGACAATCTCACAAACACAACTTAGACTGTATTTCAGCAGGTTAGTACAGTTCAGTATGTATACATGCACCACAAACCTTCCTTAGTGTTCAAAGTAACAGGAAAATAACAAACAGAAGACTGGTTTATGTTAATACATTGGGCGTGTGTATGTTAAAGATAGGCACAGAGCTAAATTCATTACATTTATTTCAGCTCTTCAGAATTATTCACATCTGTATGATTCAGTAATTGTTTTTTCTATAAAGTTATTGAAGTAATTTTACTCTGTATATTCCCGATCAATTCCTCCTCTCAAGGGCACAGTTGAAAAGTGATATTTGAAAACGGTCCCTGATAGATTGCATGGTTAGTCAGCAGCAGAGACAAACAACCTAATCCAGCGCAAATTAGTTCGGCTGCCAGCAATAGTTTTATACAAAGATGTAAATTATGTTGTCAAAATCGGCCGCTTTCTAGCTTGCTGCTCAGCTAACAAGAAACCACTTTGGCTGATAAAGATGAACACTAAGCTTTCCTCGCTTACAAATTTGCAAATCTGCCACTTCAGCATTCTCTTAGCCACAAACAAAACAGGCCCATATAATTGCTTCCTTTTTTCTGCACCAGTATTTCTCTCAGTTCTATTTTCCCACACAGAAATACAAATAAAAATCATAAATAGAATTTGGAAAGTGTAATGGTCTTGAAAATTTTCTTTAAAAAAAAAAAAGGCAAACAGGACAGTCGCAATCAGCCACTTTCAGCATTTCCAGCAAAATTGTGAGACATTACTCCAATACAAATACCACCCAGTCATACCAATACTTTAGGAGATTTACTGTACAAATGTGGCATTCACAGAACTTCTGAACATAGCATAAATGTCTTGATCAAGAGAAAATACACACATGTATTTTAATGTAAGCTTAAGTGTCTTTGGAACTGCTCTGGATGACAGTGATCCATCTGTATCTATTACTTTGCATGTTGTTGTGAAGAGTAGAAAATATATATGCTATTATTACCCCGATCTGCCCACTTAAAATGTAAACTAGATAGATCTAACATTTGAATGAAAATAATAATGCATTATAACTGTAATTATATCCAGTATAAGTCAAATAAATAAATTATAAATTACAATTACCCTTTAAAGTTGCTAGTCCCACTATTTGCTTTAAAATTAATTGCAGGTGCTCCTGAATGTTTTATTACAGCCCCAAAGTTGTATATTTCAAAGAACAGTACAGATGATTCCTGTTTATTTGTTAAATTAAAGCTTTGTTGGTAAAATTACAGCTTAATTAATATTATGGGTACTGTATAACGAAATAGTTTACCTTGTGCATAATTTATTTCCACATGCATATCTCAGTACAGACCCATTACAGCTCTAAGGCAGCTAAAATAAAATATTCCTCCTTTGCTGGCATTTTTCTAAATAGCAGTTCACTAAATCAATATTATTCACTTGGTATTTTTAAAAGCAGTGTATCTTAATAATTACACAGCATTAGAGTAGGCAATAATTTCACTTGCTAAGCATATTAAATTTAGCAAACCATCAGTCAAATAGTTTGTTCTTCTTCAGAATTTGTAAGCAAAGAGTGAGAGAGTTTAGAACCATGTTACTTTGGTATAAATGTCACATATAGTTTAAGGCTGTGTATGTGACTCCCTAAGCAAGCACAGTGCCATACATCTTTATTAGTTTCATTGGTCAGCGCAGTGACCAGTTGTTTATACTCATTACGCACGACAAGGTGAACCATTTGGCACAGGCCACAATCACAGCTAAAAACATATGACTTTGCAGAAAATAAAAATTGTAGAAAAGGCTGCACACAATGCTGTGTATACATACTACAAAATAACATTATTTATTTATGCTGTTTCAGGCTTCCAGTTTGTCAGACATGTCAAGGAAAATCTTTTTTGAGCTTTTTTTTCCCTTGATTTAATTTTCTGGTTTATTATTATTATTTCTGTGTTCATCACTAGAGATTTCTGCAAAAAAAAAAATTAATAAGCCAATGGAATAATAATCCACAAGCTAGATGAGCTAGATGGATGTGTGGTTGGGGTTTTTTTTCCAAAGTACTACACAGAAATCACTGTTGCTGGGTTTTTTTCCTCACAGAACATACTTCCTTACTCAGTGACTGCCACATAATTAAATAGGTGATATATTAAAACAAATGCATTAAAACAAATTACAGATTCAGCTATTTTTTTTGCATTATTTTGATTACTGTATCTTGCACTGCCAAGCATATACACTTCTTCCATCACACAGAGGTAAAATAATTTGTCTCTAAAGAGAAAAAATATTTGGTTCTTTTTCCCACACCCATCTTTATTGATATTTTAAGATAATCCAAAATATATTTTACATTGTTCTTCCTGAACACACCTGTTCAGCATACCATACAGCATAGCTGTGCCCAGGTGTTAAGAAGGTGGAGGGCAAACATCAAAATAAGGAATTAAGGACGTATAAACACAGTTTTCTCTCTAAAAATCCCTGATAAACCAGCCCAGGAATTTAAAAGAATATATCCTTCGTGCCAGATGACAGATGTTCACCGATAGTCACAAGGATAGAAGCAAATCTGGTAATAGTCATGTTTCAGGGATTTTTCTTTCCTGATGTTGAGAACGAGAAGATTAACTCCAGGAAAGACTAAGCATAGAGTACATACTGTTGTGTCTGGGGTAATCTCCTTATGATAGGGGAAGGTAGAGACAAGAGTCTAGAGAAGACAACAGGAGGAAAAAGAGAGACTGAAAAAATAAGCAAGGCTTGGAGGGGAAATGTAACAGAATAAGATGGAGATGAAGATTCAAAAGCGCATCATAGCACTCAAGAACGAAGTTTGGAGGCAAGCACTACACAATTCAGGGGATATAGCAATTTATACTATAGACACTTGCAATACAGTCAGTGGATTTGTGTTTTAAAGGCATATAAGTAAAGCTTTTCCCAGGAATATTATAACAATTTTCATCCCACAGTTATCTACAGAAAAACTGAAGTCTCATCTTGACAAGCTCTAATAGTTCAGCACCCAACAAAACTGAGAGGAAATCACTTGTTCAGAACTGAAGAAAAATACTCAGTATACTAGAAAGTTAGCAACTGCCTGCTCATTCTACACCACATTTTCGGGAAGGAAACACAAACTCTTACGTCAAAAGTGCAAATTTTGATCCATCAGGACACCTCACTCACCAAACCCTCTTTCAGGTATGGATAGACTACTGACACGTGCACCTTAGTACTAAGTGTAGTGTTCCAAATCCTTTTCTCAAAATCCCATACTGATACTGACTACATCTCAACCAAAACATGCATTTGTTTACTAGACAAATAAAAATAAAACAAAACCCAGAAAATAGATCAGAAACCAGAGCCCATCTAACCATGGAGAATGCCTCTGCATGCCCATTTTTTGGCTCCAGTTAAGCCACACAATCCTACACACGGCCTAGTATTTTCACTGGAAACTTCAACTTAGCAAAATTTCCACTAATAACAACTAAAGTAAAATAGTCAATCTTCTCATTTCTCTAGTAAAATAATTTACATAAATGTCTTATTAATTCAAGGGCTTGGTAACCACCAGCCTACACCATTAGTGATAGGATTTCTTAAAGCATAGTGGAAGAAGTTGGGGTTTTTCCTGAGGAGGAATTTTAATCATCCCATGTTAGCATAACTAAGCAACCACAGAAACCACGTTTTAAAACCAATCTCCCTAGAGACTATATTCCTGGTGTACAATATTAACAGCTTTACAAGGCTCAAACTACATTAAAAGCTGCTCAAGATCCCAACTTCCCCTTCTGTATTCACATGCAGATTGAGAAAACTAAGTTATTTGGGCTTTCTGCAGAAATATATTACCACAGAGATATCAGGAAAATAGGAGTGGAAAAAAAAAAAGAAATCAAATCACTTATGTATAGCAGAAGTTTCACAAACAACTGCAGCCCAGTTTGCCACAGAGCAGGTCTATCACAAGCACAGTTGCCCTAAAAATCCAAGGATCTTGTTGATAATAAAAACAATTTTGCAAAAAGAAACATGTTTTGCATCAGAGATGCATTATGATTGCAAGAATGGTTTTCTTGCCATCCTATAGCAGGAGCTTCATCTTCACCTGCAGGTTGGAAGTGCTTGGTTTAAAGTTTCAGACACCAAAGCTCTCTAAAACAGTGATGGAAAAAATCCCAATTTTTTTCTTATCCATTTCCTGAAGATGTCTCTTAATTCCAGAGACATCAAAGCACTTGGACTTTTATAATCATAAGGATCAACCTGCCACTTGATTCAAAGATATATTTATAATATTGAATATTTTAAAGAATTAGTACCTTTCTCTCCAGCCACTGCTGTTTGTGAAATCTTTAACTTTCAAGCCATTACTGCTTTATTATAGAGTAGAAACTGTAAACAGGAAGACCACTTGCTTTAACATTTTGTTCCTTTTAATCTGCAGAAGTGTAATTAGATCATGCACCTATGTTCATATTGTAAATGTTCTAAAAGCCAAAATTTTCCAATATGCTATTTTTCTCTGTAATCAAATGTAACCAGAATTTGTACCTTTGCAGGTTTTCCTTTGCCATTACAATAACATGCCTGAGTATTCAAAATACAAATCCTTGCTGAACCTTGGCTGCCAATCTGTGAATGTATAAATGCTATTATCAGTCGTGCTGTTTATGTATTTTACACAGCACATATCTGTGAAGGTTTTTAGAACAACAAACTCCATTATAATGTTTTGAAAGCATACTCTAGACAGATGCGTGATTGCCTACATTTTAATCTTTCTGCCACTATCAAAGTTTGGGGTTTTTTCTCCACTTGCTTTTGTTTTTATTAGAAGGGCACTTTTAACGGAAGATTTTCATTTCTGTCTGCCCAAGAAGCAGTCAAGGACAGCAGCTGCAGAACCACACCAACTTTAGACAAAAACTGTCTTTTTAACCGAGGGAGAACGAACACTGAGATTTTAAAATGCCTCTTTTAAAACGTATCATAGATAGGTCTTCACATCTTGCCAATGCCCTCTGATTAGAAGGTGTCCAAGAACAAGTCTTTCTCTTTTTTCCAAAAAATCACCTTAGGATGGCAGAGTGCATACCAAAGCTACTAGTCAGTGAATATGTATTACAATTGTCTGACCTGTGTTTATGTCACCAGATAAGTGCCTACACACAGGTACAAACAGCCAGCTGAGATCTTTTTCCCTTCACGAAAGGGGCAGGGAAAAGAAAAAAAAAAAGGAAAAAAAAAAAGAAAAAAAGAAGGAAAGAAAGAGAGAAAAAAACCAGATTCAGGCAGACAGGAGAAAGGAGTACTATAGAAGGTCCCATCCATACCCCCACACACCCCCCGCTGCTTTCCCTGGACTGTGGTATGAAAAAACAATGGCTTTTCTGAGGCACTGTGCAGACAAGGCAGCTCTGAAAAAACTAATAGCCATGATTAATGACAATGGGCTAGAGGAGAGTTGGGACACAGCCGCCACATATATCATCCTTTCCCATCAGTCTCTGCTCCTCCCTGCCCCTCTTCCTCCTACCAGCAAGGCATTATAAAAATGTCTTATCTGCTTTCGACTTTTTTCTGAAATCACAGTACTGCTGAAAAAGAAGAGGGGGGAAGAGAGAGAGAGAGAGACAAAAAGGCAATAGGATGAACAAGAAAATGGCATGTAAAATAACTATAAGATATTCCAGGGGAAAATGCACGAGCTGTAATCATTCAAGATTTCAGCAACTTGACTCTTCACATGCTGAAGCCACATTTTCAAGGTCTTATCTGCCATATGGTTCCCTGTTTGGATGATTTATTAGGTGTAGAAAGCACACTGATAAATTTTACTGCATTTCCCTGAATAGGCAACCTATGGTGTCAATAACAAAGCTCAGGCCGCTTTAATGAAAACTGTAAGCACCAAAGGGTAACCATTTATTTATGAGTCACTACAGTATTACTAGGGCAAAATTTATCTTCCCTTCTCACGCACTCTGCAGAAACCAAATCTGGTCAAAGAAACAGCGATCACATCCATATGTCAGTGACTTACTAACATGTCTCCTGCACACTCAGGGCTTGTAGCCAAATAAACAGTTTCCATTTAATGACTATTTTCTCTAATGTGAAAGATGCTCTTATGTTTTAAAAGTTAAAAAAAAAATACATTGGTGACAACTTGCATATCCACAAACCATTACGTGGTGTTAATTTTTTCTATGTTCAAGACAAAAAATAAAACCTATCAAAAATAAGAATAATCATTTATCAAAAATAAGAATAATCCTTTCAGCAGTATAAGCTTTAGCTATGTAAGAGTGGATCCTCAAAATCACTCTCAGTAATCTTGGACAAGAAAGACGCTAAAAACAATGGCAGCTTGTAGAGGCAAAAAGCAGTGTTTACTGTTCCATCAAAGATTTCAGAAAAATTTAAAAACTGATACTTTGGCTTTATCTCAAAACCCATAACTCTTGAAATTTATTTTGTGTATCTGTTTTTCTTTTTTTTTTCCCCTAAGGCTTTAGTTTAAAAGAACATATTGCAATTCCTTTTTGCTCTCACACATTGATTGTTACTTGTCTCATGCCCACAATCCAAGGCACATAAGACACCCAAACAAAAATTAAGAACTGCAGAAGATAACTGCTTATAACCACAGTTATAACTACATAGGCAAAATGAAATTCTTTGTTATTCATCCTCCATGAAAAATATCAACGACTCAGAACTAATCAAGACTGACAAGGCTGCTTGTCTCTCTCCTCACAGATATAGGCCCTGTCTTCTCCCCTTTTAAAAACCAACCACCAAAACGACTCATGCACCCCATGCATCATTTGGTTAAGAATATAAAGATTAGCATGAACACACATGGTGAGGTGTTGGCTCCAGACACTGTCCTGTGTTTTTTTTTTCCTAAAGATATGCAAAAATATATAGTAGCAATTCAATTAATTTCAATTTCATACCTACATAACTCCAACAACTGTGTAAGCCTGAAGCAAAAGCTCTACTCTTTCAAAAAAGGTCAACTGAATGCTTGAAAAAGCCTTCTATTCACCTAGATACTTCACTGGTAGCTTCCAGATAGCAAACTACTGAAAATCTTGCCCTCAACATCCACCTTTAACTCAGATACATAACATGTTATTGGTACACACGTGTCCTTTTTATTGTAACTATAAACCTATGGTGTCAATGAACAGTTCCTGGCAGATGTCCAACTGCAAACGTAAGATTGGAGTCCTTGGGGGCATGGAGCACAAGGCGGTTAAAGAGCTGAGCAGTTAAAAGACTGGCTTTCTACATGGGTTTTTAACCTTTGACTAGAGTTGCTCAAATAAGGCTTTCCACATAAGTAAATGAATGCCATGGTCCAAGGGCCAAGGAAAGAGCCCAGTGCTGAAGAGAGAGCCAATCCAGGCTGGGTCAGGCTCTTTTACAAAGTCTGACTCCAAAGTGACAGGGCACTTTGTCATGACCAATGTGCAAAACATCCAAAATGACAGACTCTAATTAGTAAGCAACATTTTCTGAATTAACAAGCACCTTCTTTCTTGCTATTGAAAAATTTCCTAAGGAAAGAATGCCCAAATTACTGCGTATGCATTTTTTTTCTCAGTTGAACACCTGAGCAGCAGCCAAACTGTGCATTTTAAAATCCTTGATGGAAACCATAATATAAAACAGCAGATTCGGCGTTTTTGTTCTTCTCTCACTTCTCCGCCACAGAAGACTGTTATGAAAAGAATTTTAGTAGAGGAGGAGATAAAGAAGGATGGACCTGAAATATCTCAGTATTAAAGTAATCCGTCCTACACAGTCTTGCACAGGTTCTTCTGTATTTCCTCCCCCAAAACAGGGTTCAGCTCTAGTGTTCTGATTAGAGAAAAATGCTAGTAAATTACACCAATGTAAAGTTTTGGAGGCTCAGAGTGAAGACTGGCATGTCTTTCATAGTCACTGCCCAGCTCTTCAGTACAGCTTTGAATTCAAGGACTTTCATACTCAGGATAAACCTACCAGTCACCTTCACCCATATGCTGCCCATTTGAAAGAGCCTAACAGGTGTCACCACATGTCCTTCTTCTCAGGGCAGTTCCCTAAGTCTGACCCTGTCCTTTATCCCACCCAGCACACAGCTCCCACCAGCCACACACACTGACCTAGGGAGCAGATTTATCTGTGAACGAAATAACTTTCTGTCATAGCCTTTTCATAAGTCAGTTTTATGGAGTAAGAAATGGACTCCAACTTTTTTAGCCAACAATCATTTTCATTTGGCTGTCCTCTGCTGATATTCTAGATTTTTCCTGAAAGTATTAACAGAAAAAATGTATGCCAGACTATTAGATGTAAATTGGTGCCAGGATAATAACAGTCAGCTGCAACTGTCCTTGCATAAAATGTTTTGTCGTCTTTTCTTAAAAACACCCCACAGTTTGCTCTTTACTCCCGTCCAAAAAGAAACTCCACAGTGAGCTGCACTGTAATGATCTCCAGGACAATGAGTTTTATAGTTAAGGGTGAAAAATCCTGTGTCTACACTGAACACTCTTCAGAAGGAGGAATTGTATTTTTACTGTGTGTCTATCCACTAGAAAGAGGACTCCAAACCAAGGCAGAAATTCCTCAATACCACCACATGACTAACAGCCCATCTTTATTTCCTCACAGCACCTGTAGTCAAGGGTGGAAGGGGGAGAGTCTCCTGGAAATGGATGCTGCTCACTTAAGTGCCTGCACTTTGGATGTTGATTAAATTTATTTTTCCTTACAATACCAGCATACACATTTTCAGAGCAACCAAGCCCATGGCAACAGCTGTATAACCCATCAAGTATGCTGTAAGTTCTATGAGCTTATCTCTGAGCCTGTTCTGTAAAGTCAGGTGGAAGAGAGCACAGTGCCAAGGCTGCAAGTGGTCCCTTCACCACTGTCAGAGTACAGCTTGCTTCAGCTTAGCTTTGAATCAGAATTATGCTGAAGCTGAATTATAGCTTTCTCCCCCCACATACATTTATGCTTATTCCCCATAGACTGTTTGGGTGTCAAATCTGCATAATCACTGTATATTATTTTTCAATAACCATAAAGCAGGCAAATCACCACGCTGCCTGACATCCATTAGCCAATAAGTGCACAAAGTTCTTCACATTTTTCATTCAGTGGTTGTTTCCCCACAGCTGAACTATAAATACAAAATACACTTCTCCTAACTGTTTATATTTACTTAAAGCATGCAATACTCTTTCTCCCCTTCATTCTCAGCTTACCATAACATACATGATTACAGGTATGCCCAAAAATATTACAGTCATGAAAAGAAGCCTACAGAGTCTCCACAAGGACTATGATTTTGGCTCTGGTATTTGGGCACATCCACTGCCCAAAACACAAAATCTCTAATGGAGATCTTCTCTAGAGAAGAAACCACATGGCAGCACAGAGGTCAAGATTTTAAAGTAGAATAGGATGGGATGGATTGGACAAACTGATTTCTATTACACAGAAGTAACTGCTAGTATAATCACTATGTGGTTCTTATTGCATCATTTAAAACATGGAAAACAACAAAAAGGGATTTAAAAAATTGGGAAATAAAATGGTTAGAGACTGTCTCCATTTAAATTTTGAGCGTCTGACAGTTCATGTTTTCTTGATACTTTCAGTATCATTCTTTTAATCACTAGCCATTTAATTTCATGCCCCTTCATATTTTGATTCTGAAATGAACAAATGTAAGTCCAAATGCATTTCTCATACAAACACCTGGCCTTAGACCTTACATAAATCAAACCAGTTATTATAGTAATGTACTCCAGCTATCTTACAATCACATTTAAAATCAGCAGCCATGCACACCAAAATACACATTTAGTAATTCTTTAATGCTTATACAAGTTTTGATTGCCTATATTTTGACTACATAAACTTATTATTAAGCTCTATGGCACACACAGTTGCACACTCTTTTGTAAAGAGCTAGAGTACAATATAGTTGAACTCTAACTACCCATCATAAACACCTTCACATGTTTGAAATAACCTACTGGACAACATTGTTCACACACTGACATCCTTTGCTGATTTATGAAAGATCAAAGATTGTAGTGGATAAGTATTAAGAGGCACATACTGTACAGGATGAGTAACTTTCCTCATTTTCAATATTTCTTTTGTTTTTTACAACAAATTGCCTGACTCTCAAGTACAGTCTTGTAAAAAGAGTGAGAAACACTTCTATCCCAAGCCTTCTAAAGACTTCAAAAAAGAAGTTGGAAACACTTTTGAAAATATAAATTTAAATACTTCTAGAATTTTATGAGTAGTACTAGTCTGAGTTTCTCTCATGTATCTATTTATACTAAATGGTCAAAGACAGCATAGAAACAAACAGAAGATAATTATTTGATGGAGACTTTCCTTTGATTTTAAGCCTTTGAATAAACAGAGGGTTCTTCAGTAAATATATTTTCCAGATGGCGTTGGTTCTGTGGAAGCCTAAGACCTTGGATGTTATACAGGCTAAAATATAATGAACTGTAGGAACTAAAACATAGTTGCTTTTGTCATTATCAATTCCCTTCTAAGTCTAACAGAATTTCAATTACAAAAGGAAAAGGCAGCTAGCCAGAACAAAGGTTGGCCATACTTAATCTTAAAAGCTAATGGCAGCTTTCGCCACCACTGCCATTCCTCATCCCAGTGGCCTGCAGGCCAGGGAGGCCCCCGGAGAGAGAGCCTTCTGCTGCTGACCTGCAGCACACACTGGCAACAGCACAGCTACGGCCACTGACCGCCAGGGCAGAGAGAAAGGAAAGGAACACAGGGCCTTCCCCTTCTGTTCCACAGCTCGCTGTGATCCTCACAACAAGATTTTTTTGCCCTATATACAATAAAAATATGTCTTCTCTGAGCTTCCATAGATGCATCGCTGTACCATGGAAGATAGCACAGAGCCTCTGCCAGTTCTCCACTACAAGGAAAGAGCTCTATTTCTGGAAAAATAGAGTGTGAGGCAACAGAGCCACAGGTCTGTTTTGGATAGGTTGCCTTAAACAGGAGCCAGGAAAAACACAGGCAGATAAATCAGTATGTAGACAGCCAAGACACAAAAAGTCTTCCTCCTCTCAAATGAGGCAGACTAAATACCACATTGTGCTGCATCAGAACACACAAAAAAATCGTCTAGCATTCACTTAATGGAAGTAGAAACTGGGTTTAACATAAAATATCCCAAAACTGAAGTGCAGCCATTGAAGGGCAAAAAGCTGAGAAGATGCAACTGATGGAGGTGAAGTGTGACAGTATTTCAGATTAATTACAGGTTCATGAGTTAGAATAAACAACCAGTGGGACAAAACTTCTTCACACAAAGAACTTTCTGTAATGACTCAGAAATAAGCTCATACATCAGATATTCTTGAAATCTTTATGTTTTAAATTAAGACCACAGAATGACCTGATTGCAAATTATATAGATTTAAAACAGGGAATTCTGAATTCCAGGTATCAGAAAACACAACCATTAAAGTCTGAATAGATAAATCTTGTTAATCATGGAATGCCCAATTTTCCTTGAATGTATTTGCTAGCTAATTGTATAACTTCTTGGAAACATGAGCATTGCCTTTGGTTACTTCTTCCTCAGCTTGTCAGATACTTAGGTAGGAATCATCTTGGATTGGGAGGATGGAGGACATATGCCTACAGAAAGACGTATTTATGGCAGTTTCAATGAAACTGAACAGTAGAGGTGCACATGATACCACATCTCTCAGCTGAAGGCAAGTCAGCAAGTCTGTTATAAGCTCCCCTATGAGTGGTCTTTATGTTTCAGTTTTCCTGTTTGCTTTATTATTTGCTGACCATTTCCTGCTCTTCACAAACCAAACTAGCCAGCATAACATAAGCAGTAAATGTCAGGACTATACAACAGACTTAATTACATGTCATTGACACCACACCTCACTTTGTAAGCTGGTAATTCAGAGCAATACTGTGCCTAATGTCAACAGGGAAGAAAAAAAAATCAAAGCAATTCCTCAGCAAGGGAAAGATGGAAGAGCTGGAAATAGAAAAAGCAACATTTTCATAGAAAAGGAGCGGCTTCTATGCTACTTCTAGTAAAGCTCTAAGAAAAGACAAAATTTGACTCAGAATTACCAGACAACTCAACCTCAAAAGAAATGTCACCACCTACCACCTACAATTACCTTCTTCAGTGTTAAAACAAAGTGCTGCACATACATACAAAAATACAAATGAATCCATATTTTTGTAAAAGGATGAACATTCTGCAAAAAGATTCTACTTAATTTTTTCCCCTCCAGTTGTTCCACCTGGTATTGCAGTCTTGTTTATATAAATTTATAAAAGCTTAATTTTTGGACACTGATAGGTTAAGAAACGCTGATATCAGGTCAATACATTAGTGGACTTGTATTTGACCCAAGACATGTTTGCAAAAACAAAAAAACCCAACCCAATAATCATAAAACCCCCACAGAATCCAAAATAAACTTCTGAAGGCAAAATATTTTTGCATTTCTTTTTTATAATCTTTTCATAGTCACCTCATGTCTATCCACTTCCTTCATTTAAAAAAAATGAGAATCAGTAATTTTATTTTAAGAATGCATTTTGTACTGCATCCATTAGTATTGCATAGTTCTGTATTAATGCAGATTTTTTCTATGCGTTACAAAGCAATTTGTATCCATTGCTCAACTTTTTTTTAGTTGCACTCACAATCAAAATAGTCTTACGCCACTTCATTGCTCTTAAAAAAAGAGAAGACTTTTTCTAAACTTAATTAAACACAGCATTGGGGGTGGCAAAACAACCCTCTGTATGGAGTCTGATCTCAGAATGTCCTAGCCAGTATTGTAAAATATCTGAAAGTATGACAAGCAATTCCAAGTCACCTGAACACAGCTGTAAGGATTCACAACTGTAGTAGTATCTTCATTATATTTAGTCCCATTTGACAAGGTTTGTAATTGAAGCCCACTGGGACATGTAATACTTCATTACTAGCTATTCTTAAAACACCGTGAACTTGTGGTTTGCTCAAAAAATACTTTAAAAAGAACTTCAACAAAGAAGTATCAATGGCTGCAGAAATATGAATCTACATTTTCAAGGATGTTTGGAAACATTCGTTATAATTAGCAAAACAAGTATTGTCCCCATGACAGCCTTTCTTTACAAACCTTTGAATGTTTGACAAGAAAAGGTCGTGTTTTGTAAAATCCTGGAAAGGTCATTCAATAACAAATCACATGAATGAAATCACAAGAGTTCAAGGAGGTTAACAGAAACACCACAGGCATTAAAGCATGTTTTCAAGGTAAACAAGGTAAAAGAAAAACAGACTGCCTCAGCTCTGGAAAAAGAAAATAGCAAGTAGACTCTAATTTGCTACACACTGTAATTTTAAGACATTTTCTCTGCACTTGGTGGTTTAACAGTACGTATTATTTCTCACGTTCAACGCATTTAGTAAAGGATTAACAGATAGCAGAGCCGAAACATTTAAACATCTCTTCAAATAGTCTACATTGACCTTAGTAGATTTTCCCCCCTTAATCTTGTGACCAGACACTTAAAAAAAATAAAAAAGAAACAACAAAATTTAACTTCCATCTCAACTAAATCTCAATCTTAGATCTCAAAACTTCACTGCTTGAAACTCTGCCAGCCTTTCAGCTAAACACTTTGACCTGCTTGTGACCTTCTATTTCCAGGTCTATTTTCTTCTTTACCAAAAGAACACAACATTTTTCACAGGCAGGAATAACAAAGAGTTGTTTATATAGGGTAATTTAACTACAGGATCAGTGCAGGGAGCAGTGTGATGTATTTGATCCACAGACCAAGAAAAAAGCTCTGCTCACCAGTGTTAGAGAAAAGCCTATTGAATAGTTTTCCTGGGGCAAGCCAGCAAATTGGAGTTCTTTTCATGTATAGGCATAGAAAAAACGAATTCAGGAATGATCCTGGGTCTCTGTCTCCACAGGGTGTTAAAGCCCTGCCCTGCTGCAATTCTGAAGTTTTAAAGTTCCATTATCTTGGGGGAGAAAGGCAGTACTTATTTACATAAATTCAACATTATTCAATAGAATTTGCTACACAGGGGGAAATCTCATCCAACACAAAGTATTTAGAATCACCAACTATGCTTAGTTTATCATCATTACACCTGTGTTTTCATTTATGACAGGCTATTTGCAAACTGTAATTTATTATGAACCTCTTTATGAGATTAATTTAACAGGATCAGACCTGTGGACCACCTAAAGTTTGCATGTTGACTGGCAGCAGTGAGTGTCACAGAAGAGGAAAAAGTGCACTGTGGCAGCACAGTGAACTGTTTCCCAGAAAAGTTCTATTCTAATCCTTAGTACAGAGTTAGAATTTAAACTTAGAGTTATCGGTTCAGAAAAGTCTGAAAGCATTAAAATTTAATACCAATTATATTAGATACTTCTCAGCCACCCGTCTCCCCCTTTCAAGTCTACGTAACACCAATAGGTTTCCCACTGTAAATGCAGCAATGTAAAGATATGAGGTTTCTTTTTTTTTTCCCCTACCAAATCGGCTTGATAGTAGAGCTGGCAAATCCAAACAGCTTGGCTCTTTTATCAACCAAAGCTGAATACGCAAGCTGAATTTCATACTAGGAGAGGACCATAGTTACACTGGGTTCATCATTCCTCAGAAGGAACAACAGACAGCATTAGCTACTTCAAGCACAAAGTCAAAAAACTTGACTTAATAGCAACATGCAGACAAAGTTGGCTGTCCCCTGCGCACCACCCAAGCAAAGCATAGAGCTTTATGCAGCTAGTTACAGAGATGCTTACTTTTTAAAGTTTCTGTTTAGTCAACGGCATGCTAAACTTGTTTAGGAAAAGTGATCCAGCAGAAAACCCAAAATACCAAGAAATAAATAAGCAAATACGATCATTTTTCAATTAGAGCATTCCCCTCAACTGACTTATCACGCCACAGCACCAACAGTTTTGCAAGAAAGCAAAAAGAAGAAGAGGAAGACCAATGCAGCCTGTGTGCACTTCAGACCATGGTGCTTTGGTCCTTCTAAGCAGGTGTGCTCCTCCCTGATATCCTACTCCAATCCTTTTCCAGGAAAGGGGGCAGAACGGATGCTGCAGGACACACAGGAACCTCATCAGCTGTTTGATGGTCAAGGAGCTGGCATCATTCCTAGACATCTGTGTGAGCCTAACAGCAAGAACAGACATCAGCAGACACAGCATTACCAATACAAAAACTAAACCTCGAAAATTATTTCCAGGTGAAATCAAGGCAGTCATAGCTGTATTTCTTCTTTACAAGAAACATGCATACCTTCAAAGGAATTAAGAGGCAAAATACTAAATATTGAAAGTAACCATTAGTATTTCAAAGACCCTACTAATTAGCATAAACATGTGCTGCCTAAGTTTTTGCATCCACAAATACATGGGCAGAGTATGTAAATAAATACATTTTATCGGGAAGAAATATAACATTGCTTCCTAGAGGACCATTAAAATAACATCTAGTTTATACCTGGTTCTGTCTATATTCACACAATGTAGTTTTTTGTCTTATTTCAACACTATTCACATGCTATCAGAATGTCTTTCATTCTTCACTATAGAACAACTCAAGACATTTGATTCATGCAGTGCCAATTTTTCCTGGGTTTGTATGTGACTGTTTCACACTATGGGCCTTATGCTGTTCTTTAGAAGCCTTTTAGGAGCTGTGCAGGAAGTATTCTCTGACATATGGTCCAGAACTTAGATGTTAAGAGTGTTGTCATTGTTTCGGCTTTCAGGTTTCATGCATTACCTTTTCCTACGGGCTGCAGCTTTGCCTTTTTATTTTGAGGAATTCAAAAAGAACTCATCTAGAAACGTTGCTTGTCCATTAGTGCTATTGTTTCTTTAAAAAGCTATACCAGTTTGTACTATGACTGATCAAAATGACTATCAGAAACAAGACACATCATTTTGTCTTTCTTGCCAACTATTTTAGCTTATTTGCCATGAGCACAGGGTATAATTAATATCACACAGGAGCCAGCATTGTCATTTTTCAAATCATTTCCCTGGAAATGTTCTACACCTCTTAATGGCCCTGCTAATGCTGTAGCTGTCATGTTTTGGACAGCTGCGCTTTTACAAGACAAACTCAGCTGCGCCATGTGCCTCTCTGTAGACTTTTTAGCTCAACGGCTCAGAGGCCATGAATGCCAGCTGGTAACGGCTATATGGAAATCTTTGATTAATTTTTTTACCTCTAGACGCTGACTGTTGCTCAAATGTCACCTTCCCAGTTTTCATCCCTAGCCAGTATTTTCTCCCCCTCCCAGTACTGCTTGATGGATGAAGAATCAACTGAATGGGCCAAAAATCTTATGACTAATTAAAGCAAATACAGCCTGTCCAGATGTGGAGAGAACACAAAGTCTGGAGAGGGGCCAGGTCACACAGAGGAAATGCTCGATCATTCAAGAGACGCAGCTCTTAATGATATTTACCAGGATAGAGTTAACACATACTGATACTGCCACCCTGAAAAGTGACACGAGCTGTGCTATGTAAGACTTTACCATCACAGCTTGCAGTCAAAGCAAGTGTGCAGTCTTCATCAAATGTAAACACTTCAGAGGTAGGAGCTGCACAGATATTATGAAGTGACAAAGCGGCTCAGATTTTATTCTGGTTTACTCAAGAAATGATTGGAAGATGACAATACGATCAAATTAGCACTGCTCAGCAGTCATATGGTGGCGTAGGGTGGCTCTAGTTTAACAATTGATCTTGCCTATGAAGCATCCTCTTACTGAATCCAAGAACCAGAGAATGTGATCAGTAAACCACCTAACATATTGTAATTTCTAATACATGCAAGTGCATCAAATGTCCATTTCTGCCACATAAACACCTCTGATATTCTTCCATTTAAACTTCATGGTTACTAACGATCTTCAGTACTGAAAAAGAAGACTGCAACACTTCTTATCTGATCATGTCTGCGAAATTCTTCATAAAGCTGTGTTCATCAGTTCAGCAGCAGCAGTTCTCCCAGCTGAAACCAGCCAGGCCAGGAAAGTGACATGAACAGGATGCTGCTAAACATGCACAACTCAGAAACGCACGCTATATTCTCTTCTGCATGATTTGCTGCCATTTAAAAGACAATAAACAGCAACTTTAGATTGCTAACAACATGTCATTTAAGGTTTGCTGTTGCTCAACATCAAGAAAAATCAATGCCAGCTCTACAGGGGCAGAAAACCCAAAGAAGTGAGCTCCATTTCAGGTCTGTTTGAACTCATTTCCTTTCTCCACGGTTGCCCCCTTGTACACCCCCTCAGGCATCCCCTCACAGCAGGCATGACAGCTTGACACATTGACAGCTTGCACTGAATGACAACTGATTTGTACAAATTTCAAGCCTTATAAATCTACCTGTCACAACAACAACATAAAAGAGCTTGGACCCAGCAGGTAACTCAGAAAAAGCTTCCCCTGACAGCATTTTCTGAAAAGCAATGGCTTGCCTCCTGCCAAAAATTCCAACTATCATCCTTGTATAACTTTGAATAAAAATTCAGGGCCCATTTTCTTGCCAACAGGCTACCAATCGTCTTATTTAAAGATTAAAAAGAGTGAATAAGAAAAAAAAAGCCATCCACAGAATTTCATTTTATACTGATATGAAAGTAGTACCACCTGCTATGGTAGGATTACCACACCATTTTTCTCTACAGTGCTCAGACAGAGTAAATGAACAAGGCTTTTTACGGTATTTAAACAATATCCCAGATTGCAATGCTGTTATGCATCCATTACATTGGAGCTGTTAGTCAATGCCACTCTTGCTGATAGAAGTTCAAGAGTTTTTTTGTTTTACTTTGGGAGGTTGCTTTGTTTTATTTTTTTCCTTGCTGAGTTGTTAAAAAAGCAAAATTGCAATTTTAGAAACCAGTAAGGCTTTTCAAGCTACATTTTGCTGTCCAGCTCTAGAAGAAATCCACACAGAAATTAGCTAAGTGTTCAGTGTTTCCATAAGCAGCATTATGCAAGTGAAAAGCACAGCACTTAATGCTAACCCTTACAAAGGGATCTAAAGGGAACACAGTAATTTCAAAAAGATCTTTCTGAAAGGAGTTTATACCAAAAGACTTTTGAAGTTGGCAAGAAGGCTCAGCAAAGATGATTAAAGTGATATGATGTTTAAAATTATGCAATTTTAAAATATTCTGGGAACTCCCCACAAGATCACTTTGTAAGTACAACAGGACATGCTATAGGAGGTATCAAATTAGCTGTCTTTAAGCCTGAAAAAAAAGTTCAATTAATTATGCATTATTAGGGACAGAAAAAGTTATTTGTGTGTTTTAGTTAAAAATAAAAGTGGCTTGCAATGCTAGTTGATAAAGATTCAAAAATACGAGCTTTCTACTATGCTGCTGGATAATAAGAGCAATTAGTGATACATGTATAATTTGTATAAACTATAAATTCAGCCAATGAGACTTCAAAGAAATGGCTTTATTTCCTTTTAACTCAGTTATTACTGGAAAATTTAACTCTCCAAGTCACTCTGCACATGTAGCAAGCTGATGACCAGTGCAAATAATAGCACAAGTTGAGTGCTATTTCACATTTGTAGCTATCATGTGCTCTATATTTGATACATAACGTAAGATACTGAAAATTCAACTTTTCTGTATTCAAGCTTGGCTGACAAGTCCCTCATTTCCTTTCCGTGATGATTTAGTGCAGAAAGTAGGAAAGTAGAAATACTCTTATGCAAAATGTTCTAAAAAAAAAAGTCCAACAACACAGTGGCACAGCCCTACAGTCTCTTACCATTCATGTGGACATTTAAGGGCTGCCTCACATTTGCTTAAGAGGAAGAAAGGGGAAAAAAAAGGAAAGCAAATATTATTTTACAGTAAAAGAAATACACAGGATGTGTGAGCAATTTCTAGCACTTAGAAATGTTTGAATTACAAAATAATATTCAATTTTTTTTTTTTCCTAACAGGCAACTTTTCAAGAAAACTATCAACCTAGCTTCACTGTTGTTTTCAGTGAAGTTGCAACTCCTGTTTCTGTAGACTGCCCTGATAGTGCAAAATTACAGGAAAGAAAGTTTAAGCAGACTGTTGAAGGCTTTCCACTGAGGCATAGAAACCTACACCTACATAAAACAGAATTATCAGAAATCATGGTATCTTCAGAACAAGTACCATCAAACAGGTGACAAAGGTTAACCACATTGCTTCTTGAAAACATCAGCCAAGGTAAAATACTTCTGGCATAGAGCAGCATGTGTCTCAGTACTACTTGCACTCACTCCTGAAAATACCCAGCCTTATGAAGGAGGAAAAGACGATTTATTTTCATAGCTCCTGTAGTCACCATTACCCCTGTGAAAAAGGCCTAAGGTAGTTAGTTGAAGATAAGCAACAGTTAACTACATGTTATGGGCAGTAAGTGAGTATTCTGGTTCAACCACCTTGGCTGGGAAACAAAGAATGCACATTCTCCTTTTTCAGTCTGGGGAATGTTTTTTTTAATCTGTTTCGTCAAATCTTCCTTTACTCCTAACATTTTCATACATAGATCAACACCACCTCTATAGCCAAAAGTGACATAATACAAGTAGTAAGTGGGTTTAGAAAATTTCTCGTAAAATTACAAGCCCTGGAAGAGGAGCTCTAAAGCAGCTGAAGCACTTCACCAACACCTGAGCCATCACTGAGGGACAAAACAACTTGTCATTGAAGACAGAAAGCAATTTTCTCATGTTGGAAGAGCAAAGGCTTGAATTTTAGCCTTGCTGGAGTTGCCTGCTTCCCCAGATTTGGTAACCCTAAGTACTACCAAGTTGATTTTTTTTTTTCCTATGCCAACACCACAGCATATATAAGCCTTGCTTAACATACACAGCCACGATAGGGCCCCCAGGTAAATACACATTATTTCTCCAAAAATATGTTGGGGTAGAGAGGAGAAGAGAGACAGATACACACACACTGTCCTCAACTTCTCAATCCTTCTTATGGCAGAAATACAACAAAGGTGTTGTCTTAACTTTCTGGCATATAGGGACAGAACTTGTTACTGCTGGCAAAGGACCACAAAATAGCATACCACCTGCGAGGGGCAAGTTCTAGAATTTCTAGGATTTTGTCTCTTGAACCTGTGGAAGTCAGTACATTTTTGCCACTTAGAACCCTCTGTGTTATTTGTAACTGTCAGTGGAAGGGAAATCCGTAATTGTTAAGAGGGAAAGAGCCTGTGCAAATTCTTCCCGGTGCAAAGTGAACAGTCAATCACTTTTATAAGGACAGGAACAACCGAAACTATCCATTCGTATACTTTCCTTTAGTCAACAATATTACCTTTAGTAATCTGGGGAATGTGCATCCATAAATTACAGAAAGTGTTATTGCATTGCTGAATAAACAGCAACATTTCCATCAGCAGCAGTGGCAGCACCACAAAGGTATAACAAACAGACTCAATCATTTTCTTGTCAAGCTTTGCAATGACTGCAGAGTTTACTGCTGGAGATAATGTTGCTTTCCTCAGCATTGTGTGCCAAACTGCAAACTGCTTATTAAAACAAAACCTCTTTTTCTGAGCAGCATGAGTTGGATAATCACTTATTGCACTCAAGAAAAAACAGGTTTGATGCCCAGAGGTGGTTAGCAATCAAGCATATGCATTAACATTTGGTTTGTAAAAACTGGTTAAAAAAATAATTGAACTAAAAAGGAATTATGAGAACCAGTGCCTCAGGTTTATCATTTTCCTTGTTAATATATTGTTACTGATAAAATATTCCAAACTACTCTAATGTGCCTCTAAGAGAGAAACCAGCAAAGAAAGAAAGGAGTGAAATAAAATTCAACTAAACCAAATCAGATACCTTCTCTTTAAAAAATGTTTTTAAAAAGGAACAACTGGATCGCATCTTTCCATTCCAGGTACAGGTGGCAACTTGCTTTTCAGAGAAGGGGGGGGAAAAAAAAGTAAACTTAAAAACTAGTCAGCTGTGTCAGAGATACTGCTGAAGCACAGATCTGTTATTACCATCCAAAGAAACAGCTTGGCATAACTAAGCCGACCAATACTCCTGAAAAACCCAGTTCAATTTTCTTCGCCTAAAACAGATTGACAACCCTTTTACTTGGTTGAATAACAGGAAAGTCTGAGACACAAATGAGCAAGCTCTGCCATGTCAAGAAAACACTGCTGTAAAGCAAGCCATTATTCTTGACTTCAGAATGGCTCCCTTTTTTCCTCTTTCCATTTTCTTAATGATTAGAGATATATTAATATAAAGGTAAGCAGACAGCCTTCTCTCTGCTGTGTTGGCACTGCTGATTTCCTTCTAACACTGAGCTATCAGCTGCTCAAGAAAACAACATCCAAATAATGGAGATTTCAAGACTATTTTAAGTTGGAGCAGAGTACTCTGAGACTCTCAAAACCACACACAAATGAGAATTTTAAGAGGATGACAGTGGCATGCATCACTGATCTTTAGCAAGCACATGAATGCAATTAAAGACCATGTTGTCTTCAAAAAAGAAGAATGGCAGCCAAGTTCTGGGATCCAACACGTGGAGCACTTATGATATCCTCAGGCTGGGAAGTTCCACACTTACAGAACCTCCTTTGATTCCACAAAAGTTTGAGTAGCTTTTTCAAGAGTACTTAGGTAACCTAAACCTAAACAGTAATGAATTGTTTACTATGGAGAACAGTCATCCTGACTGTAATTAGACATAAAAAGTAAGCATTTGTATCAGTTATATCTTAAAATTAATTTGATCTAAAAGAAGGTTAAATCAAGCCAATCTGCACATCTGTGCTTCCTTTCAAATTCGCACAACCTGAGTAACTGCACCAATGTAAGCCCCTAGGAAAAAACCTCCAAGCCAACTTAGAGTACGATGATAAATATTCAGATGTTTTAACTTGGTCAAATGCAAAATCATAGCAACATTCTTATCAGATTTCCATGTCAAATGGAATTAATGTTGATGAAACAGTCAATTAAATGCATTCATAAAATACCTTTGTAGCTATTAATATTTGAGAATATCAATTAATTTCCTTCTCCCACCCATCAAGAAAATTAAACTTCTACTCAGTTATATTACCCGGAACACCAAAATAAGAAAAATGCCAAACCGCCTCCTACAAACAGCCTTACTCTTTCATCACGTTCATGTTTATTCTTTTCCTTTCTTACTTTCAAATTTTTACCCTCCTTAGGCCTTTGCCTTCTTTCTCATACTCTTCCACCATAATCACACCTACAGACCCATTTCCTTTTACAGGTGTAAATACAGGTTCTTCCCAGAAACAAATGCACTACCTCCCAGACCCAAAATAAAATCTTCAATGTTTGTGTTCATTCTCTTTCACATCTGCTTACTCTTAGCGTCTTGTATTTTTGGTCACTCTCTAGACCTGTCAAGTATTCACATATTGAAATTATCTGTAGCTTTCTCCATTTTTCTTATTCCCACTCCTCTCCATAACTCTCAAATGCCTCCTTCCAGTCATAATCATTTCCCCCTCTCTTACCCCAAAAGCCATTGTGTTTACACATCAATATCAAGACAAGCAGCACAACAAGGAAAAATGCTAACTGAGAAACAGTAACTCCAGATCATCTGTCACAATTCCATGAAAGCTCCATAAAAAAGAAATTTTTCATACAGCACAACTACTGGTGAACTTTTTCAAAGTGAGCAAGTGCCTCATGTATCAAACAAACTGTTGCATTGCAACATGCCTGAATAACTAACACACATAAATAAATGCAATAATACACCCACTCTTTTTATATTTAACTAATACCATCATATTCAGTGACTACATTTGCAATTGGAGATGATTCAGTTAATTTGCAAGTTACCCTTCAGAGCACTGGGTGTATGATCTGCTACCCAAAGGTTCCAGAGTGTCCCTTAATTTCCATCATTATCTACTGACATGCCCAAATGATTCTTTGGCTACTTGTTAATAAAAGAATCAGAAGGTGCTAATCTCATTATCGCCTTGTCAGCAGTTCCTGTCAGAGCGTTGTTGCCCATTAATCGCCTGCTGCTGCAGTCAATCAGGATCCTGCCTCGCACTCCCCAACATGTTTATTCTTCTACCTGAGAGGATAGCAGCCAACCAACGTGTCACAATGCACTACACTGACTAGCACCACGTTATGGAACAATTATTTACCCTCCTCTGTAGCATCACAGGTATGACTGCATAGTTCAAAACAGTTTACCTAGGCTGAGGCTCTATGTCTTCTACTCCATCTTCCTAATTCATTACTTGGTTTACTTTACAGTCATGCTAATGCAGGCAGGGAAATAATTGCCACCATATGAAAAACCCCAAGAGGATTCCTATGCCCAGGCAGAAAACTGCCACTCACTGTTCTAACTGAAGAGTGCATATTTATTCCTACTACTTCAAACAGTAGGCAGAATTTATTCGACAATACACATTGTGAACCTAACTCAAGAGTTTGTGTATCCCAAAACACTCTTCTCACTATGTGCTGACAGAAATTTCAGAGACAGGTATCCATGATCATTCAAAACTTTGCTCAGATTGGTGTATTTTAAAAAATCTAATTATTTATCAAGCCTTAGGAATAGGCTGATATATGAAATTCATATTAATGAGACTAGTATTTTCAATTAATGAAAAGGAAGATAAACAAAGATAAACAGTAAATAGCAACCAAAAAAAAGGCAATGAAAATAAAAAACGCAGACAAAATAAGTGGGAGGAAGAATCAAGACAGCATGCCAAGGGATAGAAAATAACCTGTCAAACATATCCCTGTCTTACCAGGAATACTTATATACCACAGTTTTCAAAAACAGCCTAAAATTTAGGTATGTGACATCATTTTAACAGATCAGGCATTGATTAGCACACCATGTTACAATTAGAACAGAAAACTCAAAATATCCCCTTCTGTGTCCACCCAGTAGCAGCTTTTCACTAGAACTGTATAGAATAATTCTTTAAAATCCATGAAACTATCCAAATAGAATCACCCAAAGGCCTTCTGGCTCCATCCAGTCTCTGTAAGCCTTAGAAAGGGAAAAGTTAATGCTCTGAGACTGAAATTTGCTCTCTACACAAGGAAAATAATTTGGGGTAGAAAAGGCATAAAAGCAGCCCAGATCAAAGACTCAAAGAAAACAGATCGGTCTGTGATTTGTTCTCCTCACAACAGATAAGAACTCTTTGTTCTTTCCAAAAACCATATACTACTCTTCAGATAAACACATAGCTACAAAAAGCCATAAAACAGACTTGAGATGGGGTTTGAGCAAGAGAACGTGAGGTATCCAATTTCCCAACTGGTTGAGATTCCAAGCTAGCTCTAGCAGTGATGCCCAACATATTAAAAAAAAAAAACCTCATCTGTGTCTTCTGACCACAAAACTCCATTTCTATGATCCAAATTTTACCTTGCACTATGCAACAGACACTACAAAAATATAGTTCTATGTTTGAGAGATTAACATCCTATAAAACTGCCACCCTAGGAACCATGGAATCACCCCAGCTCTAACAGAGGTGTGAAACACAGGGAACCTACGTAGACAATACAGATTCAGGTGCCATTCACGCTTAGGGCTCTGAAGTTAGCTAAAAAATATATCAATACCCTTGTAAAGCCTTCTCTATGACATGATTCATGGGAAAGGCTCTCAGGAACATGGGTATCCGAATTAGCTTGTAAGTACCCTCGCAACTTATTCCCAACCTGATCAGCATATAAAGATTTTGGCAGTGTAGAGGCAGAAACAAATCCTCTGTGGATCACAAAATGCCAACTGCCCTTTAATCAGCAAAGCCCTACAGGATCAGAATCTCAGCCAGAGATGACTTTCATCAGTTTCCCCTCTCTATGAGTTTAGACAATTTCAACTAGACAATCAGCATAATCTGTTTGTATGTCAAAAAGCAAAGCACCTAGCAAGGTTTGGGGGTTTGGGTGTGTTCTTCCCTACCAAAATCTCTTTTAGTCCATTGTTTAGGGTGACTAAATAATGTGAAAGCTCATACACTTTCTCTATTGAACATCAATGGAATATTTTGTCACAGTCCTAAGGCATCCACCAAATCTAAATGAAAAACCAACTGAAAAACTGGTTATGTGGGAAAAGGGGAAAAAATGTTATTGAGAAGAATGAAACATATTTGCTTCTCAATCCAGACATCCCATGTTTGCCATAATACCACTATGTAGTTGAGTGGCACAAGTGGAAGTGAAATTGTTTTGGCTGAGCTGACAGTAATAAGGTTGATATGAATCATAGAACCATTTAGCATGAACTATATTATAACATTCAGTTTAATCATGTTAAGTGTAAGGGAAGGAAAAAGTAGAGTAAAAGGAATATACAAGCAATTTACTTGCAGGCATTTTTAACAACTTTATTTAAGCTTGTTTTATCTGCATAAAGAATATCCCAATATGCTTGTTAAGTGAAATGAAAATGGAAAGTGTTTCAAGTAGCATAAAGACATTAAAGAATGCCTTAAAGTGTATGAAAATTTTATATCAGCTCTTATTACAGTTGATTGCTGAACTGACAAGGGAAAAAATGTATCTCAGGTTTCCCTCCACTTGTACATTAATAAGCACTTTTTAAGCACCATTCTGCAAAGAAACTGAAACACTTCAATTCTGAAAGAACAGCTTTGACGTTACCTCTACTAATAATGAATAATATCAAGATATATTTTATTTTGGAGCAAGAAAAGACCTCTCCTGATCTTTCGTAATTCCATTTTATTTTGCAAAGGTAGATGAATGTACACCAGTTGATGTTATGCTAAGTAGCCAAGGATACTGATTGTAACTTTTATGTGTCATAAAGCTTTATCAGTGGTAATTCATTACAGTCAGGTTAAAAGCAACCTAAAACTCTCCCAATTTGGATGATAGTTTCCTTTTTCTTTCACTTGCAGTGAAAAATAAGGGTTTTGGCTTAGAACCTTAACCATCCACATGTGACCAGGTTTTTCACATACCACATTTTTCAATGAGGAAGATTTCTGTCTTCATCGGTTTTTTACCTTATGAAACTAGAAATTCAGATATATTGTTCAGTACTAAATGTCTAAGGGGATTGAACGGATCCAAACATCTACCAAAAGCAGCTGCTGATAGCAAATCAGATGTACTTCATTTATAGCATCTGAAATGTACTCTTTAGCCAACGTGTTCAAAGAGCATGCAAGCCCTTATGACTAGGTGAAGTTTATATAAATGCTTACATTTTCAGAGCACACTGAAAAGTACCGTATAAAAAAAAAAAAAATCTAGACCCAAAAGGACTTCCTCAGCCTACAACAGATCTCCCAGCTCCTCTTTTGGCCTGTTTGATTAGGATTTAGCCTATGCTGACAGATTACCTTTGGAAAGGCCCCTGGCTGTGCCAAAAAGAACAAGTTAAGCAAAGGATTAACCAATACACTCTCACTAATGCAGTCAAACTGTCACTGGGATCAAAGACTTCCACAAGAGACAGAAAGTGATTTAGGCAAGTGTCCCTCCATGAATTAATGCAAAATATACTATAACAGTCACTTTGTGCCTGACTGAAAGAATATACTGCTCTGCTTTCACCTCTCAGAAGGAAAAGGGAAACAAAAAAACAAAACAAAACCAACCTATTGTATTTAAATCCAACTGTTTATTCTTTAAGCAAATACTTCCATCTTCTCAGCACTTCTAGGAGACAAAAGATGTTGTAAGAAGTCCAAATACAGAATTCTTGCAATGGGAAACCATTGAAACAAGAAAATCCAATTCAAACAATGGAACTGAACAGGTCTTCAGAGCTCACTGCTAATTTTACTTAGTCACTTGATACTGAAATACAGTGTAAGATGAAGTAGCTGTGGGCCCAGTTACTAGTTACATAACAGTCATGATTCAGGAGACAAGGAGTCCCAGAAACTCCTCCTAAATTTTGCTCAAAGCATGTCATTTTTATTAGTTGTTGTGTGATGGACATCATATAAGAACGAAACTGAAAAATTATTTATGCCAAAAATTGCAGAAACATCCCCAATACAAGAAAAAGGAAACTGCTAATTATACTTTTAACCAGCACGTTACAGTCAACACTGTTCAAAAACATCAAGGGAAAGAAATAATTCCACAGGCATAAGGCAACTAATGTTACCAGTGTTCTCACTAAAAATGTATTGATTAATATATCAATATATGGATAATTCTGATCAATATACTGATCTCAAGTATAGCTCCTGACAAAGTGACCCACATTAAAAACAGTGATGTTCTGTGTGTATCACTGAGGGGAGTATAAATACTGAGAATTAGTGCCAAATTCTATGAGCCAACATGTAAAAAAAATACTATTTCAGCATCATATCCTGCTTACCCAAACCCTCAAGCTTACATAAAACTAAAGGGAACAATCTTAATCTAATGTCTTCTTCAGCAGCAGATGCAATTTCTTCCTTTTGTGGCAAGAGGTTACTATAAACAGGCTATTTAATTGTGGATTAAAGCAACGAGAGAAGATGCATAACAATTCCGTAAATAGACTGGTGCTACATTTGTATGAGAACAAAAATACAAGAAGAAGTGTGGAAAGAGAGTATTGTAGTAGTGCTCATTAGGAGGAAGAACTGCTTATTACATATCCATTTTTTTGTCTTCCAGGTAACATCTCATTCTGGTCTCTGAAAGTGCCTGTATGTAAAACAACTACTTTGCCCCCACAGAACTCACAAATTTTAAGAAATGTATATACATGAATTCATCTTAATTTAGCACTCCCATTTTCCTTGAGCATTTGAGCTCTGTTTTTTGGTAATACACACACAAAGACACAGTGTAAGTTATCATCATCTTCAAGTTTTCCCCAAACTACTGATACTTAACCTTTAGATGTTCAGATTAACAGGACAGCTATGTTTACTTTGCACAGTTCAGAACATATAGTTTACATCTAAAGAGGGTTATATCCAATACAAAAAAAACATAGGGTAACTCCAAATCGATCCCAGTTTCATAAGTAAATTCTCATCCTAAATTTGTTTTGAACAATGAAAGGGCTACAAGTTCTGCATTTCTACTTTTGTTAAGCAGTTACTCTTTCCTCATTGTTTTTTTTCCTGTAAACCTGTAATCACTAGCTAGTCTGCAAAATTGTGAAACCCTATCCTGATCTGAGATGAATTTTGGAAAGTTCATAATATGGCAACACACACACACAAAACCTCAACAAATAATTTCATTAATTAATGGTAAGAGCTCATGACAGCTGCTCTCTGGAGAAGCATTTGTTGTCAGAATGCTTTAAGGAAAGCATACAGTATTTCATCACTGTGTTTAGACTTCTTATGAGATACAGTGTGATTAATGGAGAAAAAATAAATATTAAAAGTCTTACCATGTGCCAAATTAAGAAGAGCACTTGATAAAATAGGCACCACTTCTTGTGAGTAATTTGAAAGAATAACTGTTTTTCATTACAACCTCAGTTCCCAGCAGGTCATACATAAAGCAAGCCAGCTGCAGTTCAAACAAAGGTCTGTCCAAAGGATGGGCTCAAGGTGCAGATAAATCATTATAGCAAAACCAGTGCCAAGCTTCACTCTCCCTTCTGCTTCTTTCATTTTAATAAATTGGGCTTGACCCCAAAACTCAAGTTCTTTAAATACCCAAGCTTCATTTTTGTCCCGTATTTTTCCACCTCATTACAAATAAAGATTTATGTACAACAACCAAAGCAAGTCAAAGCTCTAGCAATATCCTCTAAAAGTGTTCACATGATCCCTAAAGTTTATAAAAGCTTATGAGTAAGCTACATGACCCATCAGGTATATGGTGAACAATTCATCTCACTTTAAAGCTACATACTTGAAGTTATTTCTTGAGAACTACAGCAGTGTGTTCACGGATTGAAGTTTTCTGTTAATCATTTTCAAGCTATTCTTTACAGTTTCAAAAAAATGTGAGGCTAACTCAACTCAAGGGAGACAAAGGAATTTAAAAAAAAAAAAAGAAAAAGAACAACACTCATACAGCCCAATATTCACTTGGTAAAAAAAATGTTAGGTCTTGACAGGCTATGACAAGACCACAGGACTGGATCCCTGATGTCATCACGACTCTGTGCAAGAACCTGTTCACTGGTACCAATGGCATTTATGGGCAGATCACCTGAATTTGTCTGCAGTCTCTCACAGATTTGGGGGTTAATGAGCAATAACCACATGAATTTGCCTTCCAATCTTCTCACCTTTGCTAAAGAGTCTAAGTCTACCTTTAGAGTTCTTTATTCCAAAGTACACAGAGTAACCAACCAGATGCCATACAGTCACTGTAAGCATTCTACCATGTGCATACAATCTATTTTCACAGCTAAGAACCTTGCATTCTTACCACTTTTTATTTGCAGTTCAGAGTTATAAAACCGTCCCCCTTCTTTCGGAAACATACCTTAGTTTTCTTAAATAATAGCACACATTAGTGAAAGTGGCAGTCATTGTAGAACTTCAGTTTTTATAAACTTAATATTGTGGTTACAATTTCCCATAGTCTTGCTTACTGTAGTTCTTTTGAAGTTAGTGCCTGGTGAGAAACCTTGTTTAGACAGCTATAGGGTGGAGCTGCCAGGCTTTTAACCTTGCCAGAGAACACAGACCACCGTAGAGTAGCACACAGGAGTCCTTATATCAGAATTAGTAAAATCCTGTCACTAAAAGGAGTGTAAATCCAGGACTGCTATATATCATCCAGGACATTACAGCTCCCAATCACAGTTTCCAGAAAAAAATTACATTCCAGAAGAAACAAAAAACAAAAAAAAA
>VWZT01006521.1:644247-669342 GCA_013397055.1 Pachycephala philippinensis
AAAAAAAAAAAAAAAAAAAAAAAAAAAAAAAAAAAAAAAAAAAAAAAAAAAAAAAAAAAAAAAAAAAAAATTACCAAAAACAAACAAACAAACAAACAAAAATCAAACCAAACCAAAACAGTTTAAAAAGGGAGTGGGTGGAACAAACACGACGCGTAAAAGTAAAAAACGTAACAGAGACCAAACATGGGGAGGTTTAGAAAACTCAAATAAAATACGTCTCATTTCAACCTATGCAGAACAAATAATAGTTTTAAGTTCCCCTCTGGGGACCTGGATTCATCCAAGATATAAATCTGAATACAAGTCAGCACTCACTTTATAAAAATCAGGAAGAGATGAAAGCAATTAAACATAAAATGTAGCATTTTGGGTGTCTTTTAAGAGCAAGAAGGAGGAACCCACACACACACACACATTATTTTAAAAATATTTGAAATCCTATAGAAATTGTGAAACATTACATTGTGGTATTCTAAAGTAGTATCTCTTGTTTATAACCATATAAATTTAGTCCCCTGGCACTACTGGGCTTATATAATAGAAGAGAGTTATTTTAACAGTGCCCTGTTAAAAAAAGAAGCAACTCATTTTCAACTCATTTTCTCCAGTGGGAGGGAAGCGTGGCCTCATGTGAGAAAGGGAACATGCCTAAGTTATTACTGTAGGAAAGCAATCTGTCAAAGCCTGGTCGTTTTGGCATGGTGAATACCACTGGTGAGATCAGAGAGTCAGATCCTGCTTGCAATTACCGCTAAAGGACCTTGGATACAGGCAGCCTGCTATCAATTATTCCCCTGGCCTCAGACACTTGGACTTGTCAAGTTCCCAGTGTCTTCTGTTTTGTAACAGTAAGAAAAAGGGCTTCCCATGATCGGTTTTTGGAAGTTTCTCACATGTTCTGTCACTCCAAAGTGTCATTAACAATTCAATTAAAATTTCACAGCACATGTCAGCATATTCAGGTTTTTGTCTGCTAAAATAAGGTCCAAGACAGATAAAGCAGATTCTGTCTCAAAATCTTGACTTTAAAAGTTATGCTTTCATATGTAGATTATCAAACATGACACTGCCTGCCACCTCAGTGAAACAGTGTGTTTGATGTCCCCACTCTACTAATAGTACAAAGAAAAAATTGTTTAACTAGAAAACGAAACAGAAGCATCACTTGCAAGATGTTACAACTTGCATCATTTGTTTAATTTGGTATAATAGCAATTTTCTGTTTGTTGTTTTGGTTTTTTTATGAAGTCTCAACCAGTCTATTTCTGATGTTGATTTTATTTTTAGAAACCCTTAAGTATTAAATTATAGGTTTTTTTCATTAGTTTACTTTCCTGTGTGGGATTTTGTAGAAAGATTAGCTCCAGATGTAAAGTGTAAATGGAAATTAAATTCATCTAAAAGGTATATTATACATGAGTTCTACTAGATATGGCCACAAAAAGAAGACATACCGTTCATTCACATACTTTATTCATAGTTCAAGGGCCCCTCTGCAATTTTTCTCCAATTATACAATGTAAAAAAATTTAACATCTTAAGGTTTTCAGTAGAATTGGAAAGAAGGTTCAGTCTTAAGCCTTCTAAGGCAGCTTTTTCTCTAAACCATCAATAGGTTTAGTCATGCAAGGAGAAGATTCTTTAAACTTACCAAAGACTTTGTTTAAAGCCCAGGAAAATGTGGACTGTCAGCATCCTTTGTGTTGTTTTGCAGCTTAAACCCATTCCCCAGTACACTGGTGACCCTCTACCCCAGTTCTCTAGTTTCTCTCTGACATCAAACTCAGGATTATTGTTAGATTTTCTTCTAGGCAAAAAGGAGATTAGAAGCCCAGCTGCAACAGCTGACTGACAGGAAAGGGAGTAGAAAAAAATACACAGAGAGATATAAAAAGTTTAACCACCATATTACCAGAATAATTTTCTTCCACACCAACTAACAGCATTGACCAACATACCCATGGCTTGAGAAGCAAAAACTCCAAGAAATGTGGGCATCTCCCCTCAGAGTGTCAAGACAGGAGTTGACAGTTGAAGGCAAAAATGATTTGCATGTAAATCCCGATCAAAAGCAAGCTTGCACCCTGAAGTTGTCAAGTTTTGCTACCAGTCTGACACTTAAATGGGCTATAGCAAAACTTGATTTAAACTGAGGAGAAAAAAAACATGGCAACTCAATTACCCCCTTGCAGATCAGATCTGGCAGTTCAGGTCAAACTTTTCACCCTGCCATTTCTCAATACCTGATGCCTTAAAGAAACAATATGTATTCCTCCTACAACCCTAGATGAAAATACATTTCCCATGGCTCCCTACTGTGCCTTTAAAAGTGAATGGGGGTGGGAGGAGAGCTAGGTTTAGAAATACCTTGCGAAGTTGAATTTTCGTTTTGTTTTGTAAAATTTTCTCCTGATCAAAATAGCTTAAATTATATGGTAGGAAAAATTCTTTTATGCAAATGTATTTGCCCTAGAGGGATGTCTAGTATATATTGACTTCTAGAAGAATTCATTTACTTTTGAAAAACTCCCATCCTGTTGTACTTTAGAAGCCATATTTCATTGAAATAATGTTTGCCTGTAGCATCACAGAACAGAGAACTACTTTGTTCTGCCCAAAGGATGTGAAAGAAAATTCTAAAGTGTGAAATTTCATGAAAATTGGACAAATATTTATATGATGCAGTCAGTTTGTACAGTAACAAGGACTGCTCCAATGTTACAAAAATTAAAGCCAAATATTTTCTAGGACTCAATTCTTAAAACAGTTCCATCCTTCCTCTGGTCAATTCACTCAATGCCTTCAGCCTCAGAAATGTAACAGGTTTCTGCAGCAGCCCTCAACAGTTGTAACACCTGCTACTGATTTGTTTTGTGTCCCCAGACCATCCACCTCAGCTATTTACAAAATAACTTTGCTCTGTTCATTGCCATTAAAATGAGATGTCTGAGATACACTTCAGACACTGCTTTACAGGCAAAAAATAATCCACAAGAGAGAAACCAGTGGGTTGCCTATAGATAACTTAAGTTCTTTAAACATTAGAATTAGGGAAGACGTTAATGAGATCCCGTATCTCACAAAAATTTGTTCATTTTACTAGTACAAGTCAGGGTAATTGCAAAGATATGTTCACTGCACTGTCACACACTGTCCAGAACTAAAGCCTCTATGCACAACCCCCTCTCAGCTGTAGAGTTGATGTCAGCTACAACAAGAGGAGAATATAAAATACTAAAGTGCCTCGTTTCTGCCGACTGGAAAACACTATCAATATTCATGATCACCTCACAACTGGCGCTCCTTCCTCAAACAGTCAGATCTCACTACCTCACAATCCCATACTGTGCCCTGCCTGAGCAAAGTGACAAAACCTGGCCTCCTACTTTAAGCAATAGGAACATTCTGGGGCAAGTTTTCTAATACTAATCTTTCATTTGTGCAATTACTCCATGTGTACAAATAATAAAGAGTTATCTTAGACATTTCACGAGCTAGTTATGCAAAAATTAGCAAACTGCATTGCTTGCACCACTATTGACCCCTGGAGAATGTTCCACAGAAGATGAGTGCACAAAGTAAGAACAAGTCTGTTACTTACTACAGGCCACTGCGTTCACTACTACCACATTTCTAAATAAACCATATACTCGGACAGCAGTTGGCACAACTGACTCTAATGCTAACACTCGTATATTTCTATATCAAGATTAACACCAAAAACAAAGTGAGCAAAAAAATACTAATAAGCAAGAGGATTCAACTTAGGACAGCTATCTTTATTATTTTCATTACAGGTCACTGTAAGAATTAGACACAATATGTTTTTCTGCTTCTACTCAAGAGACAAAAATTCAGAGTTACAGTTATGAACACTTTTCTATGTTACTATGAACATCTCTGACCATGACACAGTATCAATGAAGGATTTTAAAGCTTCATGTGATTAGGAAACCAGCAAGTATTTACAGCATTATTGCTTAGATTGTAAAATCTTGGCAGCAAAGATTTTTTTTGTTCTGAGTTGTACAAAGCACTATCAAAACAACATCCTGCTGCAACAGTGACGATTTTATACACTCCAGAGCAAGTGCAGACATTATTTTAGGGTACTTTGAAATGCTGCCATTTTTATTTCTGCAAGTCTAACTCAGACTACACCTGAAATTAAAATCAGAACTTTTGTGAACTAAGCTGAAGTATTCAGACGATAAATTACCTCACAATTTGGTCTCAGACTCTAACTTCAGTTACATAATGCCATCTTCACTTGCCCTCATCTTTATTTCTGTAGTTGTAATGAAACCTTAAAAAACTCATGTTTGCACTCTAAAACAAACCTCAGTTATAGAATTGTAAGCAAGTTACTCTACCTCATTATCATTGGAGGAAAAAATACCCATCAAAACTTTCTTAAAAGAAATCCTAAAAACCAGCTTTGGGTATAACGTTGAGCCATTCAGAATCCATAGAGTGCAAGTAACTAATTTGTCATAAATCTACCTAAACTTTAATGTTTTAACAACTACTCTAACTTTCACACCTGAAAAACTGGGGGTTTGGGTTTTTAAATCATTTCCACTTAAATAGTCTCTTGCTAGAGAAGACAGCAGGACAATTCTCCCTCACTTTTTTTAGGAGTTTTAAAACAGAAGGACATAAATTATTTTTGTATTGTTTTTGTGCTAACACATATTCAGCAATTAAATCAACAGTGTGGGGATACATACCTTTTTATTTCATTAAAATTCAGAGTTGATCCCTCTTGAACTACTTGTAAAGCAAACAACAGCAGGTTGGTCGACCCCCTACTGAAGGGGATTCTGCAACTCATCCAGAAGGAATAGACCACACTGACACAGGCAACCAGCTTCCTTATGCTGGTTCTGGACTGAGCTAACACCCCTGCAACTTGCAGGGAGTAAAACAGAACTTCTGCTGAAAGCTCACAACACAGCGATGTCCCTGACTCGCCACCAGCTTCACAAAACCAGATGTGAGATTCCAAATTAGCAGGTGATGCAGTTGTAAGTAAAGAAGTTGGAAAGGAGCTCATTAGTATTCTATCCTATTGAGAAAGAAGAGTGATTTTTCACCATGGTTCACTTCTAGCCCAACAGAGAAGCAGTTCACACACAGGTCAGCTCCTCTTCACCAAGGAAAGGCCCAGTTTCCAACTTACTGGCAGACAGAAATCATGTACTTCACTGGTATCCAGTTCTGCAGAGTAATGATATGCATTTAGAGACCTCAGCTACACGTAAAGTAACATGCTACAAGCAGGTTCTCAGAAGTTCCATATAGTCTGAATTCAGCATAAATCAACTGTAACTTGCTTCCATAAAGATTAAAGCCTTTTTCTCACTGGACAGTCACAGCAGATACCACAGTACTTGCAGATGCCTTTATCCTAACCCCCCAAAACTGCCCCATTCTACCCTAGGCAGCTCAGAAGTGTTACATATTTTATTTTCAATTTTTTGATATGAAAGTGAAAATCAAATTTCCACAGCTATTTTACTATGTTTAATTTGGAGCATGTGGAATAAGAAAGAAGACACTCTCTGTTGTTCAGTTCCCACAGTGCACAAAATTGTAGCAGAGCAGCACTAACCAGAAAAACTTTTTCTGGCTTTAACAATCTGTTCTGATTCCACAGACAAATGTTCCTACTGTAAGACAATAGCCTATCTCCATTGAGATCATGACTATCAGAATTTTCATTCAGATTTTACAAATGTACCATCGTAGATGTATAAAATCTGCACAGAGCATCATTCCATAATAAATCAGTCTGACAACCTTATTAATCTCCAAAAATGTAAAAAAAAAAAATCTTCTGTAAAGTTTAAAACATCAGAAAAGGAAAACTTCTAAAAACAGTGCCAACATATTTTCAATAAAAGCACACGTGCTTGGCTTATGGAGCCACTGATCAATAAACATTCTTGCTTCTGCTTCTATTCACTGGAGAGTTCCAGTGGACTACCGCACTAGTGCACCCACAGAGACACTGCCAGTGGAAAGTGAGCCTTGCCTACTTTTTTTATTGTTTTTTTATGCCTAAAGATTACTTAAGATCTCATTGAGTCTAAGTACATTTTGTTTCTCCAAGGCTCACAGAGCCTAGGTTAGGTTTTCTTAGTATCACCCTTATAAATTCAAAGGTCCCCCTATTTCTGCTGAGAGCTAAATCAGATTTACAACAACTGTCAAAGCATAGGATGACAGATAAATTAATCTTCCCTTCATGAGTTTACATTCAAGGCATCTGGGCTGCTGATCTGGCCCTAACAAGCACAGGGTCTCTACAAGCTGTCGTTTAAAGCTGATGCTTTCATGACTGGAGATGAATTATTCTGTCATGAGAATCTATTTATTCAGGAGTTAGAAGGTGGGGTTTTGGCTGCAGGATAGGATGATTTCATGGGTTAAGGTCCCCTTGAAATGTCTGTTTAAATCTTGTCCTGGAGTTGACTCTAATACATTTGGAATTTTTAGGACATTTACAGAATAGGGAAATGCCTTTTTCTTCCACGAAGTTTTACATTTTCCTCAAGCCTGACACCAGCAGAGGACCATTCTCTGTACAGCAGCTGATTATTAATTTCTTTCTTCCAACTAAGGTTGATTATCCAGACATTAATAAATCGACATTTTTTAAAAAAGCATGACTCATTTCACAACATTGCCTGCTATGCAGCAGCCTGCTACAAAACAACAGCTTGCTACAATCTGCCAGGATGTTTTCTTATGGAGAGAGGAACAGTTTGGTGGAGGAGCTGGGAAACCAGTGCTCTAACCTGTGGAAAAGAGATTTGTTTCAGGCCCAGCTGCTGGACACTGATGCAGCAGAAACAATGACAGTCCTTGAGCAAAGCAGTGAGGGAGAAGTTTCTATGTATTCCATCTCAGGTCAGCAACATGCAGGGAAAATGAGGCCATCAAGAAGTCAATTGAGGATCTATAAACTAAACAAGAGGATAAGCTATTGAGTACTGCAAGACATTGAGTGACAAGCTTCAGTCCATTGTAAAAGACAAATTCCACAATAAGCCTTATGTGTATTTAACCAGTTCGCTCAATAGTTAAAAAGGTTCCTATGCCTTATTATCTAATAATTACCTGACTGGTGCTCACCATTCAAATATGGAACGCCACAGGGGATTTGGGAGAAGGGATGAGCTTGGTCTGTTAAACAGCCGAATAGCCTCAGTTCAATGGAGTGTTCCTCAGTTCAGCTTAGAGCATGGATCCAAGCCAGGTTACCATCACATTGTTAAAAGAAGCCATTAAGTGGTGAAAGAAAAGAATCAATGTACAAAATAGATCCATATCTATCTAGGTTTCAAAATAATTTTGGGCAATATTATATTGTAAGAACAGGGAAAATTAATACATTTAAAGAAAAAAAATAGTAATCTTTGTCCATCAAAGCAGCAATAAGAAATATTCACTGTGGGAAGAATGATAAACCAAAATAACTTTCTTTTCCAAGGAATAATTTTCAAGAGCATAGAAGTAATAAAGAAAAATCCAACCCTCTTCTCAGAAGATAACCCAGTTGCAGGCAAGAAATAGATGATTTTCAGTAAGCAGTGAGAAGTGGTATTAGAATGCTAACATAGAAATGAGGCAATCTAGGAGAAACTCAGTTTTACTGTTGATACTTGATTTGTCACTTTCTCCATGTTCCTTTCTAAAGCACAAGCCTTCTTTACACAAGCTTTTTTTTTTTTAGGGTGACAATACCCTTTTGGCTATACTCCCTTTTACACATAGATCCATCATTAAAATGTCACTATGGCTCTTTCATTATTCAGAAAAGAGAACATTCTTTAAAAGGCTTGAAAAATACACCCAGAAGCTGATCTATGCTAAAATTATCACTCTTCCAATAAGACATCTAGTCGTTTCTTTTCAAGCTGTCATTATCAGCCATGAGACCTGCAGAGGAGTCCAAGTTCACATTGTGTCCTCCCCTGAGATTTCCTTAGTATTGGCACCCTCAACTGCACTATGTTTTCTCAAACCTCCCTTCTGTCTTTTTAAGGAATTGCAGGGGTGTGGGAAGGTGAATTCCACAGAATTTGGAAGGAACAAACGTAAACAATGCAGAGACTACATCACTCTACTTAGGCTAAAACTATTTTAACCACAGGACAGTTTAAAAACATTTAAAATACAAAATGAAAATGTACATTTATAACAGAATTGATCTTCTACTAAGCACCGCTTACAATTCCCATTGACCCATATCATCTCATTTCACTATCCAAATCCCACTTGCTTTTTCAGTTCTAGGAATTCAGGCATCCCAGATGTCTGGTCTTCTGTTATCACTTCAAGAGAGATTTCAGCAGAACTATGCACAGTAGCAGGACAAAACATTTTGAAAACCTCTCTTCTGTTTATAGACATTGCAGTGCTTTGGAAGCGTTAATTGAAAATTTAGCATTGGGTGCTGTAAAGTTGATCAACTTGCCTTTGAGGAAAAAAAAGCCTCATATCACTCAAACCAGACCTCTGAATTTAATTTGCCTCCAAATGCATCAGACAAAGCATTTTGTTTTTCTGAAGGTTTAAATATAAGCCAATATAAAAATCAAAGGGCCATTCCTTTAGGATTAGCATCAAAACAAGTTGACACTTAAAAACCCACGAAGTACAATAAGTAGATCTCAGCAAAAATCATGCAAGTTCCTAATTATTTTTAATATACTTCTACTAAGCGCTGCAAACTAATGCAAGATCTATAAAATGTTAAGGAAAGAGAGATCAGTCTGTGGTGTTTATGACTTTAGTCATTCTTTCTCAAAACAACAGATGAAATAAAATGTATGACATTCCCAAAGAGGGAGTTTCTACTGTAATTCATCTTAAAATGCAATGTTCTGTCATCTCCAGTAACACTTACTGAAAGCAACCATCAATACTTTTTGTCAAAAACCTGCACTCTGTGTAAAATGTTCCATCAATCTCTATTTACATAAAATAAAAAACTTTCAGTGTGATTCTAAAGCAGAACCATTCAGATTCTCAGTCTTCCATTTTCATGCTCTGTTGAAAAATTATTTTGACTGACACAAAAAAAATCCCCATGCCTAACAATTTATGGTAAGGGTTGATTTTTTTTTTTTAATGTAAAGCAAAACCACACAGAGTTGTTCTTTTCCATTGATCAGCTAAGCAAAACAAAGCATTTTTGTGTACTTTGACCCTTATCCAGTTTTCCTTCTATGTTTAAACAGTCTAAATAGTCTTACTTAATAATTGGTGAACAATTTTGCAAAGTAAGCAATTTATTATAGTTCACTTAATCATGTTCCTCTATTCCACATGCTTTTCCAGACATATAAAAAGCACTCAGAGTCACTATCCTATAATTTTACTCACATGACCAGTACCATAAATTTTAATCAGAACTAAATCACAAGGAGAAGAATATATATGTATTCAATGCTTTTGGGTTTAGGGGCATAGTTTTCTAATCCTCATATCACATTCACAGTGTTTCTAAGCTATTAGGCACCAGCAGATCAATACTCATATAGTTGTTGTTAAAGAGCATAGAGGAAAATTGCAGCAGAAATACACAGCCACAAAGCAGTCATTCATTTCCCAAGTACCAAGCTCACCGCCCTATTACTGGCCACATCCAGAAATGAACTAGTTGACTTGAAAAGGGGAGCATAGAGTGCTTTCCAAGTTCTTTCCTCTAGGGTTTCCTCTAGAACAGAAATGTTCTTTTTCTTTATCACCTTCTCAAAGGAAACTGTGCACCCCACTGTGTAACCAAAGCAAGTCTTTATGGCAATGGCAAAGCAGAGCAGAGCTACCATGGACAGATCACACAAACCCCAACAGGGCTGGGCTCCAGAACAGCACTGCGGGGAACAGAGCAGGACCTGGGTCTTCCCTGAACCCACAGCTGGACCCCATCAAACAACTACTGCACAACATTTCCTTCTCACTAAATGGATTTGATCAACGATTTACCACACTTTATGTACTCTTTTCTACAACTACTTGTAGAAAACTATTCTGATCAATGGTCATTAATTTGTAAGTTTTATTTTGAAAGGTAAGATGAACTAAACATTTCCTTCCTTTTTGCTAGAGCATTTATTCAGCTAATCACTAAGGTGACTTTCAACTGGGGATACGATTCAAGATTTGCCATCCCACTCCACCCCTATTTGTTAGCTTATCAGCAGATCCTTCGCCATTTAAATATGAAAGCACCCTGAAAACAAGCAACTTTTCTGAAAATATTGCAGAAACTGAATGTAGGCAGCTTCTCAATGTTTCTGAACTGTAGACAACGGAGAGTCCACAAACACAGCAAACAAATCCTAAGGAAAATAGAAGAACACCTAAGAATAAAACAATACCTAGAGGAGAAAAAGAAAAAAAGAATCTAAGAAAAAAATGCCTACATTTAAGGAGGGGTCTATAACTTTAAACAATCAGAAGATAATAGACTAAATTACAGCATTAAAATCTAATGGACAATCAGATACAGAATTAGAAAGATCTTGTAAAAATTTCTAATTTTCATATCCACTATTTGAGATAGACAGCAAGACTTTAGTGAGCCCACCCAGCTTCATCCCCACCCCAGAGAGGGGGGGAAAAAAAAGAAAATTCTTGCCAAAGCCCAGCTGTTAATAAAGAAATAAAATAAATTTTAAAAAGACCACAACTCGTTTTCTGCAAGCTCTCACTTCCATGCAGCTATATGGAGCCACAGCTGAGCTCCCCGTCACATAAAGCACATGCTAAATTTGCTGGCTGAGTAGTATCACTTGGAGATACAATCAAAAGTTCAGAAAACAAGGTACTTATTGCTCCCTTTTCTAAGAGATCAGAGACCCCAGCCAGGACTCATCCTCTACACAAGTTACATGAATTAATTAAATTTCCCACTCCTAAAATTCAACAGTTGATAAGTCAGTAAGTAAAACTATTTCAACTTCACCTCACAGTACTGAAATTAGCAGCGTCTTTGTAGTAAAAAATCTACCATTTGATTTCTCCTATTTTTATGTGTATTTTATTTATAAATTACTAATGTCTTTCCTGGGGGGAAATGGATGAAATAATATCCACACAAAACGATCTTTCATCCAAAGGGAAAAAAACCCAGTACAAATCGACCCAATGATGGGGAGCTATTAGCAATGAATACACAAGCAGTGCTCAATTCTGCACAATCATCATTACCTACACAGCTGAACACTTAATGTGCTACTTCTAGAACAGTTACAAAGTGGCTGCCTACATTGTTTTATAGACAGTCAAGAAAAGCAAGAATATGATGTATGGCTAGGAAGAAAAATAAATGCTGCATTTTTTTCTCTTTCACGTAAAATAATGTCCAGTTACACATAAACTTCAGCTGAAGGTCTCAAGGTACGCCTTGCTTTTTTCAAACCATTTAACACAAAATCGGGTACAGTACAAATGCATCCCTTTAAGTGGAACTAGTAATCATTTCATTACAGCAGACATACTTGGTCAAACAATTACAGATTTTAAAGCTATTAAATAATAAAAGGTAATGCCTCCCAGTCACTACAACATACATGAGACAAACAACAGGTGAACAACAGCAAACAAAGTTACTACAGACTTTTTTCTTTTCTTACCAACACATCACATGCCAGGAATGTTAAAAGTCAGCTTTAAGAGAAGACAAATTTTTTATAGGCACCATGAAGCTGTTGTACACCATCTCAGATGCTACTGGACAGAGAAGGTGGGGAGAACCAATTAAATGGATGCATCCTTTCCCTGCATGTCTAAGATCCTTTGCTCACATTATAAATTCATGGTTTGCTTCTATCACTCCACTACACGGTCGGCCTCCACCACTCTTCCCTTGGGAGGGAATAAAATAAAAAAAAAAAAAAGAAAAAGCCAATCTACCCTAGGAACGTCTAGGGAGAAGAGAAAACTGTTCAAACACAACCAAATGTGTTCCAGAACACAGTTTTCACTTGCTTCAGTAGACAAATCATTATTAAACTTTTTTTTTAAATAATCACTGTTAAAAAAGAAAAATTTAAAAAAAAAAAAAAAGACAAGAAAAAAAAAGAAAAAGAAGAAAAAACCACCACAGGTAATCATGCAAATAGGAGTAAAGAAGTTGACTGTGAAACTTTTTTCTTCCTTTCAGCAAGTACTGATTAAAATGACTGTAAGGGTCTTTAAAAAGCTGACGAAATAAAATTGTAATAGCACAGTGCAGTAGTGAGTTTTTACTTAGTTCACTGTTCCCCAGTTGTTTTTTCAAAACACAAGCTCTAATTTTTCAGGAGTAAATTAAGCTTCAGCCTTTTATGGTTGTGGATGAGAACAAGTTCAATGTTGCATTGGGAGTCTTTGGGTTTCAAGGAAAAAATGGCCAATTTAGCTTCATTTTTTTCAGGAGAGTGACACAAGTAGAATTTGACTCAAAAATTCTAAGAAACATAATTCCAAGGAGTACACAATCAATCTAATCTGGCCATCATAGCTGTCAACACCCATTCTCCACGTGCCTGAATCTTAATAGAACCTTCGATTTATTCTGGCTTAAGCCCCAAAAAATGAAGGGCTTCAGCACCAGCAAACACTACTTTATTCCAGTTCTTCCTGGAATAAAAAGCAAGCACTCCAAAAAGTAGAGAGGCAGAACAAGACACCTTAGAAAGATCCCTAAAACTGAGGCAAATTTCTCCTGAAGATTGGGCAAAGCCCAGCTAAAAGATTCACCGTACATCAGGTCTGTTTCTAGGTTTGGATTAAATCCAGAAGTTTCCTTCCTCTAACTCACGAGAGGAAGCAATAAACCCCCAAGTTCCCTACCAATCCATTCTCTGGAATACCTCTCAAAGTCATTCCTGGTCCATCCCCGTTATTCAACAGAGTGCTTTCATGCAATTTTGTGAACACAGCAACACACTAGATCATCCTGGCAACATAAAAGAAGCACAACTTAAACTGGTGAACTGTCAGTGGAAAAAAGATGGGTTGACTGTAGGAAGAGGAGAGAAGGTAAAGGAACAAAGACAAAGCTGAAAGCAAAAGACTCCTTTTGGAGAACTACCCTAGAGGTATAAACAGGTACAGATCCTTTTCTCAGCTCTGACTGCCCTAAAACGTGCTATAAGTGTAGAATTAACAAAGGTCTCAAGCTACCATCTCTAATCTAGTTCCTATTGACACAAAAAGCCTTTCAGCAGTCTGGTTAACCCACTCACTTTCCACATGGGTCAGCTTTTACTGGGATCTCCTAGTGCCTTTCCACAGTCTCCTGCCCAATTCTCAAAGAAAATGTTTGCCAGCAGTTCCATGGGAATGGAAGCATCACGGGACTCTATCCCCAGCAGCCAAGGACTGAGGGAGGTATCTTCCAGCACGTGTGGGGAGCAGTGAGGGCACCACTGGTGAGGACACATCCATTCAAACATGATTTCTCAGTTTGATTGCTCCCAACAAAACCAGGTTAATCCAAAGCCCAAATCATTCATTGCTGACCATGCAAACCTACTGGACAAAGGTTTGTTTTGCTAATACAGCAGCACTTTACATTCACCCATATAACACAATTAATTTCAATGGGGAAATTTTTATAGCAAAACTGGGCAGAAAAGAGCATTTACTGCCCAAAGTTTAAATATCACTCAAGAAATATTTGTACTCAAATCCCCAGAGTCTGGGGTCTGGCTGTGATGGCCAGACAGTGAATTGGGGTCCAAAAAAAATTTACACAGCTTAAGTAAAAATATCAATTGGCTTTGACCTCATTCCACGAGGGATCACAAAAGTACGCAGAATTTATTAACTGATGCATGTTAATGAGGATTACCTGTGTAAGATTTCTCCAGCCAGCACAGGAGTGCTAACTTCTGCTTAAAGAAAAGGAAATGGATACAAACAGGAAACTGATGTACTGGCAAACTTAAAGAAAAAAAAAAAAAAGGCTCATGCAGAGCAGCTCCAAAACACAAATATCTATCATTCTTTTGTCCTGGTCCTGTCACTGTCCAGGGGCCAGCACAAAAGTACAAGATGAAAACCATTAATTTTAGGCATCATGCAAAAATAATCCAAATCAATTGCCTCCGAGCTCCCCAAAATAAAAAGTGAGCAAGTCTGATCAATGACTTTCCATTAAGATGATGAAAAACGGCTGCTGAATTTGCTTAAGGGAACACAGAAGCCTCGCACACACTGCACTGCTCTTTGTTATCTCTAGTTGAAAGACAGTACAGATAAAGAAATCTGCCACATGAAATTTCAAGACTCATCCCAGGTGGCCATAAAAATAACAGAATTTCAAAAATTTAGAGACCAAGCCTATTACAATGTTAGAATTCCCACTTAACATTTCCCAAATTAAAAGTCCTTCCAATAATAACAGAAATCTAAATCTAAAAGCCTGCATTAGTGAGTGCTAGCTCCTTCCAACTGTTTGTTCAGAGACTCTCCAACAAGCATACAGCACACTGTAAGAATTCAATTTGGAAACCATCATCTAAAGCACAGAGGAGAACAGGAAAGTCATATTGCTATAATGCTTAGATTATCAATCATCTTGACAGTTTATTGGCTTTATCACCACACATACCATTAAAATGATGTCTGGCCTAGAATGTCAGGAGGCAAACATTAAACAGACCAGGATTAAAAAGCAGATCCCAAACAGCACTCCAGTAAAGTTTCCCTTCCACTCTGAAATTAGTTAGAGCTGACTAAGTAACTGGCACTAGACTTTGAAGAAATATACAGCCTAAAAGGCGCAGAGTCAACACAGACCTGACGAGCTGATAGGTAATGTCATGTTATGGCAACTCTAAAGCTCCTGCCGTTGATTTATCACGTACTGTGTGCAACAGAATGATTGCTAATGGAGGGAGGGGGGAGCAAAACAACAACAGCTTAATTTGATGCTTCTTAGAGCCAAGGGCTTGAGTCAAAAGGGTCAAATGAACTCTTTGAAGTCAAGGAGCAATGTGGGTTTTTATCAATTTCGTAATTATCAAACACACACATTAAAAATAGCATTTTTACAGAAAAGTAATTTTAAAGATTAGGAAAATCTAACAGTGACAAAATATATTCATAATTCAGTCGTAACAGATAACTAAAGAGATACAAATCCTGAGCTTTTAAAGCACAGCTCTGTGTGTTAGTCTGGTAACTAAATCCTGACACAATTAAAATTGTGTATCAACAGGGTGCAATTGAGAACTGTGTCATTTGTTCAGAACCATACCTCCATGTGCTCAGGAACATGCAAGCAGGCATTTACAGACAATTAAATGCAACTGCCTTTTTCTCCAATTCCTCACCTCCAAAAAAATCTGATATTTCTAAGGATTATTTTAGTTCCTGTTTCCTTATCTTCTTTTTGTCTTCATTTTCCCCCAAAATGTATTGGCATTTACATTGTTCTCCTATTTTATTTAGAATAAATGTCAGTTTTAAATTACAAATAAGCTAATGGCATGTCCAAGCAAGAGAACCAGTCAAATAAGTGAGTCACAGTATTTACTGAAAATATACTGTTTATATGCTTTCTTATGTCAGTCAAAATCAACATGCACATACCCATCTCAATTTTAAACAGATTAATCCAATAGCAACTCCAGCCTTCTATACTGATTTATCTCTCATCATGCACATTGCTTAAAGGAGTACTTCTATCTCCGAGAAAGGTGTTGGGGCATTTACTATTTGCCAAATACTGATAAATCTTTGTTGCTTGAGCACTGAAGCTTTAATATTTTGATCCCCTTGCAAGTAAGAGTCAGCTCTGTAATTACTATTTTACAGTCCACACTCATATTTTGAGGGACTGAAGCAGTCTTTTTCAGTACATGCTGTTCTTTTTTAATTAAGACAGCTAAATGAAATTCTAACTTAAGAAAAAGTGCTGACTTCATACTTGATAAACCATGGCAGCAATTTGTAGTAAAAATCACTCTTATCCTTAACTGTGACATTTACTATGTATTGGCTCACACAAGAATTTCAGTAAAGTCAGAGCCACAGGAGAGGTCTCTCTGAGCTGAATTTTAAAATACAGGTAAAGACATCTAGAACAGTTATCTGGCAGAGACATACCAAACACACACAATTCCATAAACAAGACTGAAAAGGAAGAAGAAAAAATATTTAGCTATCTCCTAAGACCTGAACACTTCTCAGACATCTGGCATCAGCTCTCACCAACCTCTGAATAGCCCAAGTGAAAATCCTAATTGACCAAGAGGATATTCTTAGTTAGAAACCTTAAGAGGAATCCCTTTGTTGCCTCCAATTATCACACTGAGGCGGAGAAGCAAGGCTTGGGACTGATCTATCCATGGAACCATCTCCAACAAAGGGAAGTTTAGATGCTAAACGTACTATTGGAAAGTCAGGAATAGAGGAAGGAGGCCTCAGAAAAGTGCAGATTACCAAAAAACACACACAGATGTGAACTCCGCTTCCATCAGCCATTCTTCACACAGCGATAGTTCTGTGCATTTATTTGAAGGGAAGTCGGGGAGAAGTGTCCACAGCATAAAAATGTCGGGAGAGAAAACACACATAACCCACCTACAACTGTTACTGTGTTGTCTTCAAAATTAATGAGGAGAATAAGATCAATTTTCTCCAGAAGTAGAGAAAGCATTGTCACAAAAAAGCACTGTCAAGATCAGCATCTTGAACAGAGGAGAGAACAGTCGTGTTTGCTCAGGAGTGTCCACTTCATCAACCCCTGCCCACTCCCAGCATGTAAAACACACTGCACTTGTAGCAACAAAGTGTTATAGCAAACCCCAAGATGTTATGAGGAGAGAGTAATTTAATTTTGCACTGCATCAGGGTACACTAAATTCAGATTGCTTCTCTGTGAGCTTTACTTCTCATACCACAAGTGCTGTACCCAAGTCCCCAAGGACCCGGGCCTCACTAGCAGTTAATGATCCATTAGACAGCCACCTTGATGCAAACCAGAAGGTGGCTAATGCTCTAACAAAGTGGTCCTAAACTACAATAACAGACAACATTCAAGGAGTACAGCCACTATAAACCAGTAGCCATAGTTAATAACTGTAATATTTCATTAAAATGGCTAGAAATAATGCACACCAGATACCCAAACAATTACAGATGACCGCAATGGTATTAGAAAAGTTGCAGTATAACACTGAACGAAAACAAGTTAGACATTTGCCACAGCACACTAAATGCGTCATCTCAGCATAAACTCTTCCCACTTGTTTCACCATCACAGACACAGAAAAATTCAAAGAAGAATAGAAATTCAGAGAAATAACTGGTGGTATTATTAGCAGTCAAAATAGCAAGCAGCATCTCTAGGAATAGCAAGAAGATTACTACTCTGTTACTATGCAGCTCAGCCAATAAAACTACCTTCATAACTTCCATTTGCTTATATTTTTCCTGAAGACTACCACACCATTAGCTATGTCATAAAATATACATCAAACTTTGCATGGCTTAAAAATGTACAACAATCACTTCATGGTCTCTTCATGCCCCTTGCAAATTAATTTAGAGACCTAGAACCAGAATCGTTTAAAAAATTATAATCTTAGTTTAAATATCAAAACAAAATTATACTGAAGAATACTGTAGCATAGCTTGGGCAAAGTTTTTAGACCAGTACTGACAATATGGCAAAGAAGAACCTTTCAATTACAAAGCTATCTCTAATATACTGCTATTGCAAAAGGTGTACATAAAAGCAAGGAAAAAAAAGGGAAAAAAATAATATATTAACAACTTAATTTATGTTAAAAATTCATTATATACTAACTTAAATTTAGTATTAATAACATGAAACAGAACTCTTCAGAAAGCTTTGTGTCGTGATAAATGAAAATTATACCATAGGTGCTAACACCCATTTATTAGAATTAAGATATTAGATTGTATTTTTGTTGTTTTGTTGGGTAGATAGTAGGAACCACGTCCACTGAAAGCATAAAAAACAGGAGGCCAAATAAATAAAAACTAGTTGGAATAAAAGAGTGGAAGTGTGATTTCCACGGAAGTTCTGTAAAGCACTATTTTACTGGCAATATAGTTAGCCTTTGGCAATGTGCCATACACCCAGAGAAACACAGGCCCTATAAAAAGCCTGTGACATGGTGCAAAAGAAGAGTTTTAACACACCCTAAAACACACAGATGGCAATGACAAAGATATTTACATTTTGAAAGAATGCTCCTGTAGTTTTGTAAAAACTGCAATCAATTTCATCACTGAAGGAGAAAGCTTGAGAAGGTGAAGTTGAATTAATTTGGTTTCTTTTCTAGCTGGTTTAGAATTTTTAATTGGTTTGTCGCTTTTCAGAGGTGAATGAATTGAGTACAGATGAAGTGACTGCTAGCTAAAAAACGTCTCAAGATCCTGTGGCATAGCAGGCACTACTGCCTCTCTGGGCAGCCTGTTCCAGTGCTCTGCCACCCTCAATGTAAAGAAGTTCTTCCTGATGTTGAGGTGGAACTTCTTGTGTTTTAGTTTATGGCCATTGCTCCTTGTCCTGTTTCTGGGCACCACTGAAAAGAGTCTGGCAGCATCCTCACCCACCTTGAGATGTTCGTATGGATTGATGAGATCCCCTCTCAGTCTTCTCTTCTCCAGACTAAACAGGCCCAGCTCCCACAGTCTCTCCTCATCAGAGAGATGCTCCAGCCCCAGAATCGTATTTGTGGCCTCCGCCAGACCCTTTCCAGAAGCTCCTTGACTTTTTTGTACTAAAGAGTCCAGAACTGGACATAGTACCCTCGATGTGGCCTCACCAGGGCTGAGAATACATGTATTTATATAGGTATACTTGCAGCAATTATTGCACAACAAACTGCAATGTGCTGCCCAGCACAGTAACAAAGCAATTCTGGTCTAAATACAACTTGGCTGTCAGAAACAGAAAGCTATCATTGTCTTTTCATTTCCAATAATCTGTCAAGATACTTACTCCTTTATACATCTCCCACTAAACCCTCTCCCCAAAAAGCGTGGTAAGAGTATCAAGGCCATTACCCACATGGTTTGAAGATATTCAAAGGTCTCAATCATTTTGTTTTCACTGGAGGTTAGTGCTTGCTTTGTGCAAACCTAGAATACAGCTTTCAGTTTAGTCCAGTTTTCTCCAAAAAGAGTCTAGTCTGCACATGCTTAAACCACTGTGTGGAACAAATCAGTGATCAGCAAGCAGGGACTTCTGGGGCATGTGCTTTCAAATTCCACTGCTGCTCCAAGTAAAACCACTAACACAGATGCAGTCTCAGTTATGTCTCATCTACCCGAGGGAAAATGAGCAGCAGCAGCTCCAGCAGAACACAGGAAGGCATAGCATAGCCTGCTGAAATAATACATGGTCAAAGTTTACCACTACACCCTACAAGCAGCATTTATCGAGTCAAACAAAATCTCACAGCTCCTAGCCCTGGAGAATCCCAAGCCTTCCCTTCCAGGTGATGCCCTTTCCCATACTCCATTATTCTCATTCAAGTGTTTATTGCTGTGCAATTAAAGCACCCAGCCTCCAGGGTTCAGAGCGTTTGGGAAGCAACAAGATACTGGACTGTGTCCTCCAACCATGTTGGAGCAGGTGGGTTTAAAAACCAGTAACCACATCCTACTTCAGAGTGTAAAAGGAAAGATGATTTTTTCCCACCTATTCCTGGAAGAATATTCTCCCTTAACTTAGGAAATAAAAATTAATACTTAACTTTCTTGTTAAGTCTACAATTTCAATGGTATTTGTAGGACTGATAATTCTCCTACCCATCAATGCAAATCAATGTGAACTTCAGAGATGCTATGAAAAATACAGTGGTATTAATTTCTGGGGGGAGATTTTAATAATCTCCTCCGAGCAGTTTAAGATACTGCTGTACAATTTGCACTGAATCCTTACCCAGAATTAGAAATTCTTATCACTTAAGAAAATAGTATAAACTACTGTTCTAACAATCATTTTCATAATGATCACCCAAACTGCCTTTATTACTTTTCTACTGAAAGCCCATAACTTAAAATCTCAGAATGTAAATCATACCTTTACAGCAAGGTATACCTATATGTCTATTTACTGTACTAGATAAAGAAAAATGCTGCCAAAACAGCAACATTTAGTACCTCTATACCAACCATAAAATTGAGTAAGTATTTTGAAATCAATGAGTGTATAGGATAAAAACTAAGTTTCAGCAACAAAGCCCTTATGCATTTTTTCAGTGACTGCCAGGATACTGCAGGTGTGTTTGCTGCCTAATCCTGGTCTGCAAAGAGATCCAAATTCCAAGCTTGCCAAAGTTGCTTTTCTGAATCAAGTGTTCTTCAATCAACTAAAATGCAGTATTTTAGGGCATGCAGCTCTCTTACCTGGTGTTAATTTTTCCTAAACAATAAAGAGAATGGAGCAGTTTGGAATTGAAGTCAAAAGTGTCCCTGGGCTGTCTCTATTTTCTAAAGCTTCATTGAGAGGAACCCCTTACTTGGTCCCAAATACTGAATGATTATGAACACTTAGTTACAGAGCTAAAAAATAAAATAAAAAGAATTAATAAATAAACAAATAATACATAATTTTTTTAAAAACCCATGCTTTTCAACTCAGTCATTTTTTTTACCATCTTCAACCAGTATCTGAATGCTACTACAACCTGTCTCAATCTAAAGCTTTCTGAGGCTGGATAACATACCCTGTAACCATACAGCTGTTCAAAGACATTAATGCCAGGTGCCAAAATATTTCATCATCAGCTGCCCAAATTGGTGAACTTGTTTTCATACCTCAGAACAATCATCACAAGATACATAAAAGCTCCTTCCAAATTAAGGACGTTGCAACTCCAAATTACTAAGGGGAAAACTACTTATCCTCCGTCCCCAAAACAGTTTTACTTGAGGTGAGAGGGGAAGAACAAGCAGAGACTAAAGGGAAGAGAAATTTGTTGCTGAATTTTTGAAAGATAACACATCCATTGTATTTCAGTTGAAATATTTCAGTGCACAATTTCTCAAGTCACTTTCAAACAAAAAAAAAAATCAAACAAAAAAGAAAACCCACAACTAGTCAGAACCAGACCCTGTGAGTAACACCTCACTACTGACCTCCGAGACTTCACACAGCTGACTTTCTTGATCCCACAACCTGTATCAAAACCCACACACACACACCACATACACATTCCCCCCTTCCCTTAGGATTGTATACTCACACTGGATTTCTTCCTGCTAAAGACATCTGCACCCTTCTTCTGTTAAAGTTTAACAAAACAAAGCCACCTTTTACTGGTTCCACTGAGTAAATGTCAAGTTCTAAAGTTACGGAGACCTCTAGAATGTGACAGGTCTCACAGCAAAAAAATATTCCCTACAAGCAGTTGCCTGCTGATAGGGGAGGAACAGTTTAACCAGAAGAAACATCTCTGTGCAACCTTGGTTGCATACACAATGACATTATGACAAGTTTGGGCTCCGGAAAAAGAGCTTTGAAAGACATTTCGTTCAGGCTAGCACACGCCAGTAGGGTTTGGTTCAAAAAACCAAGTACTGTACAGAGATGATGCATATTTCCTTGTTTTCCATGCCAGAAATATAATATCAAATTTTAAAAAATTAAACATTATTTCACAGAGGCCACAAAAAACAGCATCCTTTTTATAAAAGTAGAAAGTCTCCAGACATCCTTTATATTCTTTCCATGAGCATTGCTTAATAAATGTTGCAACCCTGAAGCTTTTAAATGTAGCAGTGATGATATCATCATTTTAAAGGCACTTTAACAGAACATTAGGAGAAACAATTTCTTTTCTCAAAATCAAAATAACAGTAACCAAATTGATTAAAAGTGGTTTATACTAAAAATATTCACAATATCCACATTTACAGGCTTCTTTAGGTAAGAGTAGCAAACAGTATACAGAATTCTGAAATAACAAAAGAGCCTCCATGAACTAATGTGGCACAATAAACATTTCATTTAAGTTTCAAGAGATACATGCTAGGAAAGCACAATTTTTATATTATAGTGAGTAAGAATAAACACTCAATAATAAATATTTGGAAGAATATAGTATTTCCACCAATTGTACTTAAAAGCTCAAAAATGTTTTCAATTCTATGCATAGAGCTGCTCTGAAAGCCACATTGAATATACTGCCTTTGTTTGTTTAGGTTATGCACAAATAAATATTGGGATGACAGCTAAAGACACATCCTTGAAGTAGTCTACCCAATAAATTTGGAAAGAGAAAGAAGAGGAGGAGGAATAAAAAATCTAGCTGTATAAGATTCTCTTTGTTGCCTGCTTGTTAAGGAATCCTTCTGGCACAACTGAGGGGATTATGAATTCACATGTGAATTTATCCCCTATTAAACTTTTAGTGAAAGGGTCAGTTAGCAGGAATGACAAAGCTCAAGCACACCAGTCACATGCTGGCAGAGCATCTGTGACTGGCTCTACTCAGGCATATCACTGGTTTATAGCTTTAGCATCTAGAGGAAGCTATGGGGGTGGGCAGAAAACAGTCCACTTCTGAAAAGACTGGAAATCGTGCAAAGCACAGATTCACACAAGACAAAGGCAGTGTGACTTTGTGACTTCAGGTCACACCTTTTTACCCTTTTTTTTTAAGAGAGCACTAAGGAGGACAGGGCAGGTTAAAATCTCCCATCTCACTGCCAAGGGTTCTCACCATCTCTTAAGACTTCTGTAGCACTTCAGCCACTCAGATCTTCCTCTTTTCCACCCCAACTCCTTTTGCTGGGCTACCTTAGCTTCCAAGCAGCACTCCTGATCCTACACGTCACTGCTATACAGGTGGTAGTTAAAAATATACAGCAACTGTGTCGATGCTGATGCCTGGTCAAAAGTTACATTTACACATCACCTCAGTATCTTATACTTTCCTTTTAAAATTTATACTTTCATTGCAATTATGCAACGTAACACAGAGGACAATCCTGTTTGTACCTTCCTATGGTTGTGCTATTTCTGCAAGAGATTTGGTTCAAGCTTTTGGGGTAAAGAAAAAGTAAAGGCACAATGGCCAGCAACAATACAGCAGCTACAGACATGATGCAAGACTCACCTTTCCTATGACAAGAGATTCCGTGGAGCCAGTCTGCGCACTCTCACCAGCCACCACATCCACTGCCCAGGTGCCCTGTCACTAACTTGTCTTCTCAGGCTCTTCTTCAAAACTGTTGGGGATTGAGCATTCTCTCAAGAGTCAAATGAATCTGCCCTTTCCCTAATACTCCCCAGCTGCACCCAGCTCACACAGGGTGTCTGAGCACACACCTTGGCTTCTAAGCTGTCCCAGGGCCCCTGTGACAGCCCTGCAGGCTGGCTGAGCCTGGCACAGGGAGGGATGTGCCTGTTCCTAACCTGCTCAGAGGGTGCAGCTCTGTCCTCAGGACCATGTTGCGAAACGCCTGCTCCCTTCACCACTGTGTGACTCAAAGAACCCAGGAGCACACTCCTCACTCGCCTGCACTTGCAGGACCTAATGGGTGCAATATTTTATGCTGAGGCTTTCTGAAGTCTTGTTATTTTAGGAGTCAGTGGTAATAAGGCAGCCACATTACTTGGCAATCCATTTTAAATGTCCTATTAGCGAATTCTTTTGCATTATTTGACAAAATAAAAAGATAATAACAAAACCCTGACCTTCAGAAAACTTTTACCAGGCTTGGAAGGAAGCACATTGTAAACCAGCCCTCTAGATATATTGTATAGAAAAGTGAAGATTTCCAGAAATTCTGAAATAATACTTCATCTGCCCATAAAAATAACGTGAAACTATTTTTCACAGTTATCCACAAAAGCTAGATAGTGAAAACTGGATCATATATATTGAAATTGCTTTGAGGTAAAAGAAAACAACTTGTTTGGATGAAACGTGCTTTCTGCTCACTTTCCACTCCACGTAACTCAATTTTCTATAATTATACATTTGCTTTTCCTGCCCATTGTGGTTTGATCAAGAATATCCCTAAAAACGCTTCTTTATGCTACTGGGCCAACTTCAGTCTGCAGCACAATTTACACAGCATCTATTTCTATTTCCTGCAAGGATGAATAGCCCAGCACTTCTGCCAAACATTGTCTATGTAAGTTTAGACTTCACTTTTGTGCCACTCTTAGCCATCATTGAAATTCCCTCCACTGTTAATGAAAAGAAAAAATGAACTTAGTTACAACCAAACTGGTTATTAATTTATTTAGTTAACTTTTTTTTCATATTAAATTGGAAATGTTTTAGAAGTGTTTGAAAGAACAGGCTTACTCAGTCATATTTTTCTCAACTCCTATTTTTAATCTCTTCCAAATGGTCGCTTTGACTGTGCTGTTGATGCATATGCAATTCTATATGATGCAATTGCATTGCACAGCTTAACATATGAAAACAACCAAAGATCAGAACATTTACCACCTGAAAAATAATCTTCAATTACTGTCTTTAGCCAGATAATAAACTAAGTAAATGACAGCCATGTGCCATGCTAATAAACTAACACAAGGGGACTGAAAAATGTGAATACAATTTTTAAAAAGAAGTGGTGATTTAGAATAGTTTTAGGCTCTGTAAGATGGGACTCTTTTATATTACTTTAAAGGACAGTGTGCAATCTGTAAGACAATGAAATTTTGTATCAACTAATCATCAGATGATAACGTTTTTGTATCATAATGAGGATACAACTCAAAAGTGCCTTCACCATTCCCAGGCACTGCTCAACTGCTGTCTTTTTCACCCACACAAAAAGAAAGTGAATAGCCATTGAAATAATTTAAATATCTTCTTTTATAAAATATAAATAAATAAAGCAAGCTTGCTATTATACAGTTTGGAGAACTTTTGTTGTCAGAATTTGTCTTTTTTTTTAATATTTAGAAAGAAGAGTACAATGAAGAAAAGCAAGTGGGTTTGCCATCAAAAGCATTCATTGCTCTGACACACAAACACCTGTCAGTGGAAAAAGTCTTCAACTTCTTCACTTCTCTTTGCTATGAAGCAAATGCGCATGGAGCTTTCAGACTATTTTCCTCCAGTGTTTTGAAGTACC
>VWZT01006521.1:669369-697041 GCA_013397055.1 Pachycephala philippinensis
GAAGGCTAACAATTGCAAAGAAGCAGAAGCGAAGGAAAAACTGGCACAATGGAAAGACTGAGGAGTAGTGAAAGCCTCCTGCTTATAGCTATTCTTTTGTTGAACACGCTTATGGCACACCCATTTTAAGTACAGCCAAAATGATATACAAAAAAAAAACCAAAAAAACAAAAAAAAAAAACAAAAAAAAAAAAAAAAAAAAAAAAAAAAAAAAAAAAAAAAAAAAAAAAAAAAAAAAAAAAAAAAAAAAAAAAAAAAAAAAAAAAAAAAAAAAAAAAAAAAAAAAAAAAAAAAAAAAAAAAAAAAAAAAAAAAAAAAAAAAAAAAAAAAAAAAAAAAAAAAAAAAAAAAAAAAAAAAAAAAAAAAAAAAAAAAAAAAAAAAAAAAAAAAAAAAAAAAAAAAAAAAAAAAAAAAAAAAAAAAAAAAAAAAAAAAAAAAAAAAAAAAAAAAAAAAAAAAAAAAAAAAAAAAAAAAAAAAAAAAAAAAAAAAAAAAAAAAAAAAAAAAAAAAAAAAAAAAAAAAAAAAAAAAAAAAAAAAAAAAAAAAAAAAAAAAAAAAAAAAAAAAAAAAAAAAAAAAAAAAAAAAAAAAAAAAAAAAAAAAAAAAAAAAAAAAAAAAAAAAAAAAAAAAAAAAAAAAAAAAAAAAAAAAAAAAAAAAAAAAAAAAAAAAAAAAAAAAAAAAAAAAAAAAAAAAAAAAAAAAAAAAAAAAAAAAAAAAAAAAAACAAACCAAAAAAAACCCAGGAAAAATATTTCAAAAGTTTTAATTCCTAATGTTAATTTCTTCCCCTGCAAATATTTTCTTCAAAGTGAGATTCACACATTAACCACACAAAACATGAAATATTTAATGAGCAACAGTAATAAAACATAATTTATATAAATTTACAATTTACATGTAGGGTTTTTTGCATTTATATAGTAATCCCTAATCACCTTATTCAGTGTGTAACTGCAAAATAACTATAGCAGACTAAGTTGGTTTCATAGTTAACATAACTACTGAAACAAGAAACAACATTGTTAGAAAGTCTATGAAAAATGTAACAATTATTTTGAAATTACTGTTGCCCACGGCCACATAAATAGAATTAAGCTTGCTAATTTTGTAAGAAAAAAATCCCAAAATATCTGTATCTTTCACTGACATAGATTAAAATCTTTGCAAATTTCCCATTAAAGAGAAGAAGAAAACGCGCAGAAGCATCAAGCCAGCAAGCTTGTAACAGCAAAGCCTATCCTTCTTGTGGATTAGTAAACCCTCACTTACATCTGATAAAGTAGCTCTTCCTCCAACTCTCAGTGCTTAGCCTCCCCTATCAATCCAGGGATACCTTTTCTCTGAAACAATTACACTTGAGGAGTTTTGAACTTCTGGTTCAGACTAATCCATTTAACTACAGAAGCACCTTTCAAGCTTCCATTTGACACAAGTCCATCGTTCATCATTTGCTGGTGCATATGCTTTTTGCTGACAGAGCTCCATTACTAGAAAAAGCTCAGTAAGTAAAGCTGATTTGAAACAACTATATATTATAGATAGCCTGCATGAGACACGCTGATTTTGAGTCTAGAAAATCACCACATAAAAAAGGAAGGGGGGAGGGGTGGCTGAAAAGAACTACTTAATTATTAATATACTTTCACTTCTTACCAACTGCTACAATGTGATTTATTAGCGTTAATTTGCAATTTACTGGGGGCATGGGAAGAGAAATTTAACTCTATATAGCAAGTACGTAACATGCTTTGGAATTCTTGGACCAGAAATGTTTTTATCTTTGATTAATAGTAAAACACTGCACCAATGCTATCACAGATCCCTACCAACTTTAGCATGTTGTAAGATCATCAAGCTGGAAATCGATATGCCGAACCATAAATTCTGCAGCACAAGCAAGAACATATTTGATTCTATTTCTTGACCAGTGACATAATTCAGGTAACATTAACAAGGCATTTCTGTTGTGTATTTGGCAATAGTAAGTGATTTACCAACATGCATTAAGGTTCAGCATTTGGTGTGGTTTAGTATTTCAGCCTATCTTTTACAAATGCAAGTATAGGGCAAAGAGGGGTTAAGTAATGTACTCAATGTTCACATTTTCTTATTCATCACTTGGGCTAATAAACCTTATGGCTACTGGGGGTGGGTATAAGAAGGTTTCACCAGTTTGTCTGTGCTCACACAACCATCAGAATTTTTTTTTTTTGAGAGAGAGTGTGTCAAACCATAAAAAAATAATAAAATAAAAAAATAGGGAGTATGGTAATGAAGTAGAGGGTCTATCAATGAAGTACAATTAGCCTTCACAAAGTTTCTTTTAGGCTCTACGAAAAAAAAGCACTTCCATGAAACCAAGAGGGTACCAAATGTCAAGTAATAGTTATATCCCTGCTTTTTGAAGTGCCTTGCTTTGAAAATGGATAGAGACTCACCTTCCCTAAAATTCAGAAATGTTAGGCCAATCTTTTGGGGGAAGAGTGAGAGAGAAAAGAAAGAGAAAAGAAGCAGTGGAAATAATAACAGATTTTAGGATCTATCTTTAAGGTACAGCCAGATAAGGCCTTTTCCAGCAACCAACATTCTTTTCTCTTCACTGACTGGAATGAAAAAAGAAGTTAAAAATGGGAACAGAGATGTAGAGTTTGTTGTATCCTTGAACAGGAATTAAGTTCTATGCTTCAGTTTGAGAGAATGGGACTTTTGAGTCTTACCTAGATTACAAATTTTTGTACGCTATAGAGAAAATTGTTTTCTTTTCAGTTTGTAAGCACAGTACAAAGAGCAACACATGGAAGTAACAGCCAGAAAACATCATCGGGACAAAAATCGGTATCTGATAGTCCATGATTTCATAGATATTTGACTTCTTCATTCCAACAGATTTGTTTGTGACACCAGTTATGTTAATCAATAGGAAGTATTCAAGCTGCTTATGATGAGTTCCTTACGTAGACATTGTGAACACTTCTCCAGAAGACTGCATAGAAAGCCAAAACTGGAGCCTGGTGTGCTCTTTGCCCTCTTCAGCCTAGATGTTAAAGAAGCTACCTCAGACTGCTTCAGATGTCATACAAGCAACACAAACATGCCTGAGGCATCTCAGTTTGCAAAAAAACAGGGCCAATTTCTCTGATTTTACAGTATGCTTAATACAGCACAATAGCAAAGCTGGAACATTCTCGAATACCTTAAGGAAATTCACATTTATGCATACAAAAACAATCTCCAAATTCAGGACAAGAAATTTGTCTCATTACCTCCTTACCTCCCCTACTGAAACTCCTGGTAACCATGCTCAATTTCAGAGTATTAAGTACGAAATAAAATGAGAGTCCTGTTCCATGCATTTTTTTCCCTGTTATCACCTAAGGAAATGAGGAGACAGGGAAAGCGCAATGTGCACTTTACTGATGTGCTTTTTAACAGCTAATGTGATAACCTAACTTAACTAAAACAACCTAATTATCTGCAATTGTGAGGAAATATAATCCTCTTCTCCTCTATTCCCCCTACCAAACCACAAACACAATCTTCCTGTTTAAAGAGAAAAGCTGGTACACTGACACCTGGAAAATGGTGTCTACTGATTTGCAGGTATCTCATTTAGAATTATTCAATTTTTTTAGTATATTTTAATGAGAGGTAGAAAGCATATAAGCTGCAGGTGGAAAAAAAAATCAACAGGAGTGGACAGCAACAAAAATCTAAAATAGAGCTCAGATGATCAGACTAAAACAGGAACAGGCAGTAACATTTCTGAGGCAATTAGAAGGGAAAACACCCCCTTCAACAGGGACAAAACCAGTGTTTTCCGAAGCCATAGTGATTGCCCAATTATCCCTCCCTTCTCCTCTGTTTGAGCATCAATTTCAGACTAGTACAGGAAAACTAGGTTAACATGATCTGAGGAAGCTTAAGAAGAGTTTTAAATGCTCACTTTTATAAATCTTTATTTTAGTGAACGTGAAATGTAAGCAAGATAATAGCTGCTACCAAAGTTCATTCTGGTTCCAAAGATACAGTAAATGCTTAAGAGTTTAAAACCTGTTTTGATCCTCACTATAATTTTTGTATTTTTTTCATGGATCCAGAACACAAGCACTTAAAATCTGACCTTCAACATTATTCTAATTACATATTCCATACATAGGCTGGATATTAAGTTGTACAGTGGAATAATTATATTCGTTTCTAAAGCGTCTATCTTACTTAAATAGTTCATAAAATATCAAAGTTCCATCAAGGGTGTATCTTTGTACTTACTGGGAAACATAATAAAGAAAAACAGTACAGAAAGTCAACCCAGACAAGTTTTAAAAAGTACCATAGCAATCAATAAAAGAAAAGCAGTGTCTCCTCACTACTGCTTCTGCACTCTCAGAACACTGAATGAGCTATACCTCCTACAGCACCTGTTCAACTCTCTGATATCCACATTCTCTTAAAAAAAAATAAAAACTCTTCAGCAAGCTCCTGGACTACATACATAATTATTTACTTTCAGAAGAATGTGTCCATCTGTAAAATCTGTAAAAACTATATATTATATCAGAAAATACACCTATTTCCAGACTAAAAATAAGTTTTCAAAACTTCTTTGTGTGCACATTTGATATCATGTTTTGCTAAGAAAACAGTTCTCCTCACTGAACAATCCTTCAAGTTACACAAGAAATGTCTGCCCCACACATCTTTGCCAAAATTGAACTCTGAAGTTCTAAAATTCAAAATATTGATTCTTCATTAAAGCAACCAAGCTTTAGAACTCGACAAGACAATCTAGAGATGATCCATCCCGCATTTCACCTCCTATACCTACTAAAATGGGAGAGTGAAGTACAACACGCTTGCATCTGACAAGGATTGGACCTAAACCTATAGCATGTTGATTTACACAGCCATCAAAATCCTTGCTTAAACAAAGGTTCCATCTGTTGCCATGCATTGTAGGTTAATTTTAAAAATGAAATTATTGCAGGCCCTATTTTGCTACAAACTGAGAATGTGCACACTCTTTAGCAGATAACTCACAAGCATGGTCAGGAGTAATGCATATAAAATGGCTAATGGCAGTGTTACTCATTTTTTATTTACTACACAAATAGAGCAGACTAAAAATGAACATAAGGTCCTGCAGGGCAAACTCTGTGTTCTGTAGATATAAAAACATGGCTCATTAAGAAAAAAAATCAGATGCAGTGGCTACATTAGAGAACAGTTAAGTGTGTAAAGAATGGAAACATACATCAAAATACAACTATTTCATATTTTCTAGGAAAAAATCAACAGTGATACTGATATTATGAGTCTCCTATTTTTCATTTAGTAGGTCTCAAAACTAAATTATTAACAGTGGACCACTCTACATCAGTCAAAAAGACTGAACACGAGACCTTTTGCCTGAGGTTAGACTTTGAGACACTCCAATCAGCACATTTAAACTCTTAAATATGATGCTGCCTTCAGTATTTTTTCTATCTAGCTTCAAGAGCAATTTATAAGCTTATGAGAGACAGATGCCCACAGAGAAAAAATTGACCTGTCTTTTTCACAGGACGTGCAAACTTCAAGAACCTTGAACCTTTCTAATCCGTCAACAAAATACTTGTCTTCAGTTGCCAGATGGGTATTTGTAAAATAAAAATAAAAGCCACACACAATATTGAGACTAAGAGCTCAACAATGAGACAGAATTCCATCAGACTACCTATATGAATCAGAACACTATCTGTGCATATACCTGCACGTGCATATTCACGCAAGCAGCAGAGAGAGCACATGTAACAGAAACACGATCAGCGTAACAATGAAACCTCTCCAATGCAGAGTTTACCCAGTTTGTTACAATAATAAAGTAGCACAGGTAGGATAAGCAATAAAAATAATTTTAAAAAATATTTTAAAAAAGAAATAATGTTTGCTTCAAAGAATATATCAGAGACTACAATGCAAAAGACTTTCGTCAAAGTCAACTTTTTGTAATGGCTGCTTACCTGCTAATTTAAATGGTTTTTTTGTGGATTATATTGTTCATTACGAAGACACAGAGTCTCTAGTTTAACTCTGTCAGAACAGCTAGAAATGTGGAAGAGAGAGTTAAAGCTTTACTTTCCAAATAGTAACAATGCTAAAATATATTTGCATATTTCAAGAGGTCACAGCCTACTTTTATTATAAACTGTACATATTGATAAATCCCAGCTCCAGTCAGAGGTCAGCAAAGCATGTTTGAGTGCCTTCTACATACTTCATCTGTCTCCATGTGTACCCAAGAACTGAATACTGCAGTGTGTACACATCTACAAAGTAAGAGTGATCCATCAGGCTTCAACATTTTTTACCTAGGAGAAAGCAATCCCTGAAGTAGAGATGCTTCAGAGCTCTCTATCTGATGAAGAGGTTGTCAGGACTGAAGGGAAATTTATATCCTTAAATTACCACAACTGCAATACAATTATCATATCTTTTAATCCTTAACGCTAGACTGTTCACAAAATATCGAATAGTTTTACAGGAAGTTGCTCTCTTTCCCTCTCATGTAGCTTCCTCTACAGCAGGTAACCCAAGAACATGCCAACCCCAAATATCTACTTCTTGCTGGCAAATTACAAGGAGGAATATACCTTGGCTGCTTGCAGTTGTAACACTTATTTAGGAAACAAAATAAGTGGAGAAGACAGGATCACACTGAGTTACTCCTTTGTAGTATAAACAGCAGTATTGTAAGTCCCAAAATACTCACAGAGGTGTAGCATCATAAATATGTGCTTATGAAAAGACTACCACAGTTTAGCTTATGACAATCATTATGCCTTTTCTAGTTTAATACAAGTTACATTCACATCCAAAGATAATTGAAAAGCTTAAAATCTAAGCTTTGCCAGACTGGAAAGCTGAGATGGTTCAAATGAGCATTGTTTGTTGATTGTTGCTAACTAAGACTTTAATCTTGTTTGAAAATCTTTCAGTCTAAAAGAGGTGTAAGATATTTCTTTAAACTGAAGTGAGCTCCCCTCTGAACCAACAGCGATTTGGCAAGGAAGATGAGCTGGCACATCAGAACACTCTGTTAGTTCAGGAAGACCAAGAGCTTCTCTGTAAAAATATGCAAGGGCCTAATGCACTTTGACAAATGACAAAGGTTATTAAAGGACAGCTTGTGGGAGTATAATTGCTTTGTGACTTTATCACTATTAACAGAAAGAACATTGGTAGAGAGTTAACAGCATGAAACATGAGTACAGGAATCCACCAAGATCTTGACTCAGCAAAGCACATGAGGACATTAATTCCACTCCCGTATTATAAAACAATTAAGAACATGGTTAAGTACATGCTATATGACTGTCATTTAACTGGAGAAAAAAACAGCCATCTTTTCAGGGGCCACGACAGTCTACATCCTAGTATACATACATATATACTATATAGATAGGTAGTACTGCTGTGCTAGGATATGTTTTCTACAGATAATGAAAAAATCCTTACCAACTTTCCTGTAGTCTTTATACGGATTATGTTGAATAACTTACAAGATGACTGAAAGTTTGCAAGGACTCCATCTTCACTGCTCTGCCCAGAACATTCAAGGTCTCCTTCCCCTGCCCCAAAATAACCCAACATTTTCTGCATGCATCAGTTTCTCCATGTTTCTCAAAAATACTTACCAAAGCTGAGGTGTAAATCAATTTATATTACAAGAGTTTAATGGTTTCAAAATAGAAGAAGGAGGAATATCAGAGAGAAATCTGACAAGGTTAAAAGGAAACTGGGGAAAGGTTGAGGCCTAACACATATTAAATAAAAATCAATCATGATGACTTTTCAAGAATTACAAAGTAAGATACAGCATACCACTGCTCAGAGTAAGGGGAAATGAGGGATAGGACTCCAAATCACATGGCAGCATTTGCTTTGTACAGAAATAAGATAACATTAACTCTTAGCTCCCTGCAAAGCACTGACTCCTGGCAGAGGTAGGACAAGAGATTCCATGCATTGCACTGATAAAGCTCGGAATTCACCATGAGCCAGAAGCCCCTGCCTTGCTCATGGGTAACACTTCCACATACCAGCGAGGCTCCAGATTTTGCTTTTGTGGGGACGGCTGCACCTTCCTCTTCTTATGTTTTTGCAGTGGCAAAACACTTCATACAAACTCATCGGAAGCATCTTGCCTGATACAACACACAACTCCCAAGTTTCACACTATTTTCTGAAAAAGCTGTGTGCCACTGCAAACCTTGCCCCTCCTCCACAGAACAGCATTAGCTGGAAAGGAAAATGCACACACGGTACATTCAGAGGGGTACACAAGAGAAAAAATGTTTAAATACTTACTTTATATCAAAGGTCCAATCTACATAACAGGGAAACAAAAATTCAAAAAACAAGGGCTTGGTCATTTGGAATTCATCACAGTCAGCTTTGTACTGTTGGCACAATGGTTGTACCATCGGTTTGAGGGGATTTTAGCACAGATGTGTTGCATAAACAGCTATTTTTAGCTATGCTATTTTTCTTTTAGTAAAAAACGATGCACTGGGTCCTCAGACACTAGGCAGAGTGCAGTTGGCTTACTCTTATCCACTATGGAAGGATCAAGCAGCATTTATTAAGTGCCAGTTTAGGCATCTCCACAATTGGTTCTGTGTATTTTGTATTTCCTTAGAGTTAAGAATTACAACAAATTGAAAGAATTTAATTAAACAGTCGTGAAAGTCCATATTTTATCTAACTTCAAAGGAAAAGATTTTACAGGGTTTACATCCCTCTCTCTGGAATCATTTGTATCCCGAGCAGCCAACAGATGCTTGGTGTCCCAGCTCCCCCAGTGTCTCAGCCAAGATACTGGTACTTGGACTGAAAATTTTGCTGAAGTGACAGTCTAAGACTTACATTAGGTCAGCACATCTTTCCAGCCACTCACATTACTAACCTCACCTCCTTTTCAGCCTTACTGCCTAGAATTATCTGTAAAACTAGTGTAACCTACCTAACTTTCCCAGCTAGGTTTCTTTTTAACTGATTCAATGTTGGCATATTGTCAGTATTTTATTCACTGGCTTTCTTCTCTGCAGCTGCAGATAATATTATCTCAACAAATACTGTGACTGGTCACATCCAGAGCGTTTGATAGTCAAAGTTCAGTTTAACTAAGTCAGATATCTACAAATGGAATACTGTTTGAAAACAACCCAACTTCTTAGTAAACCAAACCCCGCTTAGTAGATGCTGCTCCTACAGTTTCTCAGCAAAGGAAACTTACTACCTCTAAACGGAATTTGCAATGAAATGTTGTGGGAGCCAGAAAATCAGTATCAACACTGCTATAGCTGGGTATGGCCTCTAGTGTCACAGCAGACATTATTCTTGCATTACATCAACCCACATGAAGCAGCTATGTTTAGAGGACTGAAGAAAATCTGTTTAACAACCATTTGTAGCTAGCATCAATATTAAGATCCCAAAAGACAAAGCAGAAAAGGAGAAAAGCAGGGGCAGTGGTCATAGAAGAAAGAAGAATCTGAACCAATACTCCTTCAAGAACGAATCACTGATTGTTTATTTCAACACCATAAAAAAAAAAAATCTTTCACAAAACAGATTTGCTTGGGTAATACATGATGTCACCATAAATCATATTTTCATCTTCTGTCAGTGCCACCAGTTTTCTTGGACTTCTCTGAAGGAGGGGAGGAAGAAAAAAATTTTAAAATAACAATAATTAAAAAAAATAGAAGAGCCAAAACCATCTTCCAGCTTTGACAGAAAAGGGTCTTTTCATTCCTAAGACGCTTCTCTTCACATAACCCACCACCACCCTCCTGCAGGAGTCATGCAATGAGAAAGCACCACAAAGCGTTATCAAAATGCAAAGCCAGTATCAATATCAACTTTCTGCTCTTTCCAAACATGAACTTCCTACGTTGTAATCTTATTTCCTCTTCAGTGAGGTAAATTAATACTTGTTCACATTTAAAACAAGAATTAATGTCACCTATGCCAGGACATTGAGACCATTCAAATAGAAGCACAGCACTGTGTGACAGAAGTCATGAACTCAAAGTAAGCCACATGCTAATAACAAAGACAAGCATACAACTTCCTCTACTTTTGTGCCTTCTTTTTGGCTTTCATTGTGTACTGTTTTTTGCTTCTTCTTAGTCAACTAATTATTATTTGTCCACAAAATACAACTTTGTTTTTATTCTGATTACAATTCTCCACAATGACCTCTAATTATTATACAGAAATCACTTTACAGAACTATTATGGTGGATGCAGCGTTCATGAGAAACAACAAGAAAATACAAAAAAGCCCTTAACATAAGGATTAAGTTTAATACACTTCAAGACTTTTATTTCTGATGGGGCTTGCGAATTATAGTAAATACCATGGTATTTACCTTCCTCCTCTACAGATATATAAAACATACTTTGTCTGCTTATGCAATATAATTCCTGAGCCCCCTAGCTTAAAGTTCATGACCATAACATGCACTTTTATTATATTACACCTAAAAGCTTTAACAAGGAGAGAATAGCAACATGCTAATTTTCCCTCCCTAGTTTTCAAGTATGACTCTTCTGACATAGCAAACAGATAGCAGATGCACCATCTACAGTAGACATGCAATAAAGAATAACATGTATTTGTGAAGAAGTTCCACCCTGAGGTACTGAAAGTAATAACCATCCCATTGACTTAAAGAAAAGGCCAAAGCACAGTTATGGGCTGTAGAAACATAGGGTTGGTAGGCACTACGTTATCATGTGAAATAAGATACCTGGAAGCAGAGGAAACATTTTTGCAGTCACACAGAAAAGAAGAATTTGTAGAAATAAAGTGGAAACCAACACAACTGTCCATCACTGGGTCATCCAACGTAGCAGTCAGGCAGCACAGGAGTGATTTGAGAAGAACTGAGTACAGAGCAATCAGAAAGGTTAGCAAAGTAGAGCAGGACAGAAGTTCCCTGTACGTGCAAACCAATATACTATCATGAAAACATAAAAACATATCCAACCTAACAACTGAAATGCCTACCCTGCACACTCCCAGTATCATAGCGTTCTGGTAGGAACAACAAAGCCTGTTAGAACTGATGGCACCAGAAAGAAACTACAAATCAGAAGATCTCAAACTACTAAAGAAATATATAACAGAGTAAAACCAGTTCTGCAACCTATTCAAAATTTAAGACTGTTCTTAGTTTATGATTGAAATTTGTATGTTGAAATTTCTCAGGCCTTAGGTTTCATTTTTCAAACATCCAAGGAAAAATAAAAACAACATTAGGCTTACATTGAATGGATCCTCCATTAAGAAAAACATCCCTGTTAAAGGAAGATAAATACAGATTATGTATAGGCTAGATGTAATGAAGTTACATAGGCATTTTTTGTGATCAGTTATGAGTTTTAGGCTTAAACCGGACAAGCTTAAATCAGAATAGTAAACACTGCCCCTTTTCCATGGTAACTTTGATAACACCATGCAGCCACTAGGTAGACCCCTTGCAACTACTGGATGCATCCCCACATCCACATCCATGCTTGGCTTGGAGAATTTCTAAGGAATTATAAACAACTTCCACACCAAAACCAAAACAAAATCCCCAGAAAATAAGCATCAGAGGAAACTATTCCTGAAACTTACCATCCAAGACACTTCTAGAAATTCTGAGAGTGACAGATCATCAGTAAGACTATACATCCTTGCACATTTCACCAGAAGGCCTACATTCAACTTTACTGAAATTCCATCTTCAAGATTTGTTTCCTCTCCCAGTAGGAATGTTTCCAACACCCATTTTGAAAGCTTCTGCTATTGTGTCTTGTATCTCAGAGATGACATGCTCAGGGTTTTTTTAGTAATAATTTCAGTTTAAAACAACTTTGAGATTGTTATTCTCAAGTCATCTAAAGAATGTCTGGATGCATTAGGCAGGAAAAGAACCTGCTAACCACTACTGAGAATACTACTGAAAAATATACTCCCAGAAATGAGAAACCACAACAAAGCAAAATTAGTATAAGCAGGCTGGGATCTTGATTTAAAGGAGGAGATTTATTCTTACAAAATTCCCCAAGTTTGTTTATGCAGCTATCAAGACGTGGACAATGAACCTACTCAAAGCAGCCTATGCACAGTTGGAGACTACTTTATTTCTTGTATTAGTTGCATGCAGATGTGGATGTAACTTTAAAAGCTCATAATATTTTCACAAAGACAGGGAGACACAACCTAAAAGCTGTGATGATTAGTACTCCTGAGTACTACCAAACAAATTACTTCAACAGTTACTATTTCAACAGTTAGAAGGCAAGTTCAGAGTTGCAAACATCAGCATATAAATTTAATAAATATATATGAGGAAGATGGATATGGAAGGAGTACAAGATCAGAAGACAGAAAACTGTTTTGCAGCACTCCAACGAAGTATTGCAGTACTTGGAAAAGGAAGCTTTTGTTTTTAAATAATCCCCCTCAACAGTCGTAAAATAATAGCACATAGAATGTTCACAAAGTAAGCAAAGCAGAACTCAGTAATTTGGATTTAAACATTAATCTCTGCTAATATAACAAAAGAAGTGGCATATAATCAGATTCCACCTGAAATCTCAACCAGTCATTCTACACAAAAATAGTGACTATAGGTAATTTGTTATTAAAACAGTTTTAAGAGCACCCAAGTGACCAAGGATTTTCAATGAAAAATTAAAGCCAAACAATAGGAATAAAGCTTAAAATGCTGTTTACATGCTGATTGTACAGGGGAGGAAAAAAAGGGTGAATTACAGATCTCAGAGCAGTGTTTCATTAAACTAATTGTAGTCTCAGACTACTTTCTTCTTCTCTGCTGAAATATAATCTGAAGAAGAAAAAGAAACTCAAACTAGCAGAACTGAAGTTTTTATAGGTCACATGGGATGCCTGCTGCCATGCACCAGATGTGAGTAGGAAAAAGAAAGTGGTCAACATATGATATTAAAAACCAGTGCAGTTTCAAATATTTTAAACATGATGTCAAGTGCATTCAACAGGTCTACAAATGCACTACATTAGCCTAAATTTAGTAGGTGATAATTGAAATCAGAGATCCAGTCATTACCACTGACATGTTTCTAAATACTACCCAATAAATTTTTGTCTGTTTCAGATTCTGCATGACAGCTGGCAGTCGGGAGGGGAATCACCCAGAGGGTATGAGCACACACACGTACGTTTCTGTAGTCAAATTCCTGCATCTTCCCTTTCTAGAGTTAATTTAACAGTGACAATACTGTCATATAAACACATGCTCCCAAAGCAGAATTCCACAAGCTGAATGTTTTCTCCAGTCTTTTCATGGCATCTCGCTGTAAGCACCGGGTATGAAACAGGACAGTAACTTAACTAACTCCAACTGTATGTCCTGCATACGAAGTTTCACTAAGAAATTCATTCAGTTCTGCTAGAGAGACCAGATCTGGTACTGTTACTTATCCTTACTGACCATCTCGTAACTTTTAGTTAAAAAAGGAAGGAAGTCCATCAACAATAGAACATACAGTCTTAGTTCACATCTTTTTTGCTGTTACCTTTGTTATTTTTATAATTTTATACCGTTCAACCAAAAGGAAACAAAAACTTCTTCTAAGTCTATAATGCATCCTTTCTTTTTAGTCTCTGCTGTGTCATCACCTTACAATACATCCACTATCAGATAATAAAAAATGCAGCCAAGTAACACGTGAATATAACCTATCTATAGGATCACTTCAGATTTGGTAAATGGACAGGTGTCAGCCATTACTTCTCCCCCCATGCAGAGGTGGTTTATGCAAGCTGGTGTGAAGAGCTGATAATTATATTGGGCATGTATAGTTAATCAACAAGGCCTCCTCACAACTCAGTTTTGCCATCTGTAAAATGGAGGCAGCGTCGTCTTTCCATTTCTCAAAGGAAACTGAACTTCAAAGCATGCGATGAAAAACCGCCTGAGAAGACATGCCTGGCATTTTAGATATGAACAGCATGGCTTTTGACTGGAAATTTAAACATCTACTTAGAACCAGTGAAGGCTGGAAATGAAAAAACAAAGCTTTCACTAAAAACTTGCAGGTATCCAAGGCTCACAAACCTTTGTATACAAGCAGCAAGCACTTCTTAGTTTTCATGGATTATAATCTTTTAAAATATTGTCTAGCAAAATAAATTCCAAAGACATTGGAAAAGACTAGCTTTTTTAATTAAAAAATAAAGTAGGCCTTCAAGAGAAAAATCACCTTCTCTCTTAGTATTCGTTCTATAGGAAATCTATTTACAGAGCAGCAATATTTCTTAAAATAAAAAGAAGCTGCATGCTACTCATACTTAGCTTTTTAGACCCTAAGACACAGAAGATTCATAAAATTACTAGCACCTATTAGAAGTATTTAACTCTGTTAGTGGTCTCAACAATTAAAACTAAATTTACAATTTACACCATTTAAACCATGGACTGAAGTAAGAGACCCAGAAGATACTTGGAGATAAACAGAGTAGTCAAAGACAAAAAAAAATTTGAGAACCCCACATTAGATGGTGGGAAGGGGAAAAAAGAATATCAGTTTGACATGTTCTTCTGCTACTCAATTAGCTCCTAGAAGCAAGTTTAAAAAAAAAATGAAAAAAGAAAACACAAATCCTACAAAGTTATGAATGACAATTCTACCTATATTAAGTAGTATCATAATTCAGAACATCTAAGATTTACTATATTGACAGCTCTATTTCAAATGCAAAACCCAAGTAACTTTAAGATTGTTAATAAATTGTTGTTCAGAGAGATACATCCTGAAACTTCCACTCAGCCAGCCTCACCGCAGATCTAGAGTTAGTCCCTCACCAGACTGTGTCAACATAGGCCTCAAAACGCCTGAAGGTCAGACAAGGTCATTTAGAACCCAAGTGACAGGGCATTTCGGAAGGAGGGGGTTACACAGTGAGTGTCCTGCTGGACAGGGTTGGTTCTAAGGGCTGCTGAAGATAAAAGTACCCAACTACCTTCCTTAGGTCTTTTGATATAAAGTAAAACGGCAGCCTTTTATGACATTTTAATTCTATTCCCCCTTTCTACCACCTCCATTAAAACATTTTCCTCCTCTCTTTTGTGCTATCCAATATTAAAAATAATTTATTGCAATAAAGGGATTTAGTGATTTGGGAGTAACTTTTGTATACTGTACACCCTCTAGACACCCTGAAACTATGTTAATAATTTTCTTCCCATTAATTGTCTCATCAACTCACAGCTGGCTATGCTTTTTATTTCATTATGTTATTCATCAATCTAAAATAGAACTATAACAGAAAAAGAAATTGGAACGGAGCAATTTCAATATTTCAAAACAGATGCAAATCAACACTAGAGATGCTACACAGCATATTTTTATTGAGACAATTCTATACATGTTTGAAAAATGAACTTGTAATAAACTCATATCCTGTGAAGGTATGTTTTTCCTTCCATCTTATGAGCTAATTATGCCAACACAACATAACGTTTTCCTAAATGCCTTACAAACTGACCCAGTTACTCAGAGAGTATTATTTTTAAATTGATGTGATAGATGCAAACTGGAACATTCGGATTTCAATTCTGGCACCAATTCCCAGATCCCCTTCCCAAGTAATTTAAGGACTTCCTCCCGATAGTTTTTCATATTCTTTTAACTGACATTTTATCTTTATACAGTATCTCAGCAGAATGAACATGCACTAAAACAATGACAGCCCTTCTTTGGCTGTCATCTCTCATTCTGGCAAAGACAGATGTCTTACACTGGCTTATGCCAATAATAGAGCCGACAAAAAACAACAGAGACTACCTGCCTCTGATGTAAAGGCACCAATTCACATTTGTGACACTCATTTGTCAATTAACAGATTTCTTCCATTGTTGACACATGGGACTTAAAAGATGTGGGCTAGAATGTGATGAATTAAAAAAGACAGATGAGTAAGCTATGAGCTGCAAAGTAATACTATAATGTGCTTTAGATAGGAATATCAACTGACACCCCTGACAGGCCATACAAGGTTTTATTTCATTTTGCTCTGTATCTAGGCTTCATACTTTGTCTTCTTTGTTCTCTTTTCATCAAGCTCCTAACATCTCATTCTGACAGCCAGAGACATTTAAGGCACTTTCGTTTCAAATGCAAGTTAGCATACTTGATTTGTCATTAAAATGCAAAACGATTGCCGTTGCAGGTAAATGTAGGTATGCTTAAAAGGTTGTATCTGCAAAGTAAAAGCTGAAAACTGTTTCTGGCTGCTTTGCTTAACTCTTTCACAAGCCTCAGAGTTTTTACAAGGCAAGTGTTACCATGCTGTAATAGAAGTGTAGCAGCACCTGCAGTTTGATACAGGGTACACTTTAGTATATTTAAATAACATAAAATCTTAAAGCTACAATGTCAAGCACAGAGAGGTACTGTCAAGTTTACACGTGGAGCCTTAGCACAACTCACACAAGAATCTGAAAAGAGTCTATCTTGTAAAGCTTTCTGGGGTCAAAGCTCTCTATTACCTAGACACCAAGGAGGAAAAGAGGGAGGAGATTTGTTTACCCTTTTTAATACACTAGTTGTGGTTGAGTTAGCTGGAATCACCAGAGAGGGAATTTCAACAGCAAATTGCTTTCTCTTTCAATGCTCACTTAAAGAGACATGAGGGCCTTAAAATAAATAAATAAATACATACATACATACAGTGCTCTGTAGCAAAAGTAGAGGACAGATTTAAAAATTCTGCAGACCAAGAGACGAGCACAGGATGGGCATAAGTAACACTCAGCTTTCCACATAACACGCATAGATGTGGATGCACTCTGTAATACAAATAAGGTTATTTCTAGTCAATGGGATAGATTTGAACATCAAGAATCTCATTTGTGTTCAGCATACAAAACCTAGTGAAAAGAAATATCTATTATTTTCTGCAAGCGGTTTGAAAAGCAGAAGTATGTAATTTAATTGAGCAAATTTTCTTGACACAGAGGTTAAGTTCAGATATTTGATTTTAGGAACTTACAGAGAAACCTTTATCCTAAGTTTGTACCTACATATCCTTTTTGTAGACTTTCTTGTGTTTTTTTACCAGGGAAAAGAGCGCTGTGAATAAGGTTTCACTCCACTCACTTGGGTGCAGAAGGCTTTTTCCCTAGTTTTGTTTTTCCAGTAAGAATGAGAGTTGTATGGAAATATGCAGTCAAGGAATCATTCAGAAAATCTGATTTAGATTATGACATCATAGTGCATTAAATATAAGGTAGAGAACCTGAAACATTTGATGCTTCTGTGTATAGAATGAATAGAATAATAGAATGAGTGCAAGATTACCAACCAGTAAGTTCTGATGCTATTCTGCCTACTGCTCTAAGGTGCATCTGCTACAATACAGGAATTATTTATTCATTCCATGTTATATGATAATAATAGGCTATGCTGTAAATACAAATACCAACTTTACGACTAACAGCTGTCTTTACGGGTTTCTAGTGCTACTTTTTCTACCCACACTAGTCTTAAATGCTTCCAGTGCACTTATGTCCCCACACTGAACGAAAATAGGGAAAAAAAAAAGTGCAAGATTACCTTAAAGCTGACTTCACGATCTCACTAGGTTTTAAAATACTACAGCTACAGAAACCAAGACTTTCATACGGTATACTAAAACACACAAAGAAACACTTGCCCATTCACTTTTAGCACAATACAGACATTTGTTCTCTCTTCCTCCATTGACCAATTACTAGGAAGTGAGACACAATCTACAGTAATGCATTAGTCTCCTTAATTTCAGAAACTTCTTTTCTTCTGCTCAATCATTTAAATGCAGGTGAACCTCTTGTTTCAAACCACCTCTGGTTGCAATGACCAGTGTCTGTAATTCAGTGGCAAAGCAGTGGCCCACATTAAATGGGTTGAGATAGATTCTCATTAGAGGTATGTCCACATTTCAAAAGCTCTTTTATTAGTGGTAGTAAGAGACCATTTGATATGACTTATTTAAAGGAAGCCAAAGAATTAACAGTGAAAGAAACTGAACTGCCCTCTTACACACATTCCCCACTTAGAGTGGCAGACAATTTACTAATTGTGCACCTGGTAGAACTAGAACCAATACTGCACATGAACAGAGCTAACAGCTGGCTCCCATTACAGGAAACAAAAGAGAGACCACTGGCAAGAAAGCGAGAACCTCATGTTGCACCTGCACCCAAATCTCTCAGCAGCACCTTCAGCATCCTTCTGCTGATTTAAGGAGCTGGAGGCAGTGGGGAAGAAAAGGCGGCACAGAGTGAAGGAAGAAAGTAAACCAGACATACACAGCCTCTCGCTTAGTTGGCTTAGTTTCCATTGCCCAGAAAACACAGTACTTGACAATTTTTCCCAAAGCAATTCCAGTATAATCACCTCCACATATGACTGTTTCTGTGCTCTTCCAAAGTACTTCACTGTCCAAGACACAGAGTGTATTAAATGCAAGGTAATAGGTAGAAAAAGAAAGTGTTCAGATCCTTGACCAGCTGTGATTTGAACATTCACACACTGGACTGTCAAATTATCTTAACATAACTATGTTGGAAGCAGAGTTTTACGAATATTCCATATACTGTTAATCCTTGGCCTGTCTAGAACATCTTTCCTTCACCCTTTAAGTGCTTTAAAATAATCACTACACTTTATCACTTAAGTAACTAAGTCAACTATGATAAGTTTTTCTTATCTCCTCAACTAAAATGTCTTGAAAGTCCTGGGAATCTAAAATACAGCATCCTCATTCAGTGCTTTTGTGACCACATGGCCTTGCAGAGTCATGGCACTTCAGCGTCTTGGACCTTACACAAAGTCTGAGAAAAGTCCAACCTTTCAAATGGTTCAAAGACAATTCTGCTCCATTTCCTTGAACTTTAAGAGATTTTACGCTCAAGAGACTGAATGTTTTTTGCAAGCAACCTCTAAGTAATTTGTTCCTTCCTTCACGGTTATATATGAAAAGGTTATCATTGACAAAGTCCTACCACAAGTGCTGAAGCAAAGTAGAAAAATACTTGAGCATCACCCCCAAGTTTACATACATTAAAAATATAATTTATATACCATACTTATATATAAAGGAATTATACATACATCATAAAGATATTTATTTGTAAGATGTTACTTTGTGTGTGTGTGTGCATCTCTGTGTGTGCACTAAATGCCAGTAAGCTGGCAGCAGCCAACACACACTATGCTTTCTATGAAAAAAATGAACCAACCTTGTACACACATCCAACTATTACTATCTGCCAATACAGCTCATATACCAACTGCACAGCAAAAACAGCAGAGAATTAAGCATTTGAAGAGAAGTACTGGACCAATTTGCAAGAGCCTGTCAACCTCCCTGACTTTTGGACCTATTAAATTATCCCCTAACATTAGATATTTTGCATCTCTTACTTGTGTTCTTTTAAAACATATTTCTACCACTGTAGTCTCTCACCATAGCAAGGTTTCCTACAAACATGAGCAATGAGAATGGCTGTATTATACAAAGAATATTCACCACTTCCATTTATAAACTTAGCAGGCAAATTAAGTTAAAAAAGCAAAATAAAGTATTAAGAAAGGAAATAATCTTCCAGATTTACCAGGGAGCAACTCACTCAGGCAAGCATCATAAAAAGGAAAGACCAGGAGAAACAAAACAAAAATATAAATAAAAATTATAAAATGCCACACAATTGCAAGCATCAGTTCATGGGTAAAGCCTGCAACTGAGCTGTAACACTGCATTAACCATGACCCTAAAGACAGTATAATTATTGTATAGCATGTCTGGTTTGACATGCTCACTCCAGAGCCTGAGAAAAATACATGGCCCTTTTGCACTTCTATGCTCCTCACTCTTCACGCTTGCACGAGCTAAGGGTTTGGGGACTGTCCTTTTAAACTGAAAAATCATCTCCAGGATAATTTATGCAAAGATGATTTATGTAAAATGCAAGATCTCAAAAATGGCACAAACCACACAAGACCACATAAAACAAACAAGTGATGCATGAACAGAAGCTCCATAAGGATTTTCCTGCCAAATGGCAAGTAGCTTTTTGTACCATGACCACCAGCAAGTTTGTTGGACACTGGAGGACAGAGGCCTGCCTTAGTGATTAGAATCAGCAAAACTAGTCAAGTTCTTTATATCTGCAACTAGATGCCAAGAGTCTTTTATATTGCATTAAGGTGAGAAGAAGATACCTTTCAAGAAAACAGAGAGGAAAAGACAGAGACAATAATTCCAGGGTTAATGCAGGTTCTTCCTTTCAGCCAAGCTCCTTGTCCTCAGACAAAAGTTATGTCTGCAGTCCTTCGCTCTTGTTTCACAACAGCAGTGATGAGGAAATACTATTTTAGAGTAAGAGAGATTAAGGAAGTCAGAAAGTAATAATGATCCATCTGATTACTGTACTTAGCACATGCTCTTTATCGTGCTCTTTTCTTTAACCCCCAATGCTCTTGAAAAAAAGTACTTCTCAGTCTTAAAATCCAGATAATGATGGACTATGCAGGAGCAGTCACCAAGGTATTATTTTCAAGTTACTGACATTCTCTGAAAGCTAAAACAAGTACACCAAACTATTTCTCTTCCGATTGCCAATACTTTCCATAGACTGTGAGTCTTCCATTTATTAACTGATATTCTCTCAATCTAACATAGATTCCTATTGCTCAAAACAGAATTCAACACAAAAACTGATTTTAGTTTAAGACTGGTTACAGTTTTCACAAGAGGAGTTGGATTGACTGTGCCAGTGAATTAAGTGCCCTGGGTACCCAAAAAACAACTGCAGGTTGTGTGGATTTAGCCTCCAACATTACTTTAAAATCCAACTTCAATGTCATACAGGAAACCAGATGAAGAAAAGGCAGTTCACTCCCTGCAGATTCAAACACAAAGAAAATGACGTGATGCAAACACCAGTTCACTGGGAAATGCTCTGCCTCAGTCAAAAGGTTTTACCAACAGCTTTGAGACAATGGATGTTTAATATGAGATCCTATTTCTGTTTAAGTCCCAGTTTGTCACACATCTTTGTTCAGAAGTACAGATGTCATCTTTACTCATACTTGCAACAGACCCTCAGACATGGATGTGACCAAAAAGAACAACCTTCATCAACCATCATAGCAATATTCACCAGCTATAATTAAGGACATAACAATCAAAGCTCACAACCTTATTTTAACTTAATGTCAAATTCTGCTGTTTGTTTAATATTTTTACCAGATTTCAAGCTCTAGCAATCCTCACAAGAATTCTCGGCTACCCAATATGAACATATGCTGGCCTCCCCAGCCAAAGGTTCAGGTAAAAAGTTTTTGCCCAATTCTACCACGTGATACACCCTCAAGACAACTCCTTCCACAATGTTAAGCCTTCCTGAGAAAAGCAGAACAGAAAAGAATTCTGTGTTCTGATCTGTCAGGTACTGTAAATCAATGGATAACGGCCAGCACAGGGGGTCAGAGGTATATATACTACAGTGCTTTCACAGTCTGTTAGTGACTATGTGGCCATAAAAAGTCAAGCAAGGATCAATGGACAAAAAGAGAGGCTGCTGGGACTAAAGACAACAGCCACCCGTATTGAAATACAATTTATACTCTTAAGTTCACCCATACCTATTACTGAGTTTGGAAAAATAACTTTTCCATTAAAAGTTATAAAAAATACAGCTTACATCTATGGCATAGCATGCTGAAATCAGTGAGATATTTAAATGCATACCATAACCCATTAATTTGATATTTTTAACGTTAGTCATTGACTGGTCCCCTTCGTATCAACAGTAAACCCATGACCACAAACAAGACAGAGCAGGAGAATATAAAAGTCACAAAAACACACACAAATAATACTTTGTAGTGGCAAATATTCTATAATCACACTTAAAGTTGACAAAACAAGAGAACATAGGCATGGCTATTGCATGTGAGACAAGGTGTATCTTAATATTTTTAATATTTTCAAAGTTTTAAGGTGGGGGGGAAAAACCTTTCCTTATACACTAGCCAGATCACACCTGGTTCCTGTTGAAATGCCACTTTTTAAAAGAGGGTGGTGGGAAGAAAAAGGAAGGGAAGAAGGGAGTACAAGGAGTAGATTTAGCTATGATGTCTATGAACTACCAAAAGTAGAGTTAATATCTGAAGTTTATAATTGCTTTTGTTACCGGTAATACTCTCCTTCTAGTTTTCCAATAGTTATACATCTATAAAACTTTATCTTAAATGACTCCCTAGGTATTACCCATGTAGAAAGAACTCATCAATACACTTGTCTTTAGTCCATCTGGCAGAACAAGAAGTTCTTTTAGTAGAAAGATAATTATGCATAAGGTAGTCCACAGTGATTGACAAATATGTAAGACTTCAACAAAAAGACTACTATATCTGTAAATAACTTCAATGCTTCCTCGTGTATAAATATTTATTTCAGCAAAATTATTCTAGGAGCTGAATTGCTTCTAAAGACTGACCACCCTTAGCAGTGTTAGTGTACTAGTATTTTCAGACATCCATAACATTTCAACATTACTTAAAGAACACCATCTTGTGCTTACTGTAGGACATCCTTTTAAGGGTAAACTTTGAGTACCCACCTCAAACTACACACCTACTCATTTGAACTTGATACATTACTGCAAGAGTAGAAGAAAAATTACCAAGAATTTATAAATTTCAGATTGCTTAGCTATGGAAAACATTATCTCTTTGTTGAAGTCTCTCTACAATTCTATTTACCTTCAAACAGTAAACAATACCCAGTATAAAATTTACAAACATTTGTAAACTATTGCTTCGTTACAGTAAAAAAGAAATCTCAACTACTACTGAACATTTTTCTTAAAAGAGCAATACAAAATCTTCAATACTTAAACATATACACTCTCCTTTCACATAGTAAACTGTCGTCATGCTTGAAAGAAAATAAAAAAACAAGGAGAGTGAAACAGATTAACTGCACAGCTCCAATACACTTATTTCAGACAAGATACTATAAATCATCTTGAAACAAAACAGGCAATTATAATGTGCACAAATGTTATGATATTATGCATCTCTACTGGTCCAGTGGTTTAAATTATTGAAACTGATGGTTGAACAAGGGCATATTGTTTCAACACACTCGGATTCCTCAAACAATTCTAATTCTTCCTTTAGCTGTCCAGTGTTCTGCAGATCTCTAACAGCAATAAACAAATAGATAAATGTTTCTTAGATAATTCAGGCCACATCTACGGGGATTAAAATATATGTCCAAAATTTCTCTAGCAGTGTCTTCTGTAAAGGATCACATAGGTTTTTTCCCTTCAATACTGGAAGAAGCATCTAAAATTAAAGCAAGTACATACATCTTCCTTCAAAGCATTCAGTGAGGACAGAGCAGCTCCTTTCTCCTTGTAACCACTACACCATATTTCAATCCTCTCCACCTCAGTGTAACAGAAACAGGAGTGAGGGCCATAAGACAGAATCATTTCAAAACACAATCAGCTATTTGTAAACACTCTTTCCTGCAGAAAATCTGCAACTGTTAGTTGCAGGAAAAAGCAGCACGTAAGGTAAATCAATTAGCTTGCTAATTTCTCACCCTCATTCATTTAGCTCTGCACTGTATTTGTCGTAATTGACTATAATTATGTTAATTACCAACTCCAGCATAATTACTATATTTATTGTCATTGAGCACACTATGTACCCAAAGCAAAGCTGGCATTTGTTGGGCATCAAAAAAATAAATAAATAAAACCACACAACTGTCGGGAGGGGTTTCTCTGAAAACCGGCTGATATACCTTCAGCAAATGAAAGGGCAAAAGAGATTTCATGCAATGCTAGTTTGAAAGCATCGGTTCATTAAGGATATTAATTTTCTGATAACTACACATTTAAGCATGACACACTGGAGCAGTATCTACAGGATTTAGCAATTATTAATGCGTGACAGTTTCAAATGCTAAGTGAATCAATTAAACAGCAGCATTCACAATTTGAGAAGAGATAACTGCTTCATAACTGCCTAAGACTACAATTTTCACATGACAAAAAAGGGCCATTCAGGCTCCTTCAAAACCTGACAGGTCAAGAAAGAAGTTTGAAACAAAAGCACCTTATAACCATCATCTCTCCTCTTTACTTGTCAGATCAACTTTGCTAGTGTCTCCGCTGAAATGGCATCACCATGCCAGCTGCCACAAGGTGATTTTTCATGTCTTGTCAAAGAAATCTTTTATTCTATTTGCTCTGCATTAACATGTTACATTTATTGATCAAGCCCTTTCTGCAGCCACAGCAGGGCACTGTGCTCTTATGCCTAAGGGGGCTTTGATGTCCTGGTGACATTCTAGACCGAATAATGCACATACTAAATGGATTTAATGCAGAAATGTGTTTGTGCATGACAGCTACATTAATAACAGCCCCTCATACTGATAAATATGCAATTGCTACGATTAAGAGTTACCCAATTATGGTGAAAATATTTTTCTACCTTATAAATAAAACCATCAAAAAGTTTTAACAATAGTACATTTTCTTCAACATTTTAAAGTGCTATAAAGATGAGTCTAAAGGCTTTAAAAAATATGTCATGCTTTGTTTTGAATTCTGGCTTTTATTTCCATCTCTCTTTTGTTGTTCATCTTCCTGTTCTGCATGTCTTATTGCTGCACAGACTGGGAAAGTGGCAAGGAAAGAAAAAAAAACGCCTTTCTTTCACATACTCAACTTACAAAGAGGAACATGCCCGGTAAAAACTGAAGCCCATTTTCAGGCTGCCACTTGCATATTCCCCCAGGCAAAAAAACAGGAAGCAGAAGAGAGAAAGAACAATATCTAGTCCACATAGAAGATATTACAAAGCCTCAGCCTCACGAAAGTCATGGAGGAACATCCCAGACTAGGACTGAAGTTCAAGGGGATGTTTTCATACGTACACCTTCTTCATCAGACAGTGGAAATTATGCACAAGCACATACTGTGCAAATTATTCATGCTCCTAGCAGAAATAATCTGCACCCTAGAGAGAGGGAAGAGATATTTGTATCTCCATGAGCACAATTATTGGATTAATCCTTCCTCACTGGCCAAGATTAAAGATTCACTCTCCCTTTCACCTCATAGCTTAGACCCAAGAAGAAATCTCTGTAAGAAAAAGGAAAACAACTCATATGTTTAAATCTACTGAGGACAAAATTACAAGATGGACTTTCCAGTGAACTGAACTGTAGATGTTATTTGTAAAAGCATGGCACCTATTTGTACAAAACCACTGACATCTGTTATTCAAGTGCATTTAGCCTTTAACGTGAAAGGAAAAATCTTATACAAAGTCATCTAGGACAAGCAAAAAAAGCTTTGAGTAAGTTGTGGGTTGTTTGGGGTTTTTTTCTTCCCACAAGACAGCAAGATGCATCTAAACTAAAATCTTTGTATTTCATCCAAATCTCTACTCCTTAACTCCACTACATCCTTCCTGCTCACTTACTGTTTTCTTTCCATCACCAGCGATTACTACTTCTATTTTTCTGTTTTTAATGAAATCTTTAACTTTCAATGATCAACAATAATTTGACTATTGTCATTCCACCTTGAGATCCTTTACAAAGTGTCCAGGTAACACTAACACTGACACATCAGTGTCTCTTCTTCCCATACGCTATGCCTTCACAAAATGAGAACTGGGGAATGTTTTCCATATATTATGAAAGGACTCTGTTACTAGGGAAAGCTATCAAATACAGTTGCCATGAGAGGCTCAGGAGCAGACTTCCAAAGTAAAACATCTCTGCTCCTGAAACACGCCTTATTGAAAATACACAGTGTAAACAGTTCATTTCTAAGATAGCTGAAAATCACTATCAAATCAAAAGAGCTGCTACAACTCAGGCCATTTATGACCACACCAATAAAGCTGCAGAATCACAGCATAATTTGGGTTGGAAGTGGCATCTAGAGATCATCTAGTCCAACTCCCTGCTCAGAACAGGGAGATTTCAAAAGTTAGATCAGGTTGCTTGCAGTTTTGTCCAGTCGCATTTTAAATATCACCCAGGAGGGAGATTCCACAGCCTCTCTAGGCACCTCTTCCACTCCATCTTCCCCGTGGTGGCTGGAAATTCCCTTGCTGCAGCTGTGGCATGTGCCTCTTGTTCTGCTGTACATCTGACAAGAGTTTGGCTCAGTCTTCTTCACACCCCCCCTTAGCCCCAAAAGGAAACAAAAGGTATTAGAAAGTATTCAAACAAAATCTGTAATGAAAACGGCACAAGAGGTAGGTCACAAGTGGACTAGAGTTGTCTGGGATTGGAGGATTTCCTTCTGCCAGAGACGTAAGCAGGAGGCAATCCAGTGGCACCATATCTTGCCGATTACAGCCAGCATCTTTTAAGGACACACACGTTTTTCCCTTTGCCTCACACACAACAAATTGCTGTTACTCCTCCTCTTTCCCAACATTCCCATGTAAGTTCCCTTGTACCTTTCACCTCTTCCTTTCCTTTCCCTCACAGGGAAAATGGGAGATGTGTAACCATTGTGACTGGTGACAGTCACTTCGACCGCCAGAAGGAAGAGTCGGATCCGTGTACTGCTCAGGGTAATCAAGGAGCAACACTAGTTTTTGGAAAAAGGCAAACAAAAAAGACACAAAAGCAACTTTTTGTGATTATGTATCAAGGGCTGTTATTAGATATACGACATCTGATGCAAAAATAATTAAGCATCTAGACAGACCCCAAATTTTATTTAAGAAAGAGGAAGGGGTTCTAGCCTGGGAAGAATTCTGAAGTCAGAAAAAAGTGGTGAAAAATGTACTTTCCTCTGTATTAAACTGCCAATTCAAAAGATCTAATGATAACCCTCCCCTCCTCTGTTATATGGATACATCACAAGCAAAAAGAAAATAACCAGAGAAATCTGAGTAACTAAACCACCACACGTTTGGTCTTCACTTTTCCTTTCAAAAAACACACAAACTCTCATCCAATAATTAACCAAATTATAATGAAAGCTAACATCTTTACTGCAAGTAACTACTGTGCTAGCAAAACACAGTATTCTCTTCACCTTTTCCTATACTTTGATCACCCTTGGTCTTCTTCATTCAACTTACACCTTTACCAAGAGATAGCAAGTTATACTAGAAAATCAAACTCCTTTCTAACTCAACATCAATTGCAGACACTGTTTCCCTACTGAAAACAACATATCAAACTTTTCAAATTAAGCATTTACTGGTAAAAATCATAAAACTCATTGCTATACTACAACATTGTCAGATTTTTAAGCAATAATACCTTTTTAAAGAAGATGACACTACTTACACTTGCTTCAACAGCTGTTCAAGACATTCTTCTATATTCAAATTCATTTAAGGTTATGACATTTATTATATATCTTATCTGACTTTATAATATGCAGGTACAGAGTTTTATATGAGTGCAGACCAGTGTGAACAGCTACTATACCATAAACACTTCACTCTTAGTTTCCATACGCTTAGTAAATCTAAGCACTGCTCAAATGAGAAACCATTACTGCTCTCATCCCACTTAGTATTATCTTCTTAAAGGAAAAAAAAAAA
>VWZT01006521.1:710118-722156 GCA_013397055.1 Pachycephala philippinensis
TGCGGGGGGCAGGGAGGGGGAAGGATTTTTGTTTGTTTGTTTTGTTGGGGTTTAGTTTTGATTTGATTTTCTCAGAAAGAACTATATTCACCTGATTAATCCAAGAAGACACATTCTGCATCTTAGTTTGCAAACAACTGCATAATAAGAGAGACATATCTATAAATAGGCATATACTATTGAAAATACACATTGGAGGGGGCCCTGTGCCCCTAAGAGCCATGCCCCTGAAGATGTGTCTTTGCCCCAACAGCAAATTGTATGATCAGGAAGGAGTTCAAGCCAAGGCGTGGGAATACCTGACATTAGCAAACAGGTTAGGTTCCTTCCCTAGGAAGGAACTAGATGAGGCTTCTCATGGCCTCATTCTTTAATCTTACATCTTTGAGCAGGTTATACCAGCAAAGGGGAGAACCACAGCCTTCCACAGAGATAACAGATACCTCTGCTGAGAAGACTAGTAAGCAGGAATAGAGTCCAATCAGTAGTCAACCTCCTGCACTTCAATATGGAGTAACTTCTGTATTTTAAGTAGCAAATGTTTTTGTTCTCTATTGTTCAGTTCCAAAGCAGTTGCTGGTTTTTGTTATACCTTTCAAGTACCAAAGATTCCCACGGAAATGTATGGAAGTTGCTAATAATTTGGATGGTTAAGAAAGAACAGAGCCCAAACAAAAGCCACCATCCTCTGCAGATTGTTAAACAGCAACTTTTCCCATTACTCACTCACTACTTTCATCCACCCATCCTTCTGGGTGAGGAGGGATAAATATAGCACAGTTAGCATTAATTCTGCATCTGGAGACATCACTAGGAAAAGAACATGCACACACATGATGCAAGAGGGAAGAGCTGGAAGTTACAGAGGTCTCTCCAAGCAATATATTGTCTATTAAAATAGAGAGATATACATAAACATGAAAACTACAAGGAACAGGTTTTACACTTCTTGAAAATGTGAGAGAGTGCATGGGAAACCAAGGTGGTTTAGTTTAATTTCACTCTTCTTGAATGGTGACTTTAGTGTTTTATTTCTTTCTTCTACTCTCCTTGCGTAAAAAATATACTGAGAAATCCTTCAAATCCAGTAACATGCATAATCCCCTTTCCTAGGAGGGATGAAGCAGAAAGAGTGCCTAATTGTAGATTGCAGATTCTATAGTACCTGCTGATCCTACAAGACCTTTTTGTCCTAGGTTCTCCAGGTTCTCCTGTATCTATCACAATTCAGTCACACAATGTTCCGTTCTTCAAAAACTAAAAGGTCATGAGTAAGCAAGCTCAAGAACAAAGGAGCCCAGTGCAGGGTAAGGTATTTTCTGCAGAAACTGTTCTTTAACAAGAAAATGGCATTACTGTGAACAGGAAATGCAGGGAAAAAATTCCAACTTGTGAGTCAAGCAGTCCTGTGATATTAGGATTAAATTCATTACAACTTTTCCAATAGTATTCCACTCCTTCTTTACAAAAACCTGTTTCTAGACCCTTCTCACTATCCAAGTGGGAAAGTGAAAAGAAAAAAGCTGAGCCAATGTAATGCATCATTCATTGAGAACAGTGGTCCTCCATAAGTTGTATGTTATGTTTTAGTCTCCAAACCATCTGTACAAATAACAAAAAAAATCTTTCGATAAGCCTTCATTTGGTGAGAAACACAAAAGAAATAGCAGACTAAAACCAAAGAGATTTCCTGTTTATACTGCAGAGATTATTAGAGACAGACCAATGCTAAACTTAAGGAAATTCTTGTCTTAATTTTGGAATCCAACTTTGACTCCATACATATAAAAGTATCCAAAAACATGGTGATATTTGGCCATCATGCTGGGGACCTTTTCCACAATCACAAGAGAATGGTTCAGAGCTTCAGATTACTAAATGTTCCTCTCAAGTAAAGATGAAAGTGGACTGATAACAATACAGTAGAAGACTGATAACAATATAATATAAAGCTCTCCGTGCTTATGTTTCTTGCTGGAATCCTGCTGAGATGAGTAAAGCTACTGTCAGCTGATGGTGTTGGAAAACATATATGACTAATTAGGAACAAACTATTTTGGTTCAAGCAGAGAAATGTCCACATTACAAAATCCAGACAGAAACAGATACCAGTGGACATATTTGCAAAAGAAGGCAATGACTGAATGGACATCAAAAATAAAACCACTTCAAATTCTCCCAGGGTTGGTTTGTCTCTAGGTGAAAAAGGAGATAGTGTGAGTTACACCATGGTGGTGTAAGATCTTCCGTTTCAAAGTTGACAGTGCAGCATATTTTAATACTACTGACTTGCCATAACCAAAAAGCACCACAGGGTTCTGGATTGAGATTTATTTCTAGTAATGATTATACTGGTGAATCTGAGTGACAGAGTAGTTCACATGACTCCATATGAGTTAGACCACTGTGCTACGTTTGGGTTGCATGCGGAATATTCTGTACCTTGTTAAGACAAGGCTGGGTGGATTCTGTAAGAAAAAGTGAAGGCTAACAGATCTCGTCACAGATGATGCTGTGGTTTTTAGATTTAGTCACAACATTATTACAAAAGACTTCATACCAAGCCATAGAAAAAAGGTTCAGGAAGTTTAAAATATTATTATTCATAAAACTTTTGCAAATTGTTTTCCTCTCTGAGGAGGGAAAAAAAACAACCTACCACAACAACAACTCTGTTGATTTTAATTGGAGTAACTTGATTTATGTGACAGAACCCAGCGAAAAGGAAGCTGTCATAACAGATACCATCCTGGATCAGGACTACAGGACAGAGGAATAAAACACAGTTTCACTAATTCAGTTCATAGAGAAGTGGCAGTAACCAACAAAAACTACTTTATTCTCAGCCCAAAACTCTTGAGAAATATGCACAGTTAATTCTCACAATAAAAGGAAATATCCAGATTAGCCAGCCAAGTTTCTAGCATTTTTTTCTGAATTTGTCAGTTGACTTAGACTTCCCTACAGAGACAAGAAAGGAACAACCATGAGGGTGTACTTTATAAGAAGGTTTTGTTTGTAACTAATTTTCAAAGCAATGCTATGCAGCAGGTAAGAGAACCTGCAGAATTGTACAGTCTGAGAACCGTGTGTTGAAGGTGAGGTTATGCAGTAGCAGTCGTGGATGGTTATAAACAGTGCCCATTGGCTTGTTTAACCTTATGTCAGTTCATTAACCTCCTATTAAAATATTTATTGATATTTCACTAAGATTTTTAGTAATTAAAACTTCTTTTTCTTCTCTTGAAAATGAGCACCCTGGTTCACATGCTAATGGTGATACACAGTCAGGAAAGGTCTCACCTGGCAACCCAGACACGGCACTGAAGCCTCGTAATCTCAAAATGCAGTTCGACACATGCTTCAGATACAGCAGCCTGGATACAGCATGTGGAGCTTCCTGTGGAAAATCCCAACCACCTTGGACCTAACAGCTAACTTGGATACTTTTCTCCTCTTTTTTTGATCTTACAGTAAGTACAAGTCTGACTTAAAAGAAAATGAATTGAAAAAACATTAAGCTCTTCACGATGTGGAAAAAAAAGCTGGTGAAATAACCTCAAAGGTGCAGCTGCACAATGAGTATTTCTATTAATTCCATATTTTAATTCTTATAAAAGCATAGCAACACGTTAAATACAGTTCTTCCCTACTGTTAATTCTTTGTTATGAAAAAATACATATGTAAGTGAAGCTACAGAACTGTCCACACTGTCACAAACAGAAAAAAGTTCTAATTTTAAGGGAACCACAGGTCTGAAAATCTTTTGTTACCTGGAAAGTTTGAGGGTGTCTGTTTTATATTAACATTTAAAAATTGTTCTGTTTAAGCAGAAAAGACAAGACAGGTGAGCGAAAAAGAAGACTTGACAAGTCCACTGATTTTAGAGATTCTATTTCAAGCTTAATGACCACTTATATATAATGAATATATATATTTCATCATACTGGCCCATAAACTGACATATTGAAAATAATATTTTCAAATTGTTATCTACAAGGAAATTTATTAGCATTCATCTTCTCCTCCTAGTGAAGGGAAATGCATGTTAATTCTCTTCTACATTTACCACTTCAAACTGTATTCACTGTACAGTATATTAATTTGTCTTTCAGTGGAAAGATAAGTAAATGTGTTTGTAAAAATTGTTCATAATGATCAGTTCTTATTGTTTATACTGGTTATGTTAAAATATAAAGAAAGTCCTACCTAACACTTCTAAAATGTCATTCACCTGCAAATTCCATGACATTTTACATATATTAATCAATTAAGCATTAATATCCCAATTTTACAGTTAGTTACACTGAGGATAGCTTGAAAGGTTGGCTGTCTTGGTAAAACCACTCATGAGTGGGGATACCCAAGAATGATAATCACTTCTCCATATGTAATTAAAAATGAAACGTATTTTCCCTCTTGTAGAATGGAAAATATGAAAATAAAAGGCAAAATCAATGGACAAAAGTTTGGGCTCTTACAGGACTTCTGTCTTTTCTTGTGAAACAAACTATTGCTTTACAAACTTCATGGAGAGAGGTGAATATGTATGATCAAGAGATTTCTTCAAGAAGTTCCACAAGATGTGGTCCTGTAGAGCAAAGCAAAACCAGTGGCCCAGAAGTACAGCCCATACCAACCTTGCCTCTCCCCACCCCCAAGCCAGGCTAAGCACCTCACACTGAACAGAACTTCCACTTTCTACCATTTGGAGAGGTTTTTTTCAGATGGCTTCCTTAAAGTTAGTCCAGGCTACTTTATGCTTGTTTTAACAACAAAAATCAGTGTATCCAATTAACATCACCATATAGTGTCACATCATATTAACTCTATCCAATTTGCCAGTCTAATGCCACTAGAAAATAATTTTATTTCAATTTTATATTCTGACGTGCAAAATAAAGGTCGTCCTGTTTAACCTGTTGCTGAGGTACTGTAATTATCACTGATTACAAAATGGCAAACCAGTGTGTTTGCAGGTGCACATCCTAAATGTAACCCTTACCAGCAACTGTATAACTTTTCTGTATGCTTTTAGTACTAATATCTAGTACTCATCATTTACTGGTTTGTAAGTGCCTTCTTATTAATACCTAAACTTATAATCCTTTATTGCTTTTAGTCCTCTAACTTGATATGGAAACAACTGTGGGTTTCTCATTTTGTATGAGACTTCTGTATATTCTGCGTGGGTGAAGAAAAAATTGGCTACTTTGCTATATTGTGCTGCTACCATACCTCTCAAAGGGGTCAGCGACAAATTATGATCTCTTGGCATTCACTGCCTTGGAGGTTTTGCACCAAATGAGGCAGGGATGATATAGAGGTGATATCATTTAATCTTCATGTTCTATCCTCAAGACTGTCATCATGTCAATGAACTAAACAACAGAACCAAGAGTGTAGAGGCAAGCTCTGTTCTGGCACCTCATTTTTTTCTATGCCCAGCCTTGCATGCTTAATGTTCTTTTATTTGAGAGTCACTATGATTGTCACTGACATTCTGAACCAGATACTTAAGAGTATGTCTATAATGCCCTTGTAAAAGAAGAAAGCCTCAGCTCCAAGTCCTGTTTATGTGGAATGGGCTGATTTCCAAACCGGCTCCACAGCTGTCCTTTACCATCTCCAGCCATGGGCCATTCTAGTACTGTGCACATCTTGTAATCACTTAATCAATGCTTCATGTCTAACACGACCTCTCAGGTGTGCTCTGTAAAAGCAGTCTGACCCAATGTATGAGTTAGTGACAGCTCCCAGCATGCCAAAAACCTCTTAGGGGACACCTAGAGGACAGCCATAATGCTGTAGTGTCTGGCAGCCCCAGCTCCTTCAAGAGGGAAAAGCAGCATGGTATAAAGGAAGTCTGGAACACCAGTTTTCTGCTCCTGCACCGTCTGTATCAGCTAGAGCTTCCTGAGGCCATGCAGCCTGTCATCCACCCCACTGCAACAGATCTTCTGATGTTCTAGTGCCCACACTGAGGACAGGTAACTGGAGAAATCTGTAGCTGTTAAAGATATTTTTTTCCCCCCTGGGGTACTTCATAATATTCCACAAGCAAGCATACATAGGCCTTCTGGGAAGATACAAGGACACTACTGACATCTTTATCTTTTCACTAGGTAGCTTTCAGGGTTTTTCCTTCAAGATGCTCATCTCCATGGCCAGAAGCAACCATGTCAAGGTGCCACCAAATCACCTCTTCTTATGTGCTACTGAGAAACTTTTCCTCAGCACTGGTCTGGGCTACTTCCAGCAAGCCAGATCTTCTCAGGTCTCATTTCATACCTGTGTGTCCATACAACATCATAGTTTTGTTTAGTCATCAGTTAAAAGTCAGAAGGCTAAAAAATTAAAGGCCACATTACTTTCAGACAGATTTCTACAATGTGGTGTGAGACATAAAATATGCGGCGCATGTCTGATGGCACTAAAGGGACACACGAATATCCAAGGCCTTCTGGATATTAGTGTACCTCACATGAATAGAGAAATGAAACCCAGCATGATCCCAGTGCAGTACCCGATGAAGTGAACTGCCTGCTAAACCAGCCTCAAACTTTCTGTTAGCAGGAAGGAAATTATTTGTTCCAGGGGGAAGCCTAAAAGTGAGCAGTGTACGCAAGCAAAGCCTGAGAGTATCTTAAACTGACAGGGTAGGTACAGCCTCTGATAGGCTTGGCACACCTCAAAGTCATAGGAAAGCTGAAAAAAAGCTTTGTACCAGCCCCCAGCAGTGACAGTTCACCCTCCCTCAGAGCAGTCACGCTGGGTTCAGCACCACTGCAGCCCACAGTGTGCCTGAGCTATGCTCCTCCCTTCACTTGAGATATTTGTTCTCTCCATAAATCTCTATCATTTAAGGATTCCCCACTATTAAGGAAAACAGAGTTACCATTAAGGTTCCTCTCCAACTCATTGGCACCTCACAATTCACACACAGGGGTGAGGGGAGGGCTTTTTCACTTTGTAAGCAAGAAAAATCTGGTTTACTGTTTGACTTGAAGCAAGCAAAAGAGCTAAACTGCTTTTATACACATTTCTGTAATGCAAGACACTTGCAGTGCTTCAGGTATAATAAAAGCACTCAGGTTAGTTCAGTAATTTGCACAAGTCATTTAAGTTATGCTAGAAATGTATTATGACCAAAATGTTGTTACTAGAAACCAACACCCTGAAAAACACTAAGTACTGAGAAATTATTTTCTCTACTTTTATAAATTATCCTAGTGTTGTTCCTCGTCCATTACTGACAATAATACAATAATCACTGAGTGACAAGCATTATGCATTAAATGTATTTATGATAATTCAGATCTATTTGTAATAAACAGTGATATCATATATTCACTTAAGATTTAAAAATGTTAAAGTTGACAGCATACATATCAGAATATCATAGATTAGATTACAGTGGATATCTTCAAGCAATTTTATTTTATATGGAATAGAAGGGTGGAAGACTAAGCATTTTTAATCCAAAAACTGCTCACAACTGACCTAAACTGACAAAAATTGAGAACTTCATATCTGAACTTGTCACTTACAGGTGAATCAAAAATCCTTAGCAGAAAAAGGGCAAAGAATCAAAGTCATCCATAGTATTTGAGCAGAGGTAAAAAATTCAAATAACTTTACATTTGGAAGCTCAAACATGGAGCCAGTAACCACCGGCTACTGTCTAAAAGTCTGTATCAAAGATGTTGCCACTCTCCAGCTGTTAAATAATCTGTGAGCTGAATTCGTAGGCATCCCTATCGCAGAAGTCCCGTCACACGACTGATATTTTTGCAGAAACAACAGAGAGGATATGAATGAACTCTAATTATTCTGGCAAGGCAGAGGAGGACATTCTGCACTTCATTCTCTGGTGTCATCAATTTGATGTCTTTATAACTGTTAAATTAATTTTTCTGTACTTCAGGAGTCTGTTTCAGTTCTTAATCTTATAAGGATGAAATTCACCCTGCCTTTCAAGGCCTTAGGAAGTCCCCAGTGTAAGAGATCTTTTGATGTTCTAGTGCCCACACTGGGGACAGGTAACTGGAGAAATCTGTAGCTGTTAAAGATATTTTTTTCCCCCCTGGGGTACTTCATAATATTCCACAAGCAAGCATACATAGGCCTTCTGGGAAGATACAAGGGCACTACTGATAAACATTTGATCTGCCTAGAGACATGCAGCCAGGACTGTGTAAAAAATACCAAACCATCTTTAGCCCAACACTCCTCCAAGAGGTAGCACTTCCGTTGTGTGTGTATATACTACAAACATAAATATACCCTACCCTGGATTGGGTATTTTGGCATCCCATGATTATTTACTGTTCACTGTAAAAATGTCACTGCTTTCATTACTCCATAATAAATATATAAATAGAACTACAGACTGCCACAGGAAAGAACCATATTTCCTTTCAACTTTTCTCTCCGTTACACCAGGTTGCTCACCCAGAACTCAGCTGAACTAATCTTGTCCTTTGCTACTGCACATAACAAAGATTTTCATGGCATCCAAGTCACAGAAATTTCAAATGTTGGCCAAAAAATTCAAGATCAACTTATCTCCATATACACAACTGAGCTCCAGTTGTCTTTATTGCACAAATGATTTTAGAGGTATATTGAAAGGAGACAGTTTCAGCCAAGAATAACTTTTACCTTCATGATAAAGAGCCCATTACACTTCCACAGTTGTTTATAGGAGTGCTGTAATTAGAAATATACCCTTTCAAATGGGTATGTCTACTCTACATAGTTTTCACAATGAGTAACAAAAAATGATATCAGGTTCTTATTTTTTCTCCTTTGGTTTATGAATATTACTTATTACTAACCACAACAGATACAAATGGATACCAACAGTCCACAGAAAGTGAAGCACCTTTTTTAATTGGGTTGTTATGTTTACTGTTTTTCTTAAATATTATAATTTCAGTTCAACCATTCCTTTTTCTTATTAACATACTTTGATATTAAATATCCATAGTAAATATGAAGGTATCCCACTTAAATTTGGGACGTTCCAATACAGTTCATGTGGGAATGCGGAAATGAGACAATGGGTGATTACTGAACCAAAACAGCTGCTTACCAGTGTGCAATTGTTTTTCATACAGAAGTAAATGAGAAAATTTCATCTTTCAGTCCATGGAGAAAAGGTGCAAGCCCTACCTGAAGTAGCCACAATGCTATTATATTATCTCTGTCTTAGAACTATTCAACCAAAGAATACTCTTATACAGTGTTAATAAATTACATTTCAAAAATGGTGTTTTGCTAATTGATTTTACCCTTGTCTATTAACGATATTCAAACAAGACTACCAGTGCTATATAATAATAGCATTCGTACCTTTGTCCTACTAGCATAATTATTCATGATTTCAAGGTCATGGGTAAAAACACCATATTGTAAAAATATAAAGTAAACAATAAGAACATTAACTCCAAATATTATAGAAATATGAGGCAACTACTAATTCAAAGAACCAAACATGTCCTCATTACATGCATAAGTTGTATTACATCATTTCATTAATTTGAAAATCAGTGGAGGAATGAGAAACCTTGATGATGCATGTTTGTTTCTGCTGACTGAGTAATGCAAAACATAGAACTTGCAGCAGCACCAGCATATTTAATTCCGACAAGAAATCATGGCTTTCAAACAGCAATGAGATGATCCTCTTGATTTGACTATGCTATCATACAGCAAGTCACACCACATAATGTTGGGGCTTTTCTACAGGCTGTGTGAGATTATGTTCTTGTATTTTTATGCCATGGTAATGCACTAAAGCATTTACTGTCTTATCCTGATTACAGCTCTTTGTAATTGAAAACCAAATACTAGGACTCTGTTTTACAGATACAAAGACGCAAAATAGAGTTGAACACTGTTAATGGTAGACCTGGAAATGAAACTTAAGTGTCACTAAGTCTGTCTAGTCTCTGTTCTTCCATGGCCACAATTTAAGAAGTTTACTTGAACAGACTCATTTACTGTAAGGACTTGCATCTTTAATCTCTACCCATGACACTAAATGTAGTACATTTATCAGAGCTAGGAGTACCTGAATGAAACTGGTCAGGGGAAAAACCTCTTCACACTCTCATGCTACTGCCTACCCCGTCATCTGTTAAGGATATGAACTTTCTGTGAATGATGTAGAGAAAGAAGAAAGAAATCTGTTTGGGGTGGGGATTTTTTATGGGAAAGAAATTACATGAAGTGGAACACTCTGCTCAGTTAATGAAAAATAAAAAATAACAATTAGATGAAATAGCATGTGTGCTTAATCATTCTCAGCAAACATGCAAAACCCCCCTTAGAAAGTACATTGAATTTAGAAGAACAAGTTTTCATTGTTCAGGTGTTGAGAGTAGTGATCAAGAAGAAATGCTGCTACAGGCACTTGTTTGGCTAATGCTTTTCTTCTAAACATGGGAAATTTTGCAAGCAGAGTTTGTATCGTCCCTTTATAAGTAACCCTCGAAAGTTCTTTTTGACATCCTGTAAGTTTTTAACTAATCATGTAAGGTTTTTTCCCTCCCACCTTACTAGTGGCTCAGTCATTTCATCTCACTTGACCACAGGATAGAAGTGACTGTGTGTGCACTTTTAAGCTGAACTTATATTTTCTAATATTTTGCACGTTTTCTTACTATCTTTTCTTTCTTTACCTCCAGGTAAGCCACATAGCACAACAATGAGCAAAGAGGTAAGGCCCCAGTTGAAATGATGTAATGCTGAAAATTAAATTTACACACAAGTGTTCCGAGTCTGGGTCACAGCTGGGTCACTCCTCTGAGTGGGAGGCAATCCAGCAAGGAGCATTGGATAATGATTTCTCGAAGCTGAGGCCCCTTTCAAGAAATATAGCACAAAGCTTTACCTTGATATCTGAATCTAATCTGATTCAATGTGTGTAATTACTGGTATTTGTTGTGTGGTAGTAAGGAGTGATATTATTTTGTTATATGCTGTATTATGTCTCCTGTTCCTTTCAACCTACTAGCACCCAGAAATAAGCTTTCCAGTATCTGAACCCTTACCAAGAGATAGTGCTTTAGATAAGGACTGACTGGCTGAGGCTTTTTACAGAACACATATTGCTTAGAGTTGGGGGGATTAATTCTTTTTCTTGAACAAAGAATAGAGTTTGTCTTGGTCATTTTGGCACAGCTACATATGGCCAGAGCTATTTTTTCTTAGCTGTGTTTATCCACTGTGTTCATTTGCTTCCAGGTAGAGCTATCACACACCCCATCATAACCTTGAGATGAGCTTTTCTGTAATGGCTTCTGAGTGGGTTCCATCTCGGGATGTTAGGAAGTGCCTGCAGAACATCTCTGCTCACATACAACTACACAGGCCTTCCGGGGAGACACAGGCTCTTCTAAGCATTTCAGACTGGTGCAACAGGATTTGCAAAACATCTATGAGTCTTAAAAGCACAATCACATCAAAAGGTAAAGAAACCCATATAATTTCCTTCCGTTGTGCCAGTTGTCAGTCTCTTGCATGTTGCGTCGCCAATGATTTTGCACTCTACCTGCAAGGTTTCCTGCTGCCACCTGACAATTCTGCAGTCAGCCACAGGCTGACAACCACAGCACCAAGAGAGCGACTGTCAGGGCCATTTTGCATGAAGCACACGCAGCTCCTACCCAGCGAAGCCCTAATGTGTTGATTTACAGAGTCCTCTTGGCTGACATGGGAAAATGAGTCTGGTCATGGTTGATTTAACATTTTATGGGCAAAGAGTCAGCCTGCTATAGTAAGTTTGGACTAGTGCAAGTATTTTACACGTTCACACACAAGTCCACGGACAAAAATATTCAAGAGACTCTGTGGTTTTGATGCTCACATCCCTGGAGCTCTACTGAAAATAACATGAGTTTCAGTTAATTAAATACAAAGGTGTACGTTACGGGTCAGACCCTCAGGCTGAGTAAGCAGCTCCCGCTCTGAGGGCACAGCGGCCCGACGCAGGAGGAGCTCGGCCAAAGGCTGCGATGGGGCGCCGCGA
>VWZT01006521.1:733109-761806 GCA_013397055.1 Pachycephala philippinensis
AGCGTTTATTCCATTTTAATTAAAAATTAAAAAAAAAAAAACCCAAAGTTTTTTTTTTATTGTAACCCCAGGGCTCTCTTAAAAAATAATCAGACACAGTTGGTTTTTTTTTCCCTTTTCAGTAGAATTTGTTGGCACGAAATAGGAAAACTGAGAATCACTTAAATCTCTTTCCCTTTCTTAAAGAAGTTAAACTTTTTTTTAAAATGTTTTTACTGTGAAATATCTGTTTTTTAAAACTAGTTTTCAGATAGGAGACTTCTTTCTTTAGAAAGAAACAGGGAAGGCAAGGCTGTTTTGTAGAAGTGTAAGATGATTATCTGAAAGCTTTTTTTTTTTACAATGTAATGTATAACTATTCATCTCTTTCTAAAGGAGAAGTTCAGAAGTAATTAGGGAAGCGCTGTTTGAGCTCATCCAGTTATTTTCAATTTCTCTCTTCAGTTCGCACCGCAGCACAAAAGATCATCACGTTAAAAAAAAAAAAAAAATCGGACAGCTCTGAACACTCATTTTCTTTTAAAAAGGAAGGGACGGGGATAAAAAAAGAAAAGAAAGAGAAAAAAGAGAAGCCATCCGTTATCTGGGCCGAGTTTGCTCTTTACTGAAGTGCAGTGCCAAACTCGACGTGATACCGAGAGGGGCTGCCCCTGCCTGCGCCGCGTCTCTGCCTCCCCAGCCCGGGTTTCCTAGCGCCCAAGGGCCGCCGCCCAGCTCCGGCTCATCGTCCTGCATTCAGGTAGGAGCGGGGGCTGCGACGGAAAAGCCGGAGCAGCTACCGAAACTCAGGAAACTCTCGTTGCCGCCGATAGTCGGAAAAGCGATACCCAAATCCGTAAGAGCAATGCCAGCGAAGGGCTTTGCCCCGCGGTGTGCCAGGCGCTTGCAGGCGGCGGCTCAGGCGGAGGCGAGTACCTGCTGCCCCTCGCTCGGCCCCGCTCCCCCCGCTCCCGGCCGCCCTCGCCCCGGCCCCAGCGCGGCGCGCCGGCGGGGGGCAAAGTTGCAAGCGGCGACTTTGCTTGACAAATCACTGGGTTTTCTCTCTCGTTCTGGATTCCCCCCACAATATAATTACTGTTCAGAGTTTCCCGTGGTGCCCAGATGCTAATTAGTCTAATACATTTACTCCAGATAATTAGTGGAAGTTAGCGTTAATGTGCAAAGGCGAGAAAAGCAGCGAGCTACTGAAGCTCCGGCGGCCGCCCGGCCGTCCCGCACGGATCGCTCGCTGGGGCCGGGCCGGGACACATGCGGGGAGGCCGGTGCTGGGCCGCGCTGCGGCTCCTTCGGGACGCTGTCCGAAAGCGGCACGGGAAATGCTTTGCGTTTAACCAAATGTATTCCTCCCCACCCGCCTTAAATGGGAAAGGGACCTCTGCGTATCTCTGCTTTAGGGAACGTAAAACGAGCTCTCGTTATGAACCGATGAGTTAGAGAAAGGGAGGAGAGGGCACTGCTGTTGACGGCACCAAGTAAACTTTAGTAATAAAATAAGAAGCGGATACAAATACAGCAAGTAATAGAAAGACGGGCTTCTCGGGTCGGGGGTGATGGTGGCGGAGGATTCATCCAGCGAGCCCGAGAAAGGCAGAGCAAGCTCGCAGTCCTCTCTCTACGCCGCACGCCCCCCGCCCTCTCCCGCAGCCCGGCCAGATTGCCTGCCCCGCTTCGCTATTTTAACTACTCTTAATTTGAGGAAAATTACATTTCAGGCTCCATCTGGGTGTGCAAGCAACAATTACAGTTTTGCCGCGATTAAAACACACCACCATCGCCACGTTCCTCTCCTGCTTATGTGTTTTACAATTACGGATCTTTAACAGCTGCAGCTCAGACTTCGCTAGCCAAACCCCATCGCCCATCAGGTGTTTCAGGGGCGATTTAAAAAGAGTGAGGGAGGCATTTATGTCCTGGAACCCTAACCGCAGTTTTGGGGCTTTCAGCTCAGAAAAGTTACACACAAAGATTGCTGATGCAAGTGGTGAAATGAACACTTATTGCTATTATTACTGTTTTGCTCAGATACTGTCCCCGGGATTAAAGAAAAATTAAAACACCTTATTTTATATGTAGAGTGGTGACAAGTAGGTCTCTCTTACAGGCTTGTTAAGTATATGACCTGGCAAGTGCCACCTAGGATTTTGATATTAATCTATGAAATTCGCCTTTTTTTCTAATAGAGATTGACTTATGGACATTAATGTTTTTAGGTAAAAGGACTGCATTTGTTATTCCTCACCACCCCCCCTCCCGTTCTTACTAACTGGATGGGTTGGGGATTTGACAGCAGCCGCTGGTCCATGCCACCGAACTAAAATAATTTCACAGTGAAAAACCAGCTTGAGAGGACAAGCAACAGAAGGGCAAAACCCATCAAAACCCGAAACTGTGATCAATCTGACCAGAGTCAGGCATACATTAGTTTAAATTAAACAGTTTTGTCTTTCTCACAAATCTTTTTTGAACATTAAAGATAAACTCATGTAATATTTAAATCAACTCTTGTCAGATGCTAAGTGCAACTGAAGAACCAAAATAAAAATTAATGCGTTTCCATCCGCTCTCAAAAGCTTACTCTGGATGCCACTTCGACAAAATACTTCTGATAAGCAACGCTTAGAAAAGAAGGGTCCTGTTTATCTTATCTATGGGGAAATGTAATTAAGGTAGTTTTATGAAACAATAAAACACCAGACTCCACAGACAGCAAAGGAGTCTCTGCAATATATCTGAGCCTAGATGGGCGTATGTGTCTTGGCTTATGTGCACAAGCCCACACCAAACACGTGCACGTACATATGCTTGCCTGGTTTTAGAATGCAAAATGTATGCTAGAACTAAAATACAAGGATACCTTTATTACGGCAAGATTTCCCTCAGTGATAAGTGACTCCATTTTCTAAGACCGGAAATTCACCCACTGCCCTTTCACCACCTTTTAACCACCCTCAGAGCAGCCAGCAAGGTACACGCAGTGCTGTGACTGTGGCTGACCCTCCTCTCTCTAATTCGAGGTTTGTAATGATCTACCCACACCTACAGCCGAAATCACCCAGGCAAAGGGAATTCCGAAAGACCCGAACTTCTCGAAACAAAAGTAAATGTGCATTCCTATTCTGTAAAAACATTGATCAAACTTCATTCTTCCATACTTAGAAAAGATGGAGTGCAATGCTGCCTTGCTTTAATACTGTTGGCTCTCATTACAGGCTTTCAATAGACCACAGTTTAGGGTTTTTTTGTGGTCGTTGTTTTTTGGTTTTGGGTTTTTGTTGGGTTGGTGGGTTTTTTCCTTGTTTTGGTTTTTTTTCTAATTTTTTTGTGTGTTTTCTTTTGTTGTTTTTCGGGCTTTTTGTTTGTTTGGTTTTTGGTGNTTTTTTTAAAGGAACGAATCTGAAGTGGAAAATCTCTGGAGTTACCAGCATCAAATCTCCTTTCTATATAGATTTTTGGGTATAATTTCGGACATTTCTAACCCCGTGTTGAAACACCCCGCCACCCCTGATTCTTTCTGCACCATGAAGCACAGCCCGCACTGCTTCACGAACAGACCTGAGACAGGCAAGCAACCGGTTCTGATCAGAGGTGTCTAATCCCTGCTAAATCTCTTTCTCAGCTCACTCCTGGAAAATTCGGGACAGACTACCTTTACTTTTTTAAGGTAAAATTTTGTTGCGATGAAGCACAGAGGTGTCAGAATAAAAAAGACCGACCCTGAGTCTGTGTGCTCTCACCTCTTCGGAGGTGGAATGCTTTGGCAGCAAAGACGTGGTTGAAATTTGAGCAGATTACACATTTGAGCTTGTGCATAAATGCGAAAAGACTGTCCTAATGCTGGATATTTCTCCATCAACATCAACCAGGTGCTGCTGTTGCAAAAATCCCACCTCCGGCTGCTTGCTCTGTGCGTGTGTGCCCGCACAGCGATGCACAGACTTTGTTCTCTCTTCATGTCTGAAATTCATCAACTACTCCCCCCTGTTCCCAGCCCCCCATCCCCTACTTGAAAAAATGTGAATCCGCTCAGGCTTTGAATGTTGTAAGAAGCCTTGTGTGTGTATTTTTTTTTTTTTTTTTTTTTTAATCTTCAAATGAATTAAAGACAACCTGACAATGCTGTCATCTGTCTTCAACGTCACATCAAGGCAAGAAATAATGATAACAGAGCAGCAGAAGGACGCCCACTGAAACCTGGAGGATATATATACACATATATATACACACACACATATATGCCTTGAAACAGTTTGAAAGAGAACAAAATTAGATTACCGCTCTTAGGCTATCGCGGTAAGAACGTGTGGGATTTTGCGTGTGCGTGTGTATAAGTGGTTCATCTTTCCTGCCTTATTTTGTGAAGCGCGTGCTACTCGATCCAAACCACTTCTGTGGGATGGGACAAGAAGACGAGCAGGCACATTCCTCGTTCCCAAACTACCACGACCAATGGAAGCACAAAAATATCTCCCCTCCCCCTCCATCGTTTCAGGTTCACGTTCCAGTTAATAACAAACGTTACTGCTCTCCTGAGGCGCAGGCCAGAGCGGGCACGCTTTACGCGGAGGCCCAGGCGGGCACGTTACGCGCAGCTGCCCGGCGGAAGAGGAGCTGCTCCCGGGAGGAAGAGCGAGGAGCGGCTCCCCGGGAGGAAGAGCGAGGAGCGGCTCCCGGGAGGAAGAGCGAGGAGCGGCTCCCCTTTGTCCGCGCGGGCCCGTGTCGCTCCCGGCCGCCAGGCGGCGCTGCGGGCCCCGGCGGAGCGCAGGGCAGCGGCAGCGCCCGGAGCCGGGGCCCGGCCGGGACCCCACGGACATCGGGCACTGGGAATCGCCCCCAGTCCCGGAGGGCAGCATGGCAGCACGAATGGATTTGCCCAGATAAAAACAGATAGGCCGGACTAAAAAAAAACCCGTGGTGGTTGGGTTTGGGTTTGTTGTTTTGTTTTTTTTTTGTTTTTTTTTTAATCACGCTTGTAATCTCATTCGCTCTGAAGGGTAAATAAACTGCAGTTGTATGAAAAACAATTGGTGCTACATGTGTTCATAACAGATGGGATCTTATCACAGTTTAACTGTAATAAATTCTGACTTCTGGAAATTGTAATCTCTACTCCATGCTGGATGTGTCTTTTCTACTGTAATAACAGGGCTACAAACTCTTGAGAGCAAGCAGAAAAGTTTTCGGTGCTAGCGTTGCTCAAGAGCCAGGGCATGCTCCTGTAGCCTCTTCCCAACCGCGGCTCTTTCAAAGTTTGCGTGAAAACGCATCTGAAAATCAAAAGGGAGCGAAAAGCCCGGCGCATAGGGAGACAAACAGCTGATCCTTCCCCCGCTGGGTAACATTATTTACTAAGGCCAGCGATAATAGTCCTTAAAACACATGCAGAAAACCTAAGAACGAGCTCTCTGTGTGGAGAAGCCCTGGCAAATGACAGATCACGCTTTGCTTTGTGAAGAGAGAAAATGTGAGAAGAAACCGAGCCCCCGAGGAAGGGGGAACCAAACTTTAGATTAATCCCCCTGCGCTTCAGCTCACAAAATTAAAAAATAAATTTGAATAACCACTGAAAGGCTAAAATTATAATAATAAATTGTCCATATTCACTGAGGCTGCGGGACTAATTATTTTCACCATCTCGGCTTCCCATTGCTGTTTATCAAGTCGCAGGATAAATGCTTGTAAATCCGTTACATTTCCATAAATCCTTTCGCCACTTTCTTTTTGGCCAATGCTTTTGCAACATTAATTGATTTTATTGCACTTTCTGAAGTCACTGTTTATTAAACTCAAGCAACTTCCCTCTGAAAGCGTTGGGTTTTTCCATCGACATACCAAACCCGTGAACGGGAATTACTGAGGCTACTATAGGATCTAGTCGCTTCCCCCGCCCCCGCTGTGATCTTGATGGCAAATGCGAACTGCAAATTACAAGTTTCTAATAATCTACGCGGTTACAGAAAACAGCCCCTTTATCGCTGGTGAAAAATTAGTCTAGATCCAAACAACACCTTTCTCCATTGTTTTTAAACGGGGGGAGGCATGAAATGCTACTGGGCGATGGAGATCTAACACACTAAGAAACGCTCTGCGAGTCTTTTACGTTACTGCGTGGACAGCAGTTATTTTTAGAAAAGGATTTTCGATGTGTAACTAGAAGTCCAGTGCGATTTAGAAATGAGTACACAGGCTCCAGGTTTCTCAAACCCTTCTCCCTTTTTCTTCAATCAGCTTAAGAAAACTGGACCAAACCAGCCTGAAACTGATAAATGATTTCTCACTTAATACCAGCTGATTTCCAGTTCCTTTACCTGTCACGCTAGCCCCGTGATCATTATTTAAAAGCTAACGCCGGTGTTCAGAGGGCTCTCGCTCCGTCCCACGCTGCGCCCAGGCACCCTCGGCAGCGAGCCCCCTCCTCTCCCCGGCGGGTGAGCCTTCGCACAGCCATTGCCATCCGTTTCCATCAGACCTAACGAGGCAGCGTCCCCGCCATCTGCGGGTGCTACGGAGTCACCTCGAGGTACTTCAGTGACGCAAGAGTCTTGTAAAACGCAGAGGGATAATTACTACAGATCACAGAAGACATGCAGAACAGCCTGTTTTAGGTAGGACAGCATAATGCCAGTAATCATGAACGTACCCTTCGTATTACAGGTTCAGCGTTTGTACCCTATCCTTGGCTCGCTCAGCCTTTTTAGTCACGTAAGCTGCTACCCACGAAGACGTTTTGCAAAGGTGAACGCATCAGTTGTTAGTGATGCGGTCATTACTTACACTGGGAGGAGGAGGGGTAGGATAGGGAAAGAAAGACAGGGAGCTGCCCCCTGCCTGCGCCTGACCCCCGCGGGCGGCGGGCGAGCAGGGCAGGGCTCAGGGTCCCCCCGCCCCGGGCCAGCCCCCGGGACCTGCTGCGGCGCCGCCGCGGGGCCCCCCGTTCGAGATGAGGTACGAGAGAAAGGCCGGAGCATCTCCCTGCCTTCCTTCCGCGTGGGACGCGATGGGGCAGCGCTGCGGCTCGGCGCCCTGCCGGCACGACCGGGAGAGGCCCTTCGGCTTTTTCACGGCAAAGCGTCCTGTTTGGAAAAGGCCACCTCTGCAGCTCATCCACTGCCACAGCTTTAGAGGGGTCGGTTCAGCTGGGACTGGGACACACAGCTCACGTGTGAGGACTCACACTCTGTTCAAGAGAAGTGATCCCACCACTGGCACCCTTTCAGCCATCACAAGATCTAAAACTGCAGCTGCAATGTCATGGTTTAGTTTCACTGAAGTTAGTAAGCATCAGCCCAGATTCTCAAGCACACCAATCTATCTTACAGTTGCGGGGAAACATCTCCCCTCTCCTACAGTTCACAGCCCTTAATCTTCTCTTTGTGGAGATGTGGTTTTTTCCTACCAGGAAAGATCAACTTCTACCATCATCTGCTGCATTCTTTCTCCATGCTTGAAGGACTTGTCTTTGAGGCAGAGGAATATGCATCAATTCCCTCATCTGAGAGATTTCAAACCCACAATCCTCACTTCTTATTAGGGTTCTGCAGTCACCTGGCTATTCTACTGTGGGAAAAAATCTTCATTCTCTCCTTTGAAGGCATTTCACTTTGCATAAAAGTGCACTGAGCCAGAGGGAAAGAGAAGGAGTTAACAAGGCTATGGTTATGGTGCTTACCAAAGCCCTGAGCTTGGGTGTCCCAGTCAGTGCTCAGATCTAATCATATTCCTACCCACTCTCTTTGCCCAAGAAAAAGCTTTAAACATTCTGTACAGAAGAGGTAACATTTGCAACATGCCTTTTTCACCCTAGATGGTAATTGGAAGAGATGAGTCTCCTATCCTACTCCACTCAAGTGGAATAGGAAAAAATCCAAATCTGCAGCCACCAAGTTATTAGATAAATAGCTAACTGAATAGGCACCTGTAAGTCATCATTTTTTTAAAGTAGAAACCACCATGGCATGTTAGGTGACAGCAAGCTTTGCCTGTTAAGGCTTTAGTAAAACGTAAGGTTTCCCACTGCATGTACCAATTATAGAGCAAAAAAACCTGGTTCTTGTCGTAGAGTTCCCAGCTGTGCAAGTAAAAATATTTCTCCTCTTTGGCCTGTATTTTTGTTACTTTGTCCCACCCTGTATGGAACCACTGATGACCATCCCCACTACCCTGCTCACCACTGCCTAGATCAGGCTACCACAGAAATTCACTGATGGAGACCAAGACAAACCCAGTCAAAATCTTACTTGTCCCTACATATTTTTACAACAAGATTTAGTTAATTTTGTCAACTTCTAAAGAAGAAAATAATTGCTTTATAACCAGTTTCCATAATGAAATACTTGATCTCATGAGTCTGAGAACATTCATAAGATATTTTTTTTTCCTACTTCCCCTTCCAATTCCCCTTTTTTTGCAAGACTACAATTTCCTTAAATATATATTGCACCAGCAGGCCCAAGGAATGTGTTCCAGATAAAACAGATGAGTATAAATAAGTGTGGGGGTTTTTTTGTTTTGGTTTTATTTACTTATTTAAGAAGGATCAGCTGCTAAATACATTTCAGTAGAGGTGTCAAGTATTTTATGAAGAGAGCTGATCACATTTATAATTATGGTCTTCAGGCTGACTTTATGGAGTTAGGGTAAAATGTTATGTTTGATCAAAAGCAGATATCCTACATATATCAATAGGTTTATAGAAAGATTGAGAAAGGAATTTAGACCAGATGCAGCAACTAATTTTTCTAGTTTAACTGTGTAATTTGCTTGAGAAACAAATGGTTGTTTCTGTATTTACAAAACAGGTACTGACAAATTCTCTGAGAAAACTGGCTACTCATAGTGCCACAATCTCATTTTAGAGTTAAATAAACTGGGAAAATGTTATAGCAGGTCTTACCTCCTCAATGAACAGTTAACACTTTCAATACTATTTTAATGTACCTATTTCTAAAGTAACTGAGTAAAAATGGTACAATTTCCTGCATGTAGATACTATTAAAGTGAGCAAAAATACTGCTTAACTCTACCCCTACTGATAGTTATACCAGTATAGTTTAATCCCTATTAGAGAAGGTACTTGTGAATCATCATAGCTGTGTATAAACCAGGTCACAGGTTATGAAAAAAGCTAACTCTGTAAGGGAGAAAATATTCATTCTAACTAAAACACTTAAACTTGTATAAACAGTGTTCCACATGGTCAATTGTGTTTGCTGGTTAATGGGATTGTGTCAATTTACATTTATACATTTAAGCTATTAAAACTTGCACGCACCTTAAGCCCACAATGCAATGTGAAATTCTAGTCAGCCTGAAATCAGTAGAAGTTTTCTAGCAATTCTGAGAAAGGCAGGATTTCTCCTGGGACAAAAGAAGCCCTAAAGCTTACAAATTCTAATTTTAAACATAAGAACATGTAACACAGTCGTACAATTCATGACAATTGGGCAAAGGGCTTGGGAATACCTTGGAGCAAACTATGGGAATTTTGGTTTTCTCTCTGTGATGAGAAGGTTTAGAGGCCAAAATCTGAAGAGGCCATGCAAGGTACATCCATGTAAATAGGTAAGAAAGAAAACATTGAACACCTATACAGAGAAGAGCAGGTTTTAGCCGTTGTATCACAGACACAGTCAATTTGGAACTGATGCCTGTCAAAATAATAAGAGCATGGGGAGTTTAATCAGCACATCTGTCTGACCAGTCTTCTCATGTTTTAACTCAAGAAATTGTTTCATTTCAGTGATGGGTGAGATGTGTGCATTTTTACTTTTTGTATGTTGTTTACACAAAAAGAGTCTTGTCCAGGTCTTTTGCCAAGAAAATAATAGAAAAATACTTTTAACTTAACTGAAAAACCCCTTAAATTCCTATATATTCATAAGAAAATAAGGGACTGAAACGTTCTACAAGTTTGGTTGGTCATTTATGCAGAGCACCTCTGAAAATATCTACATCAGTTCTGATAGCTAATAATCTTGGATGAAGCAAACCAATAAAAATTAATTATTGCATAAGTAATTTAAGTCAGCTTTTGTATGCATAGATACACAGCCTAGTTTACACACTAACCTGAGTACTAGAAGAATAATGTAGTGAGTTGTGCATCCCCATCTTGAAAATAATTATTGCATAACCATGTCATTTCATCAGCTATTAAATGGTAAACTCATTTGTGCAACACTTTTCCAGTTTTTTTTTTTGTATTGCAGACATTAAAATGAGGACAGGCATATTTCTGTGAAGTCTCTTTTGATGTATTTTGTAATAGTTTCCTTTTATCTGTTCTAAAGCCCACAACACCTTTTTTTTTTTCTTTCCCCAGAATTAAACTATCCTCTCCACACCCACATCACAAGCTGTCCTTAGGAATGCAAGTACATACAATCCTGGAAGTGTAATAATCACCATCTTGCTCATTACCTGGGACCTCCAGGGCTGACTCACAAACCTTTACACCTCGAGTTAAATACCCTAGCAAGCAGCTGTAGCATATTCATATCCGCTGCTGGCCAGATGCAGCCACAGAGAGGGATGCCTAGCACAGTGAACAGTGGGTTACATATGCATACCTACTCAAAAGCAAGTTAAAGATTGGCTAGAGACTAATCCATTTTATAGGCTCAGAAATTGATTTTCAGAGAAGCTGAACTACAGGTACTCAAGTCTGTTAAAAAAAAAAAAATCAGCCTAACTCTGGTGGTACTATTAGCAGGGTTCACTGCAGCATAGGAAAGCATGGGAAACATTACCTCAGAGTCTGGTATTCCCTAAGTCTGGGTCCATTGTGTGCAGCATGACACAGTTACTCTTTTCCTGGAGTGGTGGCTAAGGGCATTTGCTTATAACCACAAAATTAGGGACAAAATGGACTGTAAATGCTATCCATAGCAGTAACATTCAGTTATTTTTGGCTGCAATGTACAAAACACTCAATCAAATCCTCATCAGAACAGTAAGAGGTGACAAGACATTATGTCTATATTACTGATAAGTAGTGAGAATAGTGGAAATTAGCCAGTTGTAGAAATCAGCTCTGGACCAAGTCAGACAAAACTGGTGTAAGTTAAACAGGAAAACAAACTAAGTAAGTGGGTCTCTAAATGTTTAAATTTCAGAGAGGCAAACTCTGGTGTAGTTACATCAGCTGGACTGTGGAGCTAATAGATTGAATAGGGAGCAAAGTCTTACTAATACTTCACATAAAGAATGTTTAAATAGTCAAGAATCTACGTTCCAAACACAGTAAAAAGAAACCCAGAAGAAGGTACTCCAGGCCTAACTGGATGCACTACCACCCCAAGAAGTGTTAGATGTAAGAAGAAAACCAGAAGAAACTCACAGGGAAAAACACTTGTGTGTGCTCATTGGTCCTTAACTGAGAAGCATGGGGTAAAGTGAGAACTGCCAAGAGAGGAGCTATCCTAGGCTTTGCAAAGGATATTAAAATAGACAATTTTTTTTTTTTTTAGTTACATAAATGAAAGAAAGAAACTAATGCAGTAAAGATTAAGGATAATACAGGCATGTCCCAACCTCAAATTGATATGTTGTATTCATTTAAAGGAGAAGGACAATACAGATCATGGGGTGAAAGGGAAACAAACAACTGATAGGAATGATACTAGAGAATAAAAATCAGGCAAAGTGAAAAAAAAATCAAATTTGGTGTAGCTCCAAACTATAGGAGTCTAGTTAATCTCCACTTTAACTCAGAACTCTAAAATTTGAGACCACAACAGCAACAAGGACTTTCTACCAAACTTAAACAAAATAAAACTGACACAAACCAAACAAAGACTATTATAAGAATTGAAATATGATGTCTGACATTGATATCTTTTCATTTTGCTTCCAGTAATAGCCAAAACTTTACAACAGCAAGTTGAAAGCAACAATGTACAGAAAGTAAATAAAAATATTAGAGAGATATAGCCTAGGATTATTGAAAGGAGATGACAGCACATTAAACGTCCTCTGATTTAAAAACAAACCTCAAATCTCAGTATTATGTGCTAAAAAAGCATAAATGCTATAATTCCTCAATATTAATAGGATGACTGCTAAAAGGCAATGATTGTGGATCACCCTGTATGGCAGCTGGTGCAACTTCCAACAGAGCCAAGGAAGAGCAACAGCATTGTGTAAAGGTCTGGGAAGAGCTCACCTGAAATACTGCATTCAATCTAGCCAACTGCACTCAACAGACTGACCGGAATTAGCGCAGGTAGAGGAGGACTGCTAGGTGGATGAGCGCAACGGAAAGCTTATCTTATAAAATGAGATTAAACAAGCTTGATTTATTTAGTCTACTATAGCAAAAGCTGAGAGAGGACAGGATCGCTGTCTAACTTTTAGTTAAAAAGCTGAGAGAAAAAAAAACTTAAAAGAGGATTTTGGCATGAGTCCAAATGGACTTTAACTGGCCATGAATTTTTTTAAAGTGTATGGTGGTAGCTCATTGTTTTTGACTTTATCCTAAGTCAGTTCCAATGGCAAATGGCTCACCAGCAATGTTGTAAAGCAATCACATGCTGTAACAGCCGTCCTCTGGGAATAGTGGGAATAAACCACACAAGTGTTGTTAAGATAGAGTACAACACACTTCAAAAACAAATTATCCAATGTGACGGCTGCAGTAGGGAGGGGAGGACTCAGCAACCCAGAGAGTGCTGTCCTGTTCCAAAGCCTTGCACAATGGAGGAGCTGGTAGACAGGACTAAATCTACCATGATTAAATAACATTTTTATAACGCAAAGAACTGTATAACAGCAATGACTAGGTAAACAATAGTATAAAGGCTGTCTATTTTTCCTTCTCAAACTTAAAAACCCCTAGCTTGTTATTTAACAACAGAAGAAGGTCGCAAAACAATGATGTAGAGACAACCACACTACACTTAAAAGAGTTGCAGAATTCCCTTCTGAAGTGGAAAGCCGTTATGACAGAACTTACTTTTTCCTGTGGCAAACAAGTTATTAACAAAACCCACAGAATCTTAAGTCAAACACATCAAGTTTTAAATTTTTGAACAAAATAAACCTCCCAAAAAGAATTCTTCCTTAAAATGAAATACCATACTGCGAGATACATAAATAACAAACAACGTAAAGGCTACTCCCATATAAAAATTCAAATCCTTTGTTTTAAATGAAAACAGATCTTTACGAAGTAAGTTTACTTTCAATAGCAAAGGGAATAGCATTCGAACCAACGAAGACTTAAGTAGATGATGATTTGTAAAGGGATTTTTCTTGAGATATACTTCAAAAATCTCCAAAAGAAGTCAATGTAATGGCAAGCATCGCTCAGCGAGAAAAGCAGTAATGGAATTTCAGCTGAGGCACTGACGTGCTCGCAGTCCCGGCCCGTGCTGCTGCTGCTGCTCCCGCGCAGGGTCCTTCCCGCAGGGCCCGTGCCAGGGAGAGCCGAGAGCCGGGCAGCACCGGCCCCTCACGGCCCTTCTTGCTCCAAGGACACCGTGCCTGCTGCTTCCATCCTGCCCAGCAGCCAAACGCCGGCTTCGCGGCCCAGAGCGCCCCAGCAGCCACTCCGGCCTGCGCCTGGGGCACGGAGCCCGCTGTGACGAGGGCTGATCAGCCCCAGGTGAGCAAGTCAAAGCGCACAGGTTCTCTCCCTTTGCCCAATTAGTGTTACTCAGTGCCCGTACCGGGATGCAGCTGGTGACTGCGGAGATTCCTGTGGGGCAGCTGTAAAGTCTGGGAGATGCCTGCAGTGCCTCCATCCAGGCTGGGTTTCCTCCCACCTGTGACCGGGAGGGGACATGCACATTGTCCCCTGCTCCGGAAGCCCTGGCTGATGCCTCACGTGCCTTTGGGCCCTCACTGCTGAGGGGACGTGTGAGGGAACCTTCTAGAAACCCCGGCGGTGACAGTGAGTCAGGGTTCATGATATTTAAAGAACAAAAACATATCTCAAAAATGAAGAACTCTCTTCACTGGAAATCTAGAATGATCTACCCAGTGAGAAAACCAACTGGTCTTGGGCTTCTGATTCTGAAAAAATGTTGTCACTGAATGTTTGTGTAATGCCTGATATCTACAGTCTGCTGTGACATTAAACAAGGATGCAGACTCCTGTCCGTAGATCTAAACTATAAAAGTGATAACAGAACTGATCTCTTCCTTCCAGTCTGCTGGGGGAAACACCAGGGGGAAAAAACACCTGATCCATCTTCATGGGCTTTTCAGGAGTTGCTCTCTGCTGAGAATACAGCTGGGGGGAGTTCACATTAAACATGCCTGAACAGCCAGCACCATGTAATTTCTTATGGGCTAGAAAGTAGCCGTATAGTGACAAATTTTAGGTGCAACTGAATTAAAAGCTACACTTATTTACTCATTAAAAAGATGCTAATAAGGCCATTCAGTCTGTACTTGAATTGTTAAAACCTGTATTAGAGAAGAATATTAAAGTGGAGCTACAAGAACTACACAAAGTAGAAAACTAACTATTTTAAGTACATATTAAGAGTTCCAACTGATATTTTACATTGTGAGCAGCAGGTCCCAGTTGTATACATTCATTAATCTTGTCCCTTCCTTGAAATGTATAGCTTGCTATTTTGCTTTTCTTAAAAGTAACCAGAGCTAAAATCAGTAACACAGATAAATGATAGAAATATAACAGTGGAAGTTCTGGGGCTTGGACATGAATGTTTTATTAAGGCTTTGAGACAGTACTTGTGACAGAATTAGGCAAACACAGGTGACAAACACAAGCATGAAGAAAAGAAAGTCTTTATGGTTAAAGGTCTAATATGTAGGAGTTTTTTACTGAACTAGAACAAAGATTCATTTCCTTCCCCTTCCCCCCCTTCCCAAAGAAAAGCAACTCAGCTTTCTTCTCCTGGACTCATATATAAAGTTGATGGAGCACTGTCACACTCAAAAACTTCCTTTTGGAAAAAAAACCTCTTTCTTTTTGGCAAACAAGGGAAGAAAAAACATTTCATTCTCTCCATAGCATTTATTAGTTTGCTAATGACATTGAACACAAAATATGAAGGATATGCAGTTTGTAACACCTCCAAAGGACACAGAAATAGTAGGCTAATAAGGGTGGGAGTTTGTAAGAGCTTTGCCTACTTCACAAACAAATGTGATGTTTTCAGATCTGTCAGCTGCATTTAGTAACAGAGATACAGATTTTCTGTAAATGCAAGCAGAGAGAGACTGACAATTCATCTACGTACAGAGTTGTGGTGATTTGACTGAGGGCTTGACTGCACATAGGATTATTCAAGAATAAAAGCAGCATTCTTACTGAATAACTGTCTCCTGCAGACATGTTTGTTCTAGAATACAAACTAGAATAAATTATGTATGTGTTAAGCTTCTATATGTAGAATAATTTTGTAGGGCCATGGCAATTACATTCAGATCCTGCCTCAGCCTGAAACAGTTTTCAAGTAGAGTAATTTCTTAAACTTGAATTTTTGAAAATTTCTTCATTCAAAATTCTGGGAATCCCTTCCAGGATTTTTTTTTCTTTTGAAACTAATTTGTCTTAGTTTGACTGAGAACAGGTTTTAAATACATGAGATCACTGTAGATTTCCTGTACTTTTCTTGCAAATTTCATGTAATCTGAAGTCTTACCTGAGCTCAAGACTCTGAAATCTGGATTTATGTGTGGCTTGAACTCATGTCCTATCATTCAAGGGATATTCTGACTTGACAGTCTTCCAGTATCAGTTCCACAGTTCCCTAGAGTGAGGATTTCTGGCCCTTCTGTTTACTTATTCCCACACTCGTTCTCTGTATAAGACAGCACATATTCCAGCTGCCTGTGCATCAGCAGTCTCTGGTCAGATGTCTCTATGAAGTGCTAGGAGGATGGAGAATCACACGAGTTCCAATTGCCTTCTGGTGTGAATAGAGCAGAAAGTGCCATTTCAGGAGGGACATCCACAACTGTAGTCGGCAAAAGTTTGTACAAGAAACTGCAAAAGATATGGTAAAATAAATTACTAGTCTTTAGATTGAAAGAACTAAAAATCTCAGTATCGAATTCTGCATGATAAAGAGACCAAAGCAGTTCTAAAATGTATCTATTTCCTGTCTCTGTTGAAAGGACTATGAATGTCCTACCTTCTCCTTCCTCACCTCTCAATCAGCGTGGAAGTTGCAGTGAAAAGTCTTTAACAGCACTGTGAATTTTAGGACATAAAAGGAATGATCCAAGGCAGAACTAGGGAATCTAGACCAAGTGATCTATACATTAGAGGGTTTTCTGGAACGTGACTCACAGAATCATTGTTTATGGTGTACCACAATATGAAATACCTTAACTTCATGAGGGAAGAAGACATTCTGCTTCCTTGGCACCACTCTTCTTATCATAACCCATAGCCCACTGAGTTAAAGTGGGCCCAGATGGCTGCAAATCAATGTTTTTAAAATCAGCTTATTATTTCTAGCTATACTTGAATTGATTACTTAAAAAAATAAAAAAAAAAATTAAAAATCAAAGCTGAAGTTATAGTACAAATGTGTACATACTTCATACACTTCCACTGTACAATTTTGTCTTGCTGCTATACTGCTAAATGTTTCAGTAGTGCTATCCTTATGGCATAATCTATGCTGTGTCACAGTGGGTTAAATTAAATCTTAAATTAAGAAATTCCTTAGTGTCTTGCACCGCTGGCCTTTCCCTTTTCAGAGGGGAAAAATGGAGGTAATATCTTTAGTAAAACATAAACACAATTTTAATATTTCTCCACTACTAATTGTTAATGCTTGAGAATTTTTTAAAGAGGAAAAAGTCAAGACATCTGAAGGTTCTGTGCAGGTCAAGCATGGCTTGTTCTGTAGAGTCCCCTCCTATAACTAATCTGCTAAGCAGACAGCAGCAATGGAAAATCCTTTTAGTATAGGTGCTGTCCAGCTACAGAATTGCAAAACCTTAGGTATAGGGATTAGCATTATTTTAGGAATGATGGAGGGAAGCCTGCATCCAAGGCTTTGCTAATCTGAAAGAGTAATAATGTGTCAGGCTTTTAGTCTGATCCTCTTGTGCAATAGTCACATCTGACAGTATTTTGGGTTTAGGTGTCTTAAATCTACAATAATTACTAGTCTGTCTGTGAGTTAGTAAACTGGCCTGAAACAGCTTTTGGACAAGTGAATGATCAGAGATGAAATAAAGAAATATTAATTACATAAAATCATCAACTTTTGGCCTTGCAAGCTGCTTAGTAGTAGAAGGACTTTTTCTGTCTTTCCAAGGATAAAAAAACCTCTTTGTTCTCTCCTTACTTTGCTGGGGCTTTGTACCTTAGGTAGGTCTGAGACAAACACCCAGATTAATGTAGAGCACATGGGGAAACAACAGGGACCTTTTCCTTGGATGACCTATGACAAGAAATGCCTTAAGACTCGTAATGCAGATTGAACCAGCACCTCTCATTCAGCAAAAAACTGAGAACTGTAAAAGAGAAAGAGAGAAGTGAGGAAACGGGGAGGAAAATGCAGCCCTTTTGTTCTCTGATGCCGAGCCAGAGATGACTGAGCAGAATTGATGGCAGCAGGAGGATTACCATAGTGCCCCACTAACTCAAGTGGCTGACCCCTGCTCTAACATCTCCGGGTACCTGTGGGCAGTGCTTCACACTCACAGCCATGCAGGGACTGACAGGTGAGGAACAAGTCCAGGAACTTGTACAGCAAACATCTATTCCTGCTTCTCACTAATTCCCATGCAACCACTCAACTCTCCACTACCCCTAACAGTCAGACTGTCTTGCTGGTTATTAATGTTCCTTTAACACATACCTTTTCAACTTTGTCATTTACTACTGGCAGAAGGGATTCTTGTAATGTTTTTCATTACAGTATTTGGTATTTCAATATGTCTTTATTATTAATAAATTGGTTTAATTGTAAAATATGTTAAGGTGAAAGTTCATGGGGAAAAAGGAAGGGTCATGAAGTTATACCAGAAAACTTACATAATGTCCAAACTATTTTATAATGTTAGGAAAAAAACCCCAGTAAATAAACAATATGCTACAAGAGCACAGTACTTTCCCTTATTATTCCTTCATACAGGTTACCACTCATTGTGGAGATGGGACACACAGCCCTGCAAGGATTACACATCCTTTTTTCAGTGGTGGCAGATGCTTTCTCCTTGCCAGTACTGAACATTTTCTTAGTCATAATTTTGACTCTGCATCCAATTTCCAGCTGTGTGGATGCAGCACATCAAAATACAAACCACTGTACATTTCAGCATCCTAGCATAATTGGCAGCAATACTTTTCCCTCAAAAACACTTTCTTTTACTGTTCTGCAACTGTGTAGTTAAGCTTTGTGCCGTATGCTCTCAGTAGACTTGGCTCTGTAAAACTATGATAAGACACACTGTTATTCAGAGAGTCTCATCTTGTCCTGATAAATTAAAGAGTTGGCCTAAGGACACTGCACCTTCATGTTGAAAGGTGCTCAGTGCCTTTGCAGTCAAATAATAATAATTAAATAATATCTTTTAGATATCACATATACAAGTGCTATTGATAGAGATAATGGACTTAACAAAGCTGGCACAGTCTCAGAATTATTATTTCAGATATCTTAAAAAAATTCTCTGTTTGTGGATATACCACATTTATAGCTGCTTCACAAACCACTGCCACATCACTAGCGTTTGCCTTCTAACAGCAAAGTGCTTAGTTAAATGCAGAAGTCAAGAAAACCAAATTCTGCGTAGCAAAAATGTGATTTTAAATATCAGTATAAATATACACAAAACTTTTAAAGATAAAATTTACTTCTGAACATGTGTTCCATGAATTGAAAACTGGAACAACATTTTTCCATTAAAAATTGTCTTTAAATAAAATCGACATTTGAGGGTAGGTTGTTTTTTCGTTTTGGTTAGCAAAACCAAGGTCAGTTAAGAAATAAATATATTAAAAATCCCTTAAATCTGAAAGATTTTCATGCTAACCATAAACTCTAATAACAGTTGCATTCTCTTAGGAGGAACAACTGGCACACTGATTGTATAATGGCTGCTTGACTTGGGTTTGCAGTACCTCTATGAGTTCAAGAGAAGAAAATGACTATTCCGCTCTATTCCAGGTTGCACCTAGACTTTGTAGTGAAATGAGCCTGTTAAGGCCAAGTCCCAACTCAGCCATGTGATTTTTAGCTCATAACAGAGCTCAGGCTAAAATTCTCTTTTCTTGGAGTATTTTTTCAAAGATGCATTAAAAGAAAATGGGATGTTTATGTTAAAGCTCTGTGGCTGTTCTAGGAAAATAATTGAGACAGAAATCCTCTGCTCATGAAACAAGTGCACTGTTAACAGGAGCTCCCTTCACTGGATGGGCTTCTTAGTGATACTCCCCCCTTCCCACATCCCCCCAAAAAATCACCAACACTGGAAATCACCTTGTGGCTATCACAGGGTAGAGACTGGCATCTGGTTCTGACCTGCCATATTGTTTTGATAAGATAAAAGCTTTTGCACTTCTGTCAGGGAGCAGCAAGGGCAGCTGCTCCGACAGGGAATGGGGAACCAAGGGCAATGTCACCAGGGCAGGGTCCTGGCTGTCCCAGTGAGGGAGCAGGGCAGGAACATAGCAGCTGATATTCAACCAAGAGTTCAGACAATTAGACAAGTTTGTGGTGATGAGGCAGATCTGAGGTCAAGCTGGCAGCCTATCTGCAGGCCAGGGTCAGACCCAGTGAGTGCAGCCAGGATTGTGACCTCTGAGCAGGTTTGTGGTGACAAAGTGAGGCCAAGGCCATCAGTCCATGGGTCAGGCTCGGGATCAGAGGGGCCCACGACCATGGTCTTGCCCAGGCAGGGACTGAGGAAGCTCCAGGGCCTGTGGACAGTGGCTGGGGGAGACCACAGGTGAAGTTTTTGAGCTGTGAGGGCCTTGACAGCTACAGAGTAGAGTACTGTCACCAACTCATGTCATGTGGGGCACTCAAAACGCCTTAGAGGTGCTAAGAGTTTTACCTTGTGATGTTTGAAGACTTCCTAGAGATAAAACAGTTATCCCAGAGTTGTCATGTTCCCTGCAAAAAGTGTTGAGTTTTATCATTCCTGTATATTATTTAAATCTGACATACCGCTTCCATTCAAACCCAAGTTACTTTGCCAGTGAAAGAAGAGTGGAAAATGAAAATCACTAACCTGTAGAGATAGATGTATAGTTCTGCACATGCCCAGAACTCAAAATTTAAGAAAATCATCCCAGGGGCGTCTCTTTACTACAGTTTCACTGCAACAACAACAACTGAAAAAGAAAAAAAAGGCAGATCTTAGCTTTGTCTGAAACTTTTTATTAATTTCATACCGAACAAGCCTAGTGAGTGACATATAGGCACTTACCTGAAGATAACAGTCTTACAGCAGAAGTGTATGAATTTTATGCTGCTCACAGAGTCTCAATTTGGATTCATTCTAAGGTTGGTTATTCACTAGAGAAAAATTATGGTATATAATAGGCTTTCTGCTTATACTGAATTTTTAAGGCAGTTCATATTGGCTTATTTTGTGTAAATAAACAAGAACTGAGAAATCTAAGGCTAGGTAGAGGTCAGATTTTGTCACTTAGGGTCTGTTCCTAAAAGGCCTCTTCTTGCAAATAGTACCTCATACAGAATGCACAAAAGTGAAAGTTTTAGTCAATTAAGTTTGTTTAAATGGCATTATGGGGGATAAGCCCCAGCTGTTTCAGAAAGTGTTATCCTAGTGTTCAGAGACCTTGTACTTAGGCAGTCAGCCAGAATCTATCACCATGGATTCACAACAATCAAGGCCTTGACAAGTTTTATGTCTAAAGAAAACCAGTTAGTCAATTAATGGTTAAAGACTTCAAAACATCTTTTTGTTAGTATGACACTGATTCAAAAGATAAAAGACTAAGGAAATCTTTTCAATAGTTTTCTGTTCTTTTCCCCAAATCTTCTGAGGAGGAGGAATGACAAAAAAAAATCCAACCACAAATCCTGCTAGAACGCATAATAGTTAACTAGTAGCCAGTCGTTTAGAGTAACACTTCCATTAGCAATTGGTACATTTCCTCTAAAACAGAAAGAAACTTTCAATGGATTTTACGGTTTCAGACTTCAGTCTTTTCTTTAATTGGATGTGGCCATTTAATTTTGAATGAAATAGTTTTTCTTTTATTGCATTCTGGTACATGCCAGCTTTGACAGAGAAAGCCAGCAACATAATGCTCATATGGCACATTAAGAGCCATACTCTGTTGTGGCTTTGCACTTCAGAGACCCTATATTCTACAAAATTTGTTCATTAAAAGGCTTGACTACAGCAGTCTCAATAATTGAAGGAGGCACAATTGCTTTTTTGCAAAACCTATTTTTGAACTCTATGAAGGGAGAAAATAACAAATTATCTGCCCCAATTTCTCTTCATATTCTTTAGCTAGCCTGATCAAACATAGCTGCACTTACTGCAGGAGCTCCTCAATGAAATTCTGTGGCCCTGGTAATAAAGAAAATCAGACTGCATCATCACTGAGATTTTGCTCATCCCGAAATCTAACAATATATCTTTCAGGAATCTATATTTCTTCAGAAAACACATGGTTTTCTAAAGCTACTGAGAACTCACTGCACTAAGTGCCATTGAGCAGACTCTAAATATTACACTGAGGCTCACAATCGTCATAATGCAAGTATGTGCATACACACTGCCTTGTAGATTTTATTTGTTTGTGACTTTGACCCTTCTCAGCAGCCATTTGGATGCCTTCTAGAACAGCCACAGATTTAGGATTTGCCAGTACCTAGGAATCTCTCAAAGAAAATGTGCATCCAGTACATGTCTGCACAACTCTGCTGACATCAGCAAGTTTTTTCATGAACATAAATTGTTTGTTGAACGAAAATCCAGTGCTTTCTCTTAGTGGCCTTAATTTGGGAAACTATCCCTATTAGGATTAGTGTTCTAACAGAAAAATGCTGGCATATCACTGGACTCAGTTTTCACTGAAATTCTGCAATCCAATGAAGTCCTCATTAGCAGTGATGGCTTCCCAAACACCAGTTTTGTTGGTACCCAAGAGATCCAGCTATGTAGATGACCCTGAATATACAATTTAGATTTTCAAATGCAGTGAGTGCATCTGCAGACCTTGCCTTAGCTTTAAGAATATTCTATGTAGAAGCATAAGATCCAAAGCCAGAGAAATAATGTATTCTCCTATGTGAGTTTCAACACCAGTCTGGAGAATTCTTTGGCCTAAAGCTGCCCAGGATCCTACTGTAGACCAAACTTTATTTTTCGAATTATTATTTTCAGGTTAGTTTGCTTCTTTTAACAGTGAACAAACCTGCAGTGAAACCAATTCTCCAGTGGCAAAATACTGCACATGTTTTCCTCTCTTCTGCTCAGAGAATCAACTTCTGTTCCTTAATTGCATCCATCTGAATAATTTTAAACCCATCTTTTACTTTTTTTCCTGTCCAAGTTCAATAATTGTTATACTTGAAGGCACCTGCAAAGAAGATTGATGAATCATCTTCTAGCAGCCATCAACCTTCAGAATGTATAAATTGTTTATTCAGGGTTCAGTCACAGAGATCAAATAGTCTCTTCACTCATATCACAGTAGCAGCTTTATCAGTAAGGTAGACACATATGCGTTCCACAGTTGCCACCATTTTCAGAAAAACAACCTCAAAGCACCAACCAGGATGCATTATTTTTATTCAAATAGATTCCCCAAACATCACAGAATCTAAGGAATGGTAAAGGGCAGACTGGGGACAGCTTGTATGGGAATTAAGAAATTACATGTCTTACCACTTTTTCCCATGTTAATATAAACAGTGGTTACTAAAGTTCAAGGCGTGGATTTCAGCTATGCAGGTGAAAGGTGTCTTTTTCCACAAAACTCCTATCAGCCTGGCTGATAGCCTCTCCACCTCATAGCACTAGCAAGGGATTTTCTTCTGTGCATAAATTACACTAAATTAACCACCCCTGGCAGGTCAGTGGTAAAATTATATATTTTTAGTGAAGCCAGCAGTTGAGATTTTCAAGGGCATTTTTCTTTTTGTTTCGACAGGAATAGCAGTGAAAGAATGTCCACCCTGAAAAATTCTGCCCTTGCATTTTCATTTGGCTAGAAACCAAATTGCTTTTAAAAGGTGCAGCTCATCAAGAGAGGGAGCCTTTGTTTTGTTTAATTTCAAAGTTATAAAATAGAAAACTGTGAAACTGCAGTAAAAACATTTCAGCCAGCTTAAGCAGGGATGCAATATATTACCAAATTTTTCCTGAAGCAATGAAGATTCAAAGTGTGGTTTCTTCTTTTTGCCTTTTCCTTTTGTCACAGTAATTAAATTATTCTTTTTGTCAAAAAAACTTATGCATCCCTCTATTTTCAAGGATATGTTTTCATTAACTCAGGTCTAGAGCTATTTAGAAAACAGGAGAAAATGTTTATCACTGTTTTAATTTGATTAGTTGAAATGTTGCTGGAAAAATCAACACTTCAACATGTGAAACATTTTCATTAATTTTACAAATGTCAGCAGGGACTGGTTCTGCTAAAAGTCAGGGGTGGAAGATCTATGCCCAGCAGCCACAGTGTATTGGAAAACTAAATCAGCTCAGTAAATCTGTCCCCAAACAGAACCAGACAGAACTGAGTTGCAAGCATTAGAGTTGTTCCCTCTTTCCGAATCCAAAGCATCAACTCTCCTAAAGTGTCCCCTTTCCAGAATGCTCCATGCATCAGCCATTAAAAACAAACTGCAAATGAGAAAAAAAGTCTGGCTTTTCAAAATGTCTGACACTGGCCAACCAGAAAAGCTGAGTCATGAATAATTTGTAAGAAATTTTGACTGTGGCCATTGCTGCAACATATTTGGAAATCCTTGGGTACTCTAGGCCTGTACATAGGTGTATATATATGTATGCATATACATGAGTACAACAGTACTCAACAACCCTCTTGGGGTTCCCACTTCTTCATCTGCCAGCTGAAATGCTTTGAGGTGAGAGAGGAGTTTTGCTAAGGGAAAAAGGTTCACAAATCTCCTATAAAGTTCACAGTCACATTTGACCATATTATAACCCAACACAATTCACATGCAAATGAACTTGAGATGTTTCCATGAAATCCACTAAGAACCAACTTGGGGGGATTTAAAATAAAAGGGGGAATAAAAAGAACTAAAAGAAATTCCATTCTATTACAATAAAATACCCAACTTAAGCTAATTATTTAAGCATGCTCTTCAAAAGTAATATAAAAACTTTCATTAAAACTGAGCGCACGAACCAAGACTTAATCAACTGTAGTTGTCAAATTCAGCTAGTGGTAAGCCACAAGCTTTGAAAGGCCCCAGTTGACTGATAAATGCAACATTTTTTTTTAATTTGGACAATAAAAATAGCAATATCATTTAATGTGAAATGAGAAAAAATTATTGCAACAGTCACCCTTGCTCCCAAGCTGAGAGTTTGGCCCCGGTCCTCTTCTCACTGAGACTGTGAGCACGGTCTCCCCAATGCATCTGATTTACATGGTGTGAGTGTGCCTTTTTGTATACAAAATTTTAGCACACAGCAATCTCTGATGGCTGATTACCACCCTCCCTCTCTGCTTCTTTCCTTTATAACTGGGTTTATAATGAAAACGTTGACACAGCCTTAACTATGGCAACATTAGCATTTGCCATTATAATTAACAGATTCTTTCTTTTGCTTTGTGATTTACATGCATATATTCTTCCCAGTGCAGTAATTACAGATGGTATAGCTTGTAACATATACTATCCCTGAAGAACAAATACATTCTTTTTGGAGTATGTCTCTGATAAATTTTATTTAAATATAAAAGGTAATAGGCAGAAAATGTAGTTTGCTTACAAGTTTCCTTTATGGTTGTTTGACTGTCACTTTTCTGCAGATTTATGATAATCATTCTTGCAACAAAAACGTTTACTTCACTGTCTAAATAATAAGGTAATTTGTTACAGCTAATTACTCAAGTGCTTCCTTAATCTCAATTAAAAGATTCAGGCTGATTTTCTACATTTCTGCAGCAGTATGTTCCAGAATATCTTGTTAATGTATTCCCAATCACATATTTGTTAAGGAATGCATGGTCCATGCAAAACTGAAATGCTAAAATACATAGCTGCAATGTTAAACAATGATTTATTGTGACATGGGATGTGGGACATTTCCACAGCTTTTGTGATTGCAGTAATGAAGCTGTAAACCAAATAGCATGAAATGAAGCAAGGCCTTACAATTTAATCAGCTCGTAAACAGATCTACTGCATCAAGCAAATGACATTATTATCCATCCGAAGTAAATCATGCTAATCTCAGGAGATAAAATCAACATCATTAATGGTCACATGTCATATTCATCAACACTAAACCATCCCTTTTGACAGATTAATCCTAACTACAGCTCCCACGATGTATGGTAATAGGGCTTGTAGCATACATTTCATTCAGCAGTAAGGCTAACCAGCACTCTTAGTCTGCTATTACAAATAATTTTTTTATTGATTTACATATTTTAAAATGCATTTAAGGTGAGGTACCATTAAAAATCCTGTCACTATCACATATTTCTTCCTCACATTCTCAGCCTATATTAATAGAAACTAGAAACTAAACACTGTATGCCATATAAATACTTTCTTTAACACACTGTTAGTGGTAATTAAAGAGTTCTGTCTGTGTTTTTCATTCGGCAATGAAAATATTCACACTTATTAATAGGGTTTAAAGAACTATTGATACTATTATTCTAATATCTCATTTGTAGTGTACCAGAGCATAGTGCCCCTGGTCATGGATCAGGGCTCACTCAAGCCAAGTAGGATCCTGAAGACTTTATTATCTATTATCCCATCATTAATACAGCATCAAAACCCAAAGATACATTTATGATATTCACTCTTCATTGCAGTTTACAGTGTCCTGCAGACTGGTTGTGTATTTCTGCTCTGACTTCAGCTCCTGCATACTGCCTATTTGTTCCAAACACAAAATATATTTATTTATCATGGAACTGACCCTGTATGAATGCTTTTGAAAAGTGTCCACTATTCAAAGTGTCACTTTCCTTGAACAGGCACTGAATTATATTGACAGGCACATTATCAAGGGCTGCTGACTGACAGAATGAATGACTGCGGCTCCATGCCGCATTGCCAGTCATTGACTGAGTGGGTGCAAAAATTATCTACAGCCTTTGGAGATCTAAAGGACTCTGAACTACGGCTAGAAAAGAAGATATATGCAAGTGATTTACTTGCACAGCATTTATCAACTTAGTACAAACATCTCAACTATTGCCCAAACTACTTCACTAATGTAGTAATTCATTAATGGTTTATTCTCTTTCCTGAAACTATTTTTTTAACATCCCTTTTATGCAATTATTAATGTCTCGTTATTTAATATGTGTTTATGTTTCACCAGGGAAATGGTTGCGGTAATAATTTTAAAAGCAACCACTGCCCCCTGCATTTGTTTTTAGGCCAGTGTGGGTTAAGATGCATCTTAGTAAGATTATAAGGGCAAGGCAAAAACAATATTAGAGACTGCCTGTGGCTGACATGCAGCGATCAGTAAGTCTGGTTAAGAGAGAAGGCAGAATGCTTCCTGGACTGTGCGGGGTTTTAGGAAAACACTAAACTAACCATAAAAGCATTTCATTTACTTGCCAAAATAATTTGTTCGCCAGACATATTTTTGATTGACATAATGGCAGCTTGAAGAAATAGACCACAAAATTCTACATTATCTATTGACTAGAAAAAAAAGGGTAATAAAATGTTTCAATAAGTGCATTAATTTCAAAACCTCAAAGCACTAATGTCAAATTTACTGGAATCCACTGACCTTTAAATAGCTTTTAAAGATTTTATGACTTTAATTGTCACATTACTTACCAAGAATCCTTAAGAAACTGGTTTTTGCATCTATGGCGTGTTTTTAATGTTGAAGTTGTGAAGACCCCTTTTCTGCCACTCTCCTTTTTACTCTCACTGCTCCTACACTTGAAGCCCTACATAACTAATTACTTAATCTTTGACAAGCTGCAGATGTCTGTGGTGCTTATCGGTGATCATGGTTAGAGGACTAAAAGAATCACTGATGAGGAGGAACAAAAAACCCCACCTTTCTTATAGGATTTTTGTGCTATTGCATAACATAGTGAGAGCATGGTGTCCTTGAGCTAGTACTCCTCCAAAACCGTGTCCTAGTACCCCCCAGACCTGTCTGCTCTTCAAAGGTTTACTAGTAAAGCAAACATGAAAGCCATCTGTATATTAAGGGGTATGGTTTAGGTAAGCAAAAGAAAAACCTGTTTCTCAAGCAATACAAGAAAAACTGGCAACAGAATTTTCTGGTGGTATAAGTGCATAGAGAGTAGAAGTTTTGCCAGCACAGCTATGGTGGAATGAATGTAGAATAAAAAGTAGTCCCGATAGAACCATGAGACCAAAATGTTCCTGTATAGACCAAGTCCTATGAAGAAATGTCACAAGCAAAAATAATTATGATCTGAAAAGAAAAAGGATGGATTGTCTCACTTTAATCTGCAAGAAATGATGGAACAAAAACATACAGCGGCCAAAAGACAGCAAGGGTGCCTCTAACAGCTCACTTATGTGCATTTTAGGAGTATGGATTAGGACCACCATTAAAAAAATAAGGATAGTCCCATGGGACTAGCAGACAATTAAGAGTAAAATAAGGTATTATTCTTATTCCTAATATTTGGTCGTCTCAGTTCAGTTACCATACAAAAAAATCTTCCTTGAGAATTTTGTATAAGGTATTTAGCAGTAGGACTCACATAGTAGTACTATGTGTAGTACTAAAATACCACACCATCTCAAGTTTTTTTATCAGACTGTATTAAGAATACCATTAACTAATGATATAATTACAGAGAACTTGTTAATCCATTTATTTCATTGGAAGATATGCTTGTTTTTTAATAAATCCTGATAATATTCTATCAGTTTAAAGAGGTACAGATTGAACTGATACAGATAACTGGTTTAGTCTCAAAATGATAAAACACATCAAGATATAAAGATCATTTTATTGCTTGAAAAGAAGCCATGACTTAAAATATTGTACTTCAGTTGCATGCACATGATTCCTATAATCAATCACCCAAAATGAACTCTACTTTTAAAGCATTTAATTGAAAGCAGACAAGCTAAAAACCTGCTCTAAAAACCCATGAAAAAAAAATATTAAGAACAGAAAATATCTTAATTTTTTATGTTTTTTCCTGGTTTAAGTTCAGTGCAACTTAAGTCAATCTATTAAGCAACAAACTGCAGAACAAAGTTTTAATGCTAGTAACATTACCAATTACAAGCCAATACTATTACCTGAAGAAATGCACAACCAATTACCACGGAGATGACTGTTAAATAGTTGAGAATAATAAAGGCAGCTAGAAGATGTGGTGTACCCAACACTGACTGATAAAGAAGGCTGCATTCTCCTGCATGTAAATGTATTCTGAAGGACATTCAAAGTAACGTACAATGAAGTTAGCATTTTACTACCATGATGCACTGGTGAAAATGTTGGTGGAATATGCAGTGGTGGACATTTAGGTCCCAAATTTCTCTCCAGTATTTGAATTTGTCTCACGTTTGTAGTAAGTAGTGAGAGAAAAAAAAAAAAAA